>VWZL01000645.1:148167-222940 GCA_013396915.1 Stercorarius parasiticus
CCGGGGGGAAGCCCCTAAACCTGAACACCTTTTTTTGGATGTTGCGGTTGCTTTTACACAAATGCTAAGTGCTTCTATCTCCAGTCCTTTTATTATTTGATTTCTTAAGTGTTGATAAAACATAAATCTATGACCTCCTTTATCCTAGAAACTTGTTAACTAGTACTGAATGTATTAGGCTTCCTTTGAGGTTGTTTATTTGTGACTGCTATTACATATTTAAAGCAGTTTCTATAACATAAACTCAGAATGTGTTTTAGTTGGATGAAGTTGAGAGGAAAGCCATACATGTTTTGGCATATAGAGTGCCAAAACATATTGTATATTCAGAGAACGGCAAGATAATTCAAATTTTTTTAAATTATTGCAAGGCTAGGAGATGGGAGCTGTTGTTCCTCATCTCCTGTCAGTAATGGAGAAAAATTTGCTTGGGTCCTCTTGTATCCCAGAATTGAATGAGACATTTTCCTTTTTGCCTGTGTTTTTACTTCTCTTTTGTCTTTGTCCATTTCCTCCATATTAGTACTTTGTTTCGTAGAATCATCTAGGTTGGAAGGGACTCTATATCATAGAGTCAGCCATCAACCTAACACTGACTAAACCATATCACTAAGCACTACATCTACCCGTCTTTTAAATACCTCCAGGAATGTCGATTCAGCCACTTCCCTGGGCAGTTCCCTTATGCTCTTCTTTGCTCTTATAGGGTTCCATTTTTTAGACAATGATTATTCACAGTTGAGGTGGGTAACTTTTGCTATTAATAGAGATCAATTGTTAAAAACACAGAACGTTTAGATGTTTCTGTCTCTTCTGTTCTTAATTTATTTGTACTAGTTATGAAGTTCTGCCTGCTGTTGTTAGGGCTTCCGCTTTTAATTCCTCTTATATGTACATGTATACAGGTTACATAGATTTGTTAATGAAAATTGTAATGTTAACTTCCTTTTCTTCTTGCTAAAGGAACGTGAAAAAAGAAAGCACGAACGGATTCTTAGTGAAGAACTTGTTGCTGCTGTGACATATCTCAACCAGTTTTTACCCCCAGAGCATGCAATTATATATATACCCTGGGATATGGCCAAATACACTAAAAGGTAGAAAAGATCCTTCTTTGTAATAGTGCTCTTAGCCACAGTACAAATAACTGCATGCTACTGAGTATCTTTCTTTTCAGTTGAATGTAATTAGGAATGATGGGAGAATTTTATTAAGATTTATGGACAGAAAAAAAACCTCAGCTTTTTGAAGTATTTTTAATGTTTTCTATGGTTTCGTACCAAAGTGGAGCAAGACCTGAAAACTTTGAAATTCTCTGCAAAGGAAAACTTTAGAGAAAGGTGACAAAAAACCCTATCAACATTCAATTTTATTTTGAATTAGTCAAAATACTGCATTTTGTCAGGTGTTCCATTTCAGTCATTGAATGTATTGAGTTAGAAGATTTTGGAAAACAAGGGGTTTCATATCAATCAGTCTTTTTCATTTCCTCTTCCAAAATGAAATGAGGGCGTTAATTTCAATGTTATAAAACCATTAGATTATTAGAAGCATGTATCTTAGAAAGGCAAATATGTTCTGTAAGTTTTTATTCTGTAATTTGGGACAATAGAATGCTGTACTACTACATGTGAAAAGGTTGAATGTTTTCCTAAACGTAGAAATATTTACAAGACACCAACATTTTAAACCTACAGGTACAGGTTGCTATTCTTAAATAACACGCAACTTGGTTGTGAAGTTCTCTGACCTGCGTATGTCTACCGTATTTTATAATGCCAAAAATTCTAGAAGAATGACAAGAATTGTTCAATCAACTTTCAGGTATCTGTTACTATATCAGTAACAATGGAAAAACTGGTGTAGATCAAAGGGCAGGAACATAATTAATGTTTGTGGATTAAAATTTTATGAAAAAAGCTTTGGAAAACAATCCTTATTCACTATTTGAGATTACAGGTTGGTTGATACAGTTGGTCATGTGGGTGTGAAACTGTTAGTTTAAAATTTGACGTGGTTACACGCTATATTTTTATTCTAAAATGGTATTGTGTACAGCTAGGTGTGTATGCAGTTGTTTGTGTTATGATTAAATAGCAAATCTCAAAATAAGGCTAGATTTCCTTTCAGAAGATAAGCTAGATGCAAGTTCTTGGGTTTCATATGGAGTGAGGCTGATGAAGCTTAGTGGTCTGTCCTATATGGGAAATGATACTAGGTGATAAAAGGATTCTTCTTCTTCTTGCTGTAAACTCGAGGTGTATTTATATACATACCCACCTTAATACAGATAGAAAAAGAATACCTGATGACTTTGAACAAGATTGATTATTTATGCAAGCAAGAGATATTTAAGATTGGAAGATAATGTGTATGTCTGCCTAAGGAATTGACAGTTTCAGGAATACTGAGAACGTGTTTGCTTTAATATGTAGTTTTGAAGTAAGTTTGCTGGAAAGTAGTACCAGTGGAAATGTTCCAAAATATTGCTTCCATCTCAGTATAAGCAATCTTTAGAAAAGAAATAATTGTTTTTGTTAGTTGAAATATAAACACTGTAATAAAATCTTTCGAGAATAAAATTATGAGTAAATGGAAGTCAAAGTCCCCAACAATGAACTGATCTGAGCGGAAGATGCAGGACATTGTGAAGGCCACCCACAGAAACAAATGTTACTGAACAAAACAGCACCTTGCAAACAAAACGAAGGAGTATGATTTAGCATAATCGTATATCCTTTTCTGCCTCATTCTTACTTTGTGAACCACAGAAAGTTTGGTAGAGGAAAATTAATGTGATGTAAAAGTCAAGGAATTTTAGATTTTTGAAGTCTTCCACTTCTAGTTTATGGAATATGTTTTATTAATAAATAAATAAAATCGCTGGGATAACCTCAGTGTCTGTTTCCTAAGTCTGTAAAATCTAAGAAAACTATAGACATAATTACTATTGGATAAATAAAACTGTGATGTGAGTCTTACTTTAAATCGTTTTTGTTATTAAAAGACTTTCCAAGCAGTGATTTTTTATCATTAGTGTATCTTGACTGTGTAGTTTGTTTTTTTTTCTCTCCTCAGCAAACTTTGCAATGTTCTTGATAGACTCAATGTGATTGCAGAAAGTGTAGTAAAGAAGACTGGATTTTTTGTAAATCGACCTGATTCCTACTGCAGTATTTTGCGGCCAGATGAAAAGTATGTATAATTTAATTGATGCATAATGAATAATACCTATTCCTTGGAAAGTTGTCTGGAATTTCTACGTCTAATACATTATTTCTTATGTTAAGGCTTAAACTAATACGAAAAAGCAGAATTAGTTATGAAGTTATAGCTAAAAGGATTGCAGTCAGAGGCATGTTTTAAGAAATACTAATACACTGAAAAATATAGAGGGAGTACAGTCATGCTGCTGCTGTTCTACTTGTAATGTTCAAACTGTTATTTGTTACTTGTAATTTGTGCCATGTGTGTTTATATAAAGTTTTGGAGTTTTTTTCACTTCAACCAAAGTAATTCTAAATTTGGGGATAAATTTAACAAAGCAAACGGCATCTGGAACTTAGTAAGTGGCTTCTTTTCAGGCATACTAATAAGATAACTATGATCTAAATGTTACAGTGTCTGGTGTTTTCCAGTGGATTTTATGGTATTCATGCATACAAAATTTAAAACCTTTTTTTTTTAAATAAAAACTGTACTTGCTTAGACTGCTGCTGAAGTACAGTTATTTATTCAGCTGAATTCTATTAGTCCTGAAAATCCAGAAGTAAAAATAACTTCCATGTTAAAAGTTTAGTAAGTTTTTGTTTCAAGTTTTCACATTAGGGACCTAATTCATCACTGCCCAAATGGGTGTTCATATTTTACTTTAACAGCATCCTTGTCTTTTTAGCTTATCTTCGTTTAGAAACAGTGTGAACTAAAACTCTCTTAGGCTCTCTTAGAGCTTTTCTCTGCCATGCAGTGCAGCAAACGGGGCCACTGCAATCTAGCATGAACAAGATCAATACATCCATGTTATGCTGTGTTCTGTAGAGATAGTCCCTTGAGTCTCAAATGTAGTATATAGGCTTGCCATAGCAGTGCTCCCATCAGGCTGGGTCACCCTACTAACTTGAAAATATTCAGTAGTTCAGTGGTTACTTGCACCAAGCATAACTGCTCCTCTCCCTCAAAATGTCATTAACTTCTCGTTCGCGTTCTCTAGCTCCGGGATACAGCTAAGGCCTGTATAGAATTGCAAGACCTGGACAATATGTATGTATGTATTCAGCATGTATGCCTAGAAATCAGTATGAGGGCAAGACTTAAATCAACCAGCTTGTGCTACAGTGTATGTTATGCCTCTACCTTCCAGTCATTGGCGTTGTACCTACTGCAACTTTTGTGTACTCAAGACCCGATCTAGCAACACTTCTGTTGCTCTAACTCTGTTTTATGGAGAGCAAAGGAAATATTTTGTATGGCTTTAGAATATTTATGCTTTAGGCTAGATTTTTTTGAAATGCAGTTTAAATACAAAGTCTTACTATTGCATAGAGCATTCACTGCTTTGTGCTATTCAGGGATATCAGATTTGCTTTGTGTCAGGTTTTTAATTGTCACCCTTTTTCACTGAGCAGATCAATACATGGTGTGATCTGTTTTTTTTTCTTTTTTAAGGATTTGTAAGTAATTCTGTTTTGTTTCCCTTTCAGGTGGAACGAACTGGGAGGTTATGTTGTTTCCACTGGTCGCTTGCAGGTACTAAAATATACTTTATTAATTCATAGTTACAGTGATGTAGATCAGCTCTCCCAAAGGACCAATGAACCATTTCACTTAAATATCCAATTGGTGATTCACAGATTGCTTTTAAATTAATGTTTACTGTAAACAGCATTATTGCGGTCCATCCCAGAAACCCAACTGGGAAATAGGGCTTAAGGTTCTTGGGTGGTACTACAAAACCTTATGCTGTTGAAACTGTATTTTTGCTGGAGGTAGGCTGAGAAATGCTCAAATTTTAAACTACATTCTATTGCTACTTAGTCTGTAGTGCTACCAGTGTAGCAGCACCGGTCGCACTACAGCTAACAGCAGCAGCATTTTAACAAACAGCATAATACAAAGTTAGATAGAAGAGATGAGGAGTAAACATGCTTAAGTCTGGTGACATATTCATACACATGAAAATGGGTTATTAAAAGCATTTTCACCACTGCTGACTATTCTGTACATTGTTGTAATTTCCATCACTAAAAAGAAAATACAACTAGAAACACTGCTTTCTTTAACGTCAGAAAAGTCCTTATTGAACTATAGAGTAACAGATTTATACTTGAATGTTATGATTGCATACTCGGGACACAGGGTGTATTCTTAAGAAGCATTAGTTGCTTTTGACTTGCCATTCAATTTTGTGGTTCATGTATCCTTTACTAGCTGATCACCGGGATATGTTTCTTGAGGGCAGATAAACAGCAGAGAAGACAGATTTTGATCTGTTTTATTTTAAAACATATCAAGGCTAGCTAATTTTTTTTTTAATATTAGTCTTACGGGTTTGCCTGTATTAGGGGTATGATTGTTTTTTCTATCTTTCCACTTAATCATATGAGGTAGTCACCATAGGCATACTATGTAAGCATTTGGATCACAGTTCATCTTGTCTTGGAATAGATATCTTGTGCTTCACACCCAAAAAATGCTACTTTTTTAAGATAATAAAAGTTTAGCCAGCTAGCTTGTATGTAGTCACATATATTTGAGCAGAAGAATCCCCCATGCTGCTATATTAAAATATGAGTCTTGCAGCTGTTCATATTATAAAAAAAACTTTGTGTGCATTACAGAATTGAAAAATGGTGATGCAAGCAGCATAAAAGAATATGTGCATGATGGAGATCTTCAACAAAATGTTCATGTGTGTTACTCCAGATATGGAAAGCTTAAAATAAAAGCACCATCACAGTAGAACCATAGCAGGCTGAAAGTGTTCTTTATTTTTTGCAGTAGTTACAACATACTTGAAAATAAGACCTTATTTACTGAAATAACACAGCCTTTGTTTTTAAGCTATATCTTTAGGGCTGTTTGTAAGTTGAAGGAGATTGCAGTTTGTGTGATGCTAGAAGCAAGAATATTTTGAAAGTAGGGCTTGCAGCAGTCTAATGTAGCTTGCTAGAGATAAATTGCTTTTTAATGTTTTTTAAAAATGTCTTTACTTAAATTTTTGTGAACTGATATAAAATTCAGTATTTGAGATATGATAAGTCTTGGGACAGTAGGGGAAAAAAGTAATAATTATGAGTGTAGTAATGTGTTGTTTAAGAAAAGTCTAATCTGGATTGCTTTACCAGACTGGAGTTCTCCGAACCAATTGTGTGGACTGTTTGGATCGCACTAACACAGCCCAGTTTATGGTGGGCAAATGTGCTTTGGCATACCAACTCTATTCATTGGGATTGATTGATAAACCTAATTTACAATTTGATACGGATGCTGTTAGGTAAGATATATTAATAAAGTGTGTAATATTTTTATTCTTTAATAAAGTGTCAAGACTTTTAGAAAAAGTATATCTATATAGAAGAGTGCAGTTCTTTCTTTTGGAATGATTAAAAAATGTTTATTCATGCATGCTTTAAAAAATCACCCATACTTGACATTTTCTTGAGAAAATCCAGTCATGCTGAAAACGTGCTCTCCTGGAAAAGTATGTTAATCGGGCTTCTTGCAAGATAACTGCTTGACTTCATCCTATTTGTATGCCTAAACTTAAAGCAAAGTTTCTGTTTTAAATGTAACAAAAAACCTGCCCCAGTCTCTTACACTTACTTCACTTGCTTGAAGCAAAATGCAAAAAAAAAAAAGAAAAAAAACCAAACAAAACCCCAAAGAACAAAGAAAACACAACGCCCCCACCCCATCCCCTCTCCACCTCCCCCCAAAAAAACCAACACAAAACCAAACAAACAAAAGAAACAACCCAATAAATCCTGAAATAAGTACATGCTTTTATGGAGAATGCCAAACTGATATTTGTGTAGAAGTACATCTTACCTTGCTATTTCCTACTTTTCCTTTGGAATAATTTTGTGCTTTTTGATTTATTGAAGAAAAGTTTTCAGCAAAGTTGTTTTCTCGAACCAAGTATCAGCAATACTTATTCAAGCATCCTCAAACCATTTAAGAAAACCCAACATTTAAATTGAAATGCTCTGAGGGTCAGGGGGACCTAAGCTACCTAACTTGTGAATATGCTTCAGAAATTAATGTAAGAGTCCTTGAGTTGATTTGTTTTTATTCCTTATACCTGTTGTGACTGAAGCTAATGGCTTCATTGCTGCTTTTGACTAGTAGTTTGTTAGTTTTAGAAGGTGGAGATGCAACTTGTATTTCAAAAAAGACAAAGTACTCAATCTCCCCACCCCTTTACTTGAGACGTACCGTCAGCTCCTCTCCTTTCTCCCGTTAGCTTCGAGCACTTGCCTGGTGCCAGGAGCAGGTATGTGCCACAGAATCAATTTCAAATGCAGCATGTTCAAATCAATTTCAAATGCAGCATGTTCACTGTGCGAGGGGTGGCTCCTGCCTGGGCTCTGCCCGATGGCCAGGATGAGCACCTGCTGCCTGACTTCCTTGGTGCGCTAGCAATGCCTCATATCCACCATGTCCCAGCTGCTAGGTGCTGGATGCTTACCTCTGGGAACAAGCATCTGCTGCTTTAAATACCAGTTGCTGTGCAGCCCCCTGGGGACTTGGCAATCAGGGCTGTTGGATTCTAACTAGAGGGGATCAGGAAATGGACAAGTCTCTTATCCCTGCTCTTTGTAGTGTCCTCTACAGCTACCGCTCATTTCAGCACATCAGGCTGCATTTTGCTATCTTTCCTTAAGCTTCACCACCTTTGCCCTTCCTCTTCCCCTCCCAAATTTCCTCTGTTGCTTCGGGCTGCAAGTGTTCCATGTTTCCTGTCTATCTTCTTCCATTCCCCTGTTCCCTCTATGCCCCAACCACACAAATTTCCATCTCTTACCATCATCTGTTAAGATTATAGTAGTTGCTTTGTCTCTGATTTTCCTGATAATTTATTTGTCATTATCTCTCCGAAATGCAGCTATTAGTCTGGCATAAGAGGTTACATTTATCTGGCTGCATTTTATTTATTTTTTTCTTCTCTGTTGCACTAGATAGTATGCGTGTCTGAAACTGATTTTGTCATCTGCTAAGACTTGTTTCTGAATTACTGAATTCAGAATAATTTTAAAAAATCCTGCTTCACAGTGCAACAAAATCTGAAGACAGGCATGTGCTGTACTTTCTCTCCATTGTGCAGTCTTTCACTTTGACCTCCTGCATTGTCTCACATCAAGTGTCTGCTTCCTGCATACTCTGCCTCTTCATTTACACTTTTCTAATTGGCCAAGAGGGTAATCTGTAGCGGTCTGTATTGCTTAATTTAGCTAATGTGTCTGAAATACTAACTGTTCTTCGTCACGTTCTTTGGCTGTCCTTCCTATACTTCTGATTTTTCTCATATGGTCTCACTGCTGGCTACAGTCCAGAATTTCTATTGAAAGAGGTTTCTGAAGTCAGTATATAATTTCACTTGGCCATTCTGAAGTCTGAAGAAGCTATGCATCTTGATCAGTCCAATTTTGTGTCTGGCAAGATTAATCTTCTTAGTGACTTTGCCACACAGGACCATTTCTGCGAGCTATATTTCTTAGTGATTCCTTTAGTGTAATTGTTGTCCTATCTAGGAAGTTTCCTAGACAAAGTGTCCACTATCAGCTCATTTCATCATATGTAGTTAACTACTTTTTTCTCTACAGAAGACTAGTCTGTCTTTGACTGCAGGCTTAGTATTTTGAGGCTGTGGAAGGATAATTTAATTCTACAAGTTCTTTCCAAATCAAGTGGATCAACATCCTTAATGAATTTGAAGTTGTCTGCTTTCTGTGAACCTTTATTGCAGGGTCATTGCAACTCTGTTCATCTATCCCCCATGGTTTACTGGAAAATTTCTGAGAGGTATCATCCTTTTACCTGCCAGTTGTTGTCTTCAACGAGTTTTCTAGCTTTTAGCTGACCAGGATTGCTGTCTTTCCCCTTGCTTAAAAAAAACTACAACACAACAAAACCGAAGAAACAAGCAGAAGATTCTCATCCATGGCATCATGAGCTCTTAAAAATTTGTGTGGAGGCAAGTGGTTTAGGGGTTTTTGTTTGGTTTGGTTTGTTGGTGGTTTTGTGTTGGTTTTTTTGGTGTTTTTGGTTTGTTTTTTTTTTAAAGTTAATAAGCAGCTCTGTCTTTCTAATGGAGCTTTTCATACTTGACCATGGTCAGCAGATTTGCTGGATGCCACTTTGTTTTTACAGAAATAGATTTGCTGCTCAGATAAGTGTTCGTCATACAGAACCTTTTGAGGAGGACTTCAGTCAGATGGTTGCTGGATTACTTATGCATTACTATCCCTTTATTGGAAACTTTCTTAAAGGAATGCTTTTGTTGGTTTTTTTTTTTTTTGGTGATTGTGGTGTTCCTGCTGTTGTGCTGTTTTGTTCTACCTTCCTCTCCACTCCACTTCTCCGATATTACAGTGTATCACATGCAGATGCCTGAGTTATCATGTCTTGATATACTGATGTGAAATACATTTCCACAGGTTTAGTGGTTGGTTGTTTTTTGGGTTTTTATTTCTTCTATTTTGTTTATTTGCCTCTTAACTACGCTTTCAGCCTCTTTTAGCAAGACATCATCCATTGTCTTGCTGCAGCAAGGCCATAGTCTCCGTTTCTGAGAAGCACTTTTCAGTCTGTTACCTTTTAGACTGGATGTCATCTCCTTAGGGTAGCCTTGTTTTGTGAGACCATTGTCTTGGTTTTGCCATTGATGGGGTGCTTCTTGATAATTTTTGTTATTTGGACTGTTCTCAGTTTGGAGTCTACTGTCAGCTACTTGATGCTAGATGACTGTATTGCTTTTAGTCAGCTCTCCTCATTCATCTTAGCAGCTGACTCTTTTTACTTTCTTACATCATGTTTTTCCAGCTCCAGCAAATGGTATCTGACTGCCCTTCATACTTCTTAGAAGTCGTGTTTATTCTCTTTGTACTTTTGGTCCATCATTATCATAACTAGGGAGATTTTTTGAAAGGTATGTTGATGTTAGCTTCATTCCCCGTGGACTTGACGAAAACATAGCCTTGAGATATTGGCATGTTCTTGCCCATTTAGTGTATTTAAAATACCTTAGTTTGTGAAGGTATATGGTTTCTATTGTCCCTGCAGGCTAGTACAACATGTTAATCTTCTCCCTGCATCTGCAGAAGTGCATATTCAGTAGTGTGAATGCATTCTGATATATTATAAATAAGTTAAAATCTTACAATCCAATACTTCTTAGTAATTATTGTATCTGAATAAAATTTCCACTATTTATCTGACTAAAGAATAGAGACATAGCTTTAAATTTCAGTGCTTGTAAGTTAATAGCGTGTTTTAATGAAATACTTGTTTTTCTAACTGTGAGAAGTACTTAGGAGAAGAAAACATATTGCTCGTTAAACAGAAAGACTTTGTTATTATAATACCTTTTTTTTCTTAAAACTTCTTTTTAGCAGTTTGATAGTTGTCACATTTTTTTTTTTCTTCAGATTATTTGAAGAATTATATGAAGATCATGGAGACACGCTTTCTCTGCAATACGGAGGTTCTCAGCTTGTCCACAGAGTAAAAACCTACAGAAAGATAGCTCCATGGACTCAGCATTCCAAAGATATTATGCAAACACTCTCAAGATACTATAGTAATGCTTTCTCAGGTAAATTTAGTTTTAAGTGCTTTCTTTTAAGCCATTATTTGAAAAACATCTTACTTGTGATGCTTCAATAATCAGTACTATGATCTTATGACAGAGATCCTTTATACTATAATTTCCAAATAATTCAGTAAAATCTGGTGGATATCAAATGAGTATTCTGATCTGATGAAGTGTTTATCTCATATCCTATGCAAGCCTCATTTGATAAAAGTTAGTGAACTGATGTAAGAAGTATTTAGAAAATGTACACATGTAGCACTGAATTTTCCAGTGACATTTGTAGATCAATAGAGACACAGGTAGCTGTAATAGAGCTGTTAAAAAGATGGATAGAATGGCTTCACCAAATAGAAGGAAACTGGCAAATCTAAGTAGAAGGCTTCAAGTGGAGCATTTCTTGTGATGTTCCTGAGGACTTCAAACAAAAAGCAAGTTCTGATGCATATAATTGTCTTGCATGAATAGAAGCTACTAACTGTGGTAGAAAAGACAAAATTTAATTTAAAAAGCAAGGCACACCAAGTAAATAAGCTATTTTTTGAGATAAAAAAGTTGTAAAATATTAGCTTACTCCTTTACTAGCTTGTATCAATCACTGATACTATTCTACTTCTTCTGGACAACATTGCTAAGAAAAAAATCTCATTGAAAAATGCTGAGCCTTACCTTATACAAAATAACCGGAAAAAAAAAAATGCTTAGTGTCTTTAGAAGTCATAAGAAAGATCTAAAAGAATCATCAAAGGACAGTCTAAGACATGTCAGGATGACAAACAGTGAGTGCTACTGTGTTCTAAATACTTTGCCAGTTCTCCGTGACACTTTTTCACAAAAGCTGCATAGCCAGGGAAGTTGCTTTTTTTTTTTTCTAGCAGACAACAATTATTTAGAAACTTATGTAAATTTTAAAACAGGCAGTTGGACACTGGCTAGAAATACTTAAATAATCTCTGGTTTCTTTGGCTGAAGTTACTGCTTTTGTTAGTGACAATTCTGTGTGTGTAACAAGATGTGAGAGCACAGCATTTAAAGTACTGTTTCTGAATGTAATTAATGTAATTTGAGTATCATATTTGCCCAAATTAAATGAGAAATGGAGAACCTGCTTATTTCAGTGATATGGTCTCATTGTTTGCAGTGGTAATAAAGCATGGCTTCATCAATTCTTAGGACTAAAAGGCAGCACGCTTGCAGTATCACCTGTACTGATAAGTACAGGATGGAACCAGTCTCTGTAGCTGTTCACTCTTATGCCAGCCACTTAGGTTAGGTGGAAGCTTGAGCAAAGTTCTAGATCCACATTTGGAGATGTGGTCTGCTCACAAGGATAGTCCAGATATGCACGTGTTTGAGTAATAAAATAATTTGTTCTGAAAAAGATGTTACAAAAAGAAGAAAGAATACTGAATGAAAAAAGTCCATCTTGTCACCTAGGTAAACTTGTAGCTGAGTACACGAACAGATGCTAGTATTTACTGAAGTCAATAGGAAAACTGAAACTTTCATAAAGGTGCTGCATGCTTTCCCCAGTTTGCGTGTGGTTTTGGTATTTAATCCCATTTGAGCCAAACATTTTTGGTGCTTTGTGCATTCCTCATGTTTGAAGATGACATTGTTGAAATATAGCATTCAATGTTGTATTTACAGCATTTTTAGTATGAAATTTTAAAAGATTCATTTCAGTGAAATTTAAACATAGCATCTGCAAGGCAGTTAATGTGACACTTCGAGAGAGATCATTTTATTCTTGATGTTTTCTCAGAAAGCAGAGATAAAGGAAGCATTTTTAGAACAAGATTCTGATTTACTATGCTGCGCTTATTATTGTTACTTCCCATCACATAGTGTTTAAAATACAAATAAAAATCTGAGGGCTAACCACTTCATGAGCCAGCATTTCCTTGTGTTTATGATCTGAGAAACTTCTTTTAATGCATATGAATTTTATGTACCAGTAGTAAGCAGACACAGAAAATTTTAGTGATTTGCTTGAAGTCATACTGTATATCAGATTCAGAAGAAGATTACAAGTGGCCTTCTAACAGTGACTGATAAATAAATCACTTAGCCACACTTGTTCTGTTTGTCAATCATAAAAAATACATGATTCTAAAAAGAATTTATACTTTTAAGAAAATGGTTTAATCTGTTGACCTGAAAGCTCTTAGGATAATCACTACTAATTAAGTTGTACAGATGAGAAGAAGTAGGATATGTATTGGTTAAGTGACTTGCCTGGAGATACTGATCCAGTTGATAAGACTTGGACTTGTAGGGAAGATAACTTTGAATGCAGTTTCACCCTAGTTCATGATAAGGGGCTTAGCTTTTCTATAGATTTTCTGTACCTATAAATTTGTAATGTGTTGCCTATGTAATAGAAGAGTGAAGAATTAAAAAAATGTTCTCAGGATCAAGTTAGTAACTAAAGCTTAGAAGAAAACCAAGGTTTCCACATAGAAATATGAGACAATTAATTTTACAGTAACTTGAAAAAATCTTACAGGTTTAGGCAAAAATTTTGACTTTTTTCTCATGCATATTTTTAATTCTAGCATTTGAAAAAAGTAGAGGGTGCAGTGTATTTTGAGAAGTCAACTGTTCGAAGTACCCTGGTTATAAGCAAACGAGTTGTACCAGAAAAGAACAACATCATCCAGATAAGAATTAAGTGTTCCTTCAATGCCCTCTCTGGCAGGCATTCTGATTAGTTGAATTCTAACATTTTTCTTTCATTTGTGATTGTCAGTGAAATTAGGAAATAGTATTCCAAATAATATTTTTCTAGCTTTTATGCCTTTTAGAAAGTAATGTAGCATTGCAGACTTCATTGCTAGAGTTGCAACATGCATAATAAGCTTCTGGAATCTGGAATAATCTATTTATCCACAAACAGGACTGGGCATAGTAAACTACCTTTTAGCGTTGTATGAAAGTAAACTTAATTACTATAACCTTTTAGTCATGGGACATTATAGTCCCAATTGTGTTGAATCTCTCATGATTTAGTAATTTGTCATTTAGTGCAGTTGCAAACTCAGATTGAAAGCAGTAGATTATTGTAGGCTAATTCAATTAAATGGCCCTTTCAGTTCCTGTTTTCTCAAATGGTCTCAAAAATGTGCTAGTATACACGTACATTGCAGTATCTTTTGAAAAATCAGTGCAGTCTTTCTACTTGCTTGTACACAATTATAACATTCAGTGCTAACAATGAAGAGAGAAAACCTCTTTGCTGTTTTTTCTGTGCTCCACAATGTATTAATATTCTTATTTATTTTTGAAAAGAGATTTTTCTGTCTAGCTAAGAAAATTGATCTGAAAGGCTCAATATCCCGTTTTCTCTGGCCTGTGTTTCAAAGAAAGACAAAAGTTATCATTATTTTTGTTCAAAATTAAGTCATAAAATTGTTCAACCCTTAAAGTAAGGCGAGGGGAGGATTGTCACCTTTCAAATTAACAACCTGCTTCCCCAGTTGCTTGCATATGTTTGTGCCTGCTTAAAGACTTATGCACCAAGAATCTGTAATATGTTTTTTTACCTACTTTCGAATTACGAGTTGAGAAGTAAGACAGTAGAAAGAAATTTTCTAATAAATGTCCCGTGTTTCTGTTAAGTTTAAAACACCACTGCACGACTGAAACAATAAATGTAATAGAGAATTTGAGTCTTTTTGCAAGGTAAAATTTAACAGCAGTCATTTTTTTGCTGTGGAAGAAAGGTAAGAATGTTTTAATGAACTGCTGCTATAAACTGTTTCAGACAGTGAATTGGTTAATTCAGTTGGTATGAGTTTAAATTCCAGCTGTTTTTCATAGAACAAATTTCATTTAATTTCATTTTAGCATCTGTCATATATGTAGTGACAGTTTAACTGAATTATCTCGTTTTACTGTAATTGTTTTACAATTATTTAGTTAACAATTTCAGTATACCTTCTGTTCCTGGCAGGCGAAACAATGTAAAACAAACAAAGGAGGCTCATCTCTGCCTTTAACTTTCAGGAATTGCCACCAATTTTAACCTATTTGTTCAGGTTAATTAATTTTGTCTTTAGGGCTCCACCAGTTTTTATGCTTACAGAGCTTTCTTGGGTTTTGTTCAACACTTTCGTTAAACCACTAACTAAATAACTTATCACGAAGAAAGAATACATGTTATTGCTTGTGACTTTTCCTTTCTTTTTAATTCTCAGTGTCCTCAACATGGGGGTTTTTGGTGTTTCTTTTTTCAGACTTTTTTACTGAGTTTTGTGTAGCTTTCTTGCACTGTTTCTGGCCTTGCTCATTCTCTCCTTATGTCTTGGTTAAACTGTGACACTATTTTGCAGAAACAATATGGCCTGCAAACCATAAGGACCTACACATGCTTTTGAGTATTACTGTGTAGAAGAGTTAGTGTTTATATGTTGATCCTCTTAAGAAAATTGGAAAGGTGAGGAGCAAGAAAGAAGGTAAAAAAAAAAATAACTTTTTTGGAAGAGTGCTTTGAAGGGACAGTAAAAGTGTCTGGAAGGGAGTATGAGTGGATAGAAAAGGAAGAAAAAAGGCGGGTTCCAGATGAAAGGCCCTCTAAGTAGGGAAGGGGAGTCGCGCGACATCAAGAGGTTTCCCCTTTCTTTCCCTTTTCCTGGTGCCTTGCCCCGTTACACCATGTGAATGTTTATACAGAAGATCCCACTTCCAAATATTGACCTCTCCACTTAGGCACACTTCTGTAAAGTGCCATACTTTTCTGTAATCCTGTTGTCACCAAATTTCTACACAGTACTTCATTTGTCAGCTGCTTGTGTGTCTTGATTCCCTGTAAAAGATAGATGTTGCACAGAGGGAAGAGACACTTGAATTCTGGGGAGAAGGAGGTATTGACTGAAACTTGGGTGGTGGCCAGGAACCAACATTGTCCTTGCTGTCATGCCATGGCTTTGTGGATTCTGCCTGTTTTTTTACCTGCTTTCTGGTGTACTGAGACTTCAGTTTGATTTTTGATGCAGTGTGTCGCTAAAGGGACGCTCAACTCTCATAATACTCTTTTTGAAATGTGGAGAGAACTGAAGGAGTAACACTATATTGAACTAGTCCGAACTATTCCTTGTCTGATGATTACTGAAGTGCAAACGAGTGGAGACAAAAGTTTTCCACATGCTAATTCCTCAGGGCACAAAGAGAGCTCAGTTCTCCACGTATTCCCCCATATCTGAAGATCCTTCCTCTGCCCCTATGACTTTGCTTGCAAAGCCCTCTTTGTCACGGTCCACCATCCCAAAGCCCTCATCTGACTCCAGCTTTTCTTCATATCCGTTGTAACTCATCCTATCTGCAGATAGGTAGCAGGAGAGTTTTTAAAGATGTGAGTGAACAACGTTTCTTGTGATGCTTCATCTACAGGGGTATGTAACTACTGGATTTTGGCACTTGCATTATTTAGTTTGGTGAAGCTTAGATTATGGCAAGAGAAACTGATGATGTGAGCAAATAGGAAAAAAAGTCCAAATTACTGAAAGGTGTTTGTGAAGTTTAATCATTTTACTGATTACATTTTGGCTAGAAAAACCCAAAGAATTCATAATTTGTGTCACGTTGGAAACTTGTGTATTGCATGGATACATCATTCTCCTGTTGTTTAGACTGCAGTAAATTCATCATGGTATGTCAGATTCCCTGGCACATGCATAAATACATGCACATGCTTCATGCATACACATGTATGCAGAGGTGGGAGACCAAGACGCAGCATGAGATCTGCTTCTGCAAAGCCTCTAAGCAGAGCTTCTGCCTCAGCTCCTTGGTGAGAGAAGCCAAGGAAAGAGGCAGTGCTGGTACCAGCCTAATGTGCGCTGCAGTGTGGCAGAAGGTCAGGGCTAAATGAAGTTTTGTGACAGTGATTGAAGCCCAGAGGTCCCTGTAGAAGTCATAGGACATACACAGTCTGTCTGTGAGGAGCAAACATGACAAGCAAATGTCTGAATGGGCTTGAGCTCTGCGATGTTCCTGGCATTACGTGTAATGTAACCTCTTGTCTAACAGATGCAGACAGGCAAGATTCTATCAATCTCTTTCTGGGAGTTTTCAAGCCTACAGAAGGAAGACCTCATCTCTGGGAACTTCCCACTGATTTTTATTTGCATCACAAGAACACTCTCAGTCTGTCACAGACCAGGCGAAGGTATTTTGCTGGGGTTTTTTTTTTTTTTTGGTATTTTGTTTGGTATTGCTCTAATAAGTTTAAATACATGCAAGCTGTTAACCAAATCATTTTGCCAGCCTGTCAAAAACTTGCTTATTGTTTTTTAAGTTTTTAGAAAAACTTAAAAAAAACCCAAACCAAAACAAAAAAAAACCTTCAAGAGATTACCAAAAATGTTGCATATTTTTGTTTTGAGGGATTTGCTTTAGTATATTATTTTCATGTTGTTCTAAAAAAGAAGCTCGCCGTGTGGAATGCTTCACTATTTTACTGAAGTACAGTTACCGCTGTCTCATTAAGCAGTGTACAGTTGTATTTTTGATGGTCAGATTTATTAAGTGTTGAATTTGAGATTAGGTGGTGAGAATAACATTTGTTTATTTTTTGTGTGCTTAGTCTGCAGCTGTGCATACCAAGAAGCCCATGATTTTCTGCCTTCCTTTCAGCCATGTCTAGGCTATTTTGACTACTTTCTTCATTTGCATTCCATTGTAGTTGCACAGTAATATATAGAAATAATAGAGCTAAAGCATAAAAACTTTAAAGTAATTTCAGCGTGCTTCACAATGTGGAATGATTTTGTTAAGGATTATAAATAATGTGTGTAAAAAAACAAACAAAAAAAAAACCCCAAAAAAACACCAAAAAAAAAACCAAACCCAAAACAAACAAACAAAAAAAAAAAAAAAAAAAAAAAAAACCAAACCAAACCAAANCCCAACCAAACCAAAAAAAAACCGGAAAAACTTAATAACAGTAGTACTAGACTTGTTAACTAAATGATCTCTTTTAGGAATTTCATTGTTTGTATCTTTGTTTGTTCTGTGAGTCTTAAGGCTCTGTATCACAAATGGTAGATCTGAATATCTGCATGTAGATTTTTGTCTGGGGAAAACTGCAAGTGTTTAAGCAGTGTATTCAGTCCCCGATGGCTGTTTATTCTATTAACCCATCATGGCAGCTGGCATGTGATATGACTGTTTCTAAATTTCAATCCTTTCTTATTGTCTCCTGAGGCTTCTCTTGATGCTAGGTCATATCAGCCATACAACCAAGTGCTATTTCAGACACACATGAACGTGCAACATCAATTTTCTTGCCTACTGATTCTGAACATTATTGTATGTCAAAAATTAATTCAACTGATACATGGCAAATATGCGAATGTCTTGGTCTCCTTTTCATCTGTTACACTGTTAAACAACTGTCTCTTGTCACAGATACTGTTCTCAAATGAGATGGAACATTTAAAAAAAAAAAAAGTTGGTTATCTTCATTTATTTGTTAATTAATTTTACCTTTCATTCTGGCCAGAATTTCTTCTGAGCACTTATAATATACGACCAAGATGTTTTCTCATGTGAACAACATGAGACCTCCATGTAATAAGTAGTTAGGTGAAAAAAACTCTTCTAAGTATTTTTTTGATTGTACCAAACTATTGGACAAGTTCTTAGTATAACTTCTTCCTGCCTCTCTGTGTAGTGCCTCTCCTGGATTCCTTGGGCAGAGCAGCAAAGGAAATAATGAAAACTCGTAATATAATCAAGGACATAGGAAGAGAAGGACGCTGTTTCCTATAATTGAAACGTCTTTTGACTGTCTGTGCTTTTCCTATATTGTATTTCCCTCTCCATCAGAAAGAAGAGATTTCATGAGTTTCATATATACTTTTATGTAATTTGTGATTCACAGGAAAGGACAGTAAAAACAGAAAAGGAGACTTTTATTGATGCAGAATTAATATCATTTATGTGTGCAGCAAAACTGGGTGTGTCTGCATAGTTTCTGAAGGCACTGGAGAAAATGGCTTGCTAACATGGCCTGATACAATACTTCAATAAGAGACGTGAACGTCAGGCATAACTTAGTCCTTTCTGTCTAGGACATGTGCCAAGTGTAGGGTGCTGCACCTGGGAAGGAATAATCCCATGCACCAGTACAGGTTGGGGGCTGACCTGCTGGAGAGCAGCTCGGTGGGAAGTGACCTGGGAGTCCTGGTGGACAACAGGATGACCATGAGCTAGCAATGTGCCCTCGTGGCCAAGAAGGCCAATGGCATCCTGGGGTGCATCAAGAAGAGTGTGGCAAGCAGGTCGAGGGAGGTCATCCTCCCCCTCTACTCTGCCTTGGTGAGGCCGCACCTGGGAGTACTGTGTCCAGTTCTGGGCTCCCTGGTTCAAGAAGGACAGGGAACTGCTGGAGAGGGTGCAGCAAAGGGCTATAAAGATGATTAGGGGTCTGGAGCACCTCTCTTATGAAGAAAGGCTGAAGGATTTGGGTCTCTTCAGTCTGGAAAAAAGATGGCTGAGGGGATTTTATCAACGCTTATAAATACTTAAAGTGTGGGTGTCAGGAGGATGGGGCCAGGCTCTTTTCAGTGGAGCCTAGTGACAGGGCAAGAGGTAATGGGCACAGACTTGAACATAGGAAGTTCCACCTAAACATGAGGAGGAACTTCTTTCCTTTGAGGGTGTCAGAGCACTGGAACAGGCTGCCCAGAGAGGTGGTGGAGTCTCCGTCTCTGGAGACATTCAGAACCCTCCTGGACGCGTTCCTGTGCAACCTGCTCTGGGTGACCCTGCTCTGGCAGGGGGGTTGGGCTAGATGATCTCCAGAGGTCCCTTCCAACCCTATGATGCTATGATATGCATTTTTTGGAACTGGAGTATGTTGCCCTGCCTGTTCTGCACCATTTGCTAAGTCCCACTAACAAGTCTGTCCCTGGGCGTGGAAATAAACCCATTGTTTCTGCTCCAGATGGCTACATAGACATGAGTAGGAGGTAACTGCATTACTGCTCTGATTCTAGCCGTTACAGTGTTGTGAATACACACATATTTGAAACAAAAATCAATGCAGATAAATGTCTTTTCATCCCAAGTAATGAAATAGAAGGAACTATCAGAACAATTTAGAGAAGAAATTAAAGTATATTTGAGAAGGGAAAATAAAAATATGTAAACATGAATGAAAGATAAAACATGCTTTATTTAATGAATGTTGCTTAACTTCTTTTGCTGTTTTTTGGAAATCCTGAGTAAGCTTCCAGCAGGGCCTGGTTTTTGCTGTTAGCTATACCAACATACAGTTCTCAGACTTAGGACATCTGTCCTTAGCTGTCACATCAAAATGTGTTTCTATGCGCAGAAGTCAACTGCTTTGGCAATATTCTGATTTTATGATCATTGACCTTCATTTCTTCATACCCTTTTCCTAAATTCGAATAGGAATAACAAGTGCTGAATTAACAAGTGCCGGGTGGGGGTTGGCAGGGGGTTTTGGTTTGTTTTTTTTTTTTTTTTTTAGACCAGAACAAGAGAAAAACATAAATACCTTTTATACATACTAAGACCTTAATTTTCAGTGCTGTAGAGGTCAGCACCTGAAATGTGTTTTGTTTAATGGAAAAAAAAAAAACACTCCTCCCTCCATACCTGTATTTGAGCTTCATGTGTTTAATTTTTGTATCCTGAGAGCAAAGTAGTAGGGTAGGGGCCTGTTACATCCAAGGATAATTCTTTACTTTCTTCCACAACTCAATTATAAAGACATATTTACTAAAGCGACACTGTATGGTTGGGTAACTGTTATCGGCGAATGTTTAGACTGGATACAAGATCAAATCAAGATACTGGATGCAAGATCAGTATCAATTGTGTGTTTGTTTTTCCTGTACAGCTATACTTACTGGTGGACCACAGGAGTGCTAAAGCATTTACCTCTTCCTTTTGATGAAGGTAGGATTTATATTTGCTCCTTACCTTACAGAGTATCTTGAAAAAGAAGGTTTAGTCACAAATCTGGAAAAAAAAAAATTCCATAATGATTACAAAATACTTTCCCGCCGCAATGAGCTGTGATTTTTCAACTGCAGGATGCAAGAGACACCTAATTGGATGAAACTTGACCTCCATATGTTTATGTGCCAGGGCACACTCCATTCTTTTTTTTTTTTTCCCCCCTTGCCTATTAACATACATTTATAGTCCCTGCTGGTGGTTACAGTCCTGTTGCAGATGACAGGTTATAGCTAGTGTGTCTTATTTCTCTGGGATACTGTGGAGCATGTTTCATTAGGAATTGTCGTCATGAAGGGAAATCAAAGGTGGTTGATAATGCATATTTATTAAAGATATGTGGTGCATCTTCATTTTGTATTTTCTTATCTTAGAGGGGGTATGGCTGTAGAAAAATGCCTGGGAGGGTGCCTAGGTAAGCAGACTAGTGTTTGTTTAGATTTTTGCAGAGTCACTATCTGTTAGTAAAAAGGTTATTTACTTATTTTCCCCAGTAACATGTGCTGAAAACAGGCACAAGTTGACAGTGAAGAAGTTCCACAAGTATGAAGAGGAAATTGATATCCACAATGAGTTTTTCCGGCCATATGAGTTGAGCAGTTTTGATGAGACTTTCTGCTTGGCAATGACCAATTCTACACGGTATATTGGGACCTTTTGGGACTATAAATCCTTAACTGGAAGTTGATTTGGTGTGAATTAAAGTTACATTTGACGTATTTGGTTAAATCCGTGTAACACTATAGGTTTTGTGGAGTGTTTGTTTTGGGGGTTTGGGGTTTTTTTAAGCTTCAAATTTAGCAAAATTCTAGAAACTAAATCACAATACTAAAATGGAAATGCAACTCTAAAAAAATCTGTTAAGATAGGACTTAAATTTCCAATTATTTTCCATTATGTGGTGCCAAAAGCTTGGGCACTTGACGTCTAAGAAGTGGGCTTTTCTCTATGGACTCATTAGATCACAGAGGCTACCTTCAAAGCAATTGTTTTCTAATTATTCTGCTTTTGTGTTACAGTTGTTTTCTTCAGTTCATCAGGTTCTCACAGCTGGCCAGATAATTTTTTTTAATTTTTTTTTTTTTTGGCAACAATCAGCTGGATATTCTAAGCATAATCTTTAATCACACTTTAGCTAAAGACTTCCGGGCAGATTGTTTCATGTAGCTTTTTGACCCAATTTGGGTGTTGGCAGCATTTTGAAAACAATGCAGCTGTATTACAGTGCTTCTTCAGGACAGGAATGGAGCACATTGCTCTAGGCTCCTTGGCAAGTAGTAATGTTTGCAGCTGTTTTATGTAACTAAATAATGCAATTGGAAGCTTTTTAAATACCTTGGTATTTATATTTACATGACTTTAACTTGTAATGATGAAGTTAGAACTTGATATTTCTTTTATGATGATTTTTTTTTAATTGTAAGGTAGATGTTAGAGGTGATTCTTCCAGAAAATCTAAAAATCTTATGTATTGAACATCGCTTATGAACAGTTTTTCCTTTCTATTTTGCCAGAGATTTTATGCCTAAGAATGTGGGGATTGATCCAAGTCCGTTTACTGTTCGTAAACCCGAAGAAACTGGAAAATCAGTGTTGGGGTAAGTCTGAAATATTAAATTTTGTTCTGGTTTAATAACAGTGAAATTGTAATGCAAATATATAAACTCTGTGTGTATGCCTATGTAGTATATTCTGTGTTTCATAGGAAAAAACCAAAAATCATTGGTGTTACACTGTAGAATTGTACACTTTGAAAATCATATCTAATTTGTGATTTTTATTTGACACTGTGAATTCTTTATTCAGACTTGTTTAATCTTTTCTGTTTTCTTCTACTCCTCTAAGTGAAACACATGAGAAAATTTTATCTAGAATAAAGATACAGAGGTTGTTAAAATTTGATCATTTCTTTGTACCAGTGGCAACTGTCTTCTCTAATGGAGATGACAGGAACGCCTGTATTATTGTTGTCTTTTTTAAAATAAATGAATAAATAAAACATATCCTGAAACAGCAATAAATCCAATCTGAGCATAGTTTTTGATAAAAGATGTTATTAAAAATATTTATAGATGAAATTATATAAAACAATTCAGTTATTGGGACAAATGAATGTTTCATTTAGCTGCTTTTGCACCCCGGACTTGCTTTGTTGCTTTATTTATTCCAATGTTGTGTTTAGTCTGCTGTATCACACAAGGCCTATGGGGACTCTTCCTGAACCCCTTCATTCTCTCTTTGATACCACATGTTAAGGAAAAAATTTGGCAGTAATGACTAAACCTGTGCTGTTACAACGTTATGAGTTCTTCTGAAAACTTGCCATTTTGTTAAAAGCTACAAAATTTGACTGTCTCATAAATAACATCCGTTGGGCCTTGACCCTGAGGGACTCACTGTCAATAAATGTTGAGAGTAGACTATGCTTATCACTAGTAGAACCTGATTTCATGCTACTGATGTTCCCTGGGAATAAGCAGAAAGACTGTTTAACAGTTATATAATTTACCTCTGCTAAGAATTTTGAGTTTATGGGTACCTTTGAGGATAAGCTTTATTCTTCCGCTGTGGTATGATGTCAGATTTTGGACTAACTAATTTCTGTCCAGACATTTCATTAAATCCTTGACCGTTACACATTTTTCTCAGGCACTTTGCTTCAAGCTCTCCACTATGACTTTTAGGGCTTGCTACGAGATCAGCTGGATCAAAGCCATGTTCCAGGACTCCCTGGATATTGCTCATAAGGCTTCCCATGCTTCGGCTGTGTAGTGGGATAAAAGGTGTCTTCAGTCACCTTCCCCGTATTTAGCCCGTGGTAGAGGTGGTATCTTTGCCTTGCACATTTGTCATCATCTTTTGACCTCTATGACATTTCTGCAGGATTTGGTGATCTGTTTTCGTCTATAAGTGTTCTGGTCCCCTAGGACAATTAGATCGTGGCTTTCTTCTGAGTATGTGTCAGGGGTGGGGATATCATTCATATCAGAGTTTGGCTACTTGCTCTATACTTCACCTTTCAGAAAGGACTGCTTTTCTTTTGACCTTCACCTCATTTAGAAAATTAGGGAAGATAACTCTTAATTTTCTCTAAAAAGAATGCAGTATGTCTTCATAACTTACTGTAAATTTCTAAGGACACGTCAGTTTCTGCTGTGTCAGAAATTAAACTTGCCTTTGTTGTTTTTCCCTTAAGGCATTTATTCCAGCTGTAAGAATTCTGCTATATTAATGTCCTTGAGGGTGGGGTATGCTCTCACATCAAGAACCTTTGGGAGGACTCTCCTGCTTGTTTATATGTGTACCTAAAACATGTAAAGGTTAGCTAATTTGCCACAGGGATAAACTGCTGTATGAGTTTGACTGCAAAAGGCAGAACTCTTTGTGATAGTCATGGTGTGCTCCACTAGAGCTCAAGTGATACTGGTGACCTCCATGCCTTTGCTGATGAGAACACTAGAGCTGCAACTTAAAATAGTATTTGCACCAAACTGCATGCTGTTGTCAAAGCCTCTTAGCATGCTGCTGTCTTCCTCTAGGGCCTTCCTTCAGGGTAAGTCACACACAATGTCAGTGTATGTATGGACAGTCACCTCAGCAAGGAGATGTTGCTTCCCTGTTTCCAGAACTGATTTTCCTATAAACACATTCATTGCCTGCCTTCCAGTCCCTCTTCCTCCAGAGTCCCTGAAAGATTGTGACAGTGTCTGAGAAGAAACTGCAACCACATACCCTTCTATGGCCAGTAGGAAAGGATGTAGAGGATGTAAGGGTGGTACAATTTCTGATGGGTCAAGTAACGTATACCTTTCAGAGCTTGTATGGCTAAACCCGCTGCTAGCCTATGAAAATACAGATGCTGTATCTTGAACAATTTTTACAATTAAAGCACCCCTTTATATTGACAAGACTTTATAGAGTAAGAAATACAAAGATGCTGCATAAGGAAATGTTGATGATTAAAGAACTAAATTGAGGGGAGAGGTACAGAAAAGGAAGGGAAAAAAGTGACATTATGATTAAGATTTTGGGGCCCAAGAATAAGAAAGAGGAGTGGATAGTGTTAATCAGAAAGTGAAACTTTTTCCCAGATCAAAACCAAAGATGCTGTGTCTCAATTAATTTTTATTCCTTTTCATTCAGTCAGTCCTTTTGGGGGAGGGATTTAAGTAACAAGTCAGAGAATGGGTTGAGAAATCTGGCATTAATCCTGTGAGCTCTCTTGAAATGCTCTGGAATAAGAAGAGATTGATGAAAAGTAAATCAATTGGGGGATTAAAAAGATGAGTAATAAGTTGTTCCAGAGAATATAATTCATTTTGCTCAGTAAGATTGTAATAAAAATTAGGAATTTTAAATATTTGTTGTTAATATCTTATTGATTTCATAAATACACATTGCCTTTCATAATAGGAACAAAAGTAATAGAGAAGAAACGGTGCTGCAGCGTAAAACAGCTGCTAGTGCTCCACCACCCCCAAGTGAGGAAGCAGTTTCAAGTAGTTCTGAAGATGATTCTGGGACAGACAAAGAAGATGAAGGTGCAGTTTCTCAGCGTTCAACTCCAGTAAAGGTGACCGATACAGGAGATAATACAAAAATCACAGAGGTAAGAAATGACTGTGGTAGGCAAGAAGGCTAATCATGGACTTAAAATTTACATTTCCTTAAAAGAACCAGTAAATGTTATAGAACAGTCAGAAGTAAAGCACAGAGAAATTAAGGGAAAAGAGTCTCCAATGTATTTTCTTTGTGTAGATATTAGCAAAACTGATGGTAAAACTTTGCTATTATTCTTGTCATGCAATTGTGAAATGCAACAGAAAAATAACATTTTCAAAAAAATGAAAAATACTGTTGGAAACCTATGGCATTTGAAAGGTACTCTGGTCAGGTGTAGTCCATAATACTAACCATGAAATATATATATGTTAGTGTGCTAATTCAGAGCAGTAGTGCACTTCTGATCATTGGTCCTTACCATGCTCTGGCTTGCATCATGATGTGGTCTTGCAGCACGCAAATGGGATTCCTTTTGGATGAAACTGAATCCATCATTCCTGGGTGCTTCTCCAGGAAATGTACCTGGTCTACTTACCTCATCAACATTTAGTCCATGGAAGCTAATAGCTGGAGCAAACCACATGAAAGACACGTGGTATAGATCTGAGGTCCTGAGCACCACCTCTTTCAATTAGAAATCTGTTCCTTCTGAATGATACCACAGTGGATATAACTGTAAATTAATGTTCAATCTGGCTAAATTCCAGCCTGATTTATGTGAAGATTTTTAAATTGCTGTTTTCATAATTGTATGGTCTTACATTTCCAAAAAAAAAAAAAGAAATTAAACAAACTCAAAAAATGTGCATGATAATTTCGTCGCATTGGTTCTATGCTATTACTGCTACTAAAGTTGAAGGTAATGACAGCATAATAGTGAAATCGTGTATGCACAGTCATATGAAAAGAATGTGTATTCTCAGTTATGTGCTAGTTACCTTTTTTGCTAGCATAACTCTAATTCTGTTGGAGTCCCTTGGGTGCTAATTTAATGAAAATATTAATTTGTATGAAGTAGTATGGAAATATCTATTTTATTAATTCATGTAACATGTCTTCAAATTCTTTGTTGTAGATATCCATTTTGGGTACCACTGAAAATGTCTTAGCAAAAGGATATGCTAATGGAGATTATACAAATTTGCAAAATAATTATGTTGTTTTGGGGGTTTAGTTTGTTTGGGTTTTTTTTAGTCACATCTAATTTAAGTGGTTATAGTGTTGTGCTTGTATGCATTATCACTTCTGAAGAAACTTCAGTATTTATGACCTTAGTCAGTATAAAATATAGTGCCTGATAGGCAACAGAGAATAAAACTGTCTTTTTTTTTTTTTGCTACAATTCAAATTTTCATTACATTCATTCTTTAGCCTAGGGTTGGTTGTTCTCAGATAATGGATTTTCAGCATCCTATACAACACTGTCTTCTTCCTAACCTAAATGAAGCATTTTCAATAAAATAACTATGAAGTTATTTATTTTGGACAATCAAAGGTATTAATTTTGGACAATTTGGATTCATTGTTATGCCAAGACAAGTGCATTTATTTCTGCTTATGCACGATATTTTATCTGAAAATTTTCCATTATCTCCGAATAATAGAGTACCTGTTTTCCAGCAACACAGATTGCTTCTACAGAGTTAATAACAGAAATCCAACCTGAAATTTTATTCTTGATTCTTACCGTTGCACAAGTTACCTCACTTCAGTTTTCCTATCTGTGTATTGAACACACTTCAACACTCAGACCAAAGATATCTTTTTAAGATTTTTAAGATGCTTAAATGAAAGATGCATGTAAGCACAAAGTATGGTTTAAGATAGTATTGACTTTGAATGACTTACAATTGGGCGAGCTATTCCGATTCTTTTAGTAATGCATATGAAGTATTTTCCATTTTATTAGCACCTTTTCATGCATTGGATTTTAGTCATAATTTACGTTGTTAATTTGTGTCGTTCCTTGTTAAAATTAAAAGTGCTGAAAAGAATTACCTATTCAGTTATGCTGAATTGCTACGTTAGCAATTAACTTGGGTTATCGTTAATGTCTGCCTACCGTTGCAAATTTGTTTATTCTCTTCAAAAGTATAAAGCTTCCTTAAATACATTATTTTCGAGGGTATGATGTTTATGGAAACATTCTGTTCAGAAACCAAACATAAAAATTAGTAGTCTTAAAGACTGTGTTAGACATCAGATTTTAACATGCTCACCAGCTGATCTTCATTTAGCTTGTGAAGTGTTATTTTTCCATTACCAGGAAAAAACAGAGCATCAAATACAGGCTTTTCAAGAAATGTTTTGGAATTATTTCTCTGGAAATGGCAATTATTTGTTGTGTCTACACATGTAGTTAAAAGTTTAAAAAGAAAACCTGTAACAGAGGTTTTAAAAACTTCATGGCTAAACTGAATAATGTAACAAGAAACAAAACAACTATGACTGGAAAAGGTGATAATATATCCAGTTGATTAAATAAGCAACTACTTTCTAGAACAGGTAAACCATAGAAATGTTTCTTAGTATTTTTTAGATCAGCAACGGTAGAGAAAAATTGTACCATTATAGGGCTGGGTAGGGGGGAACCCCAACTGCTGTTTCCTTTCAATTCACATCTTTCAGAAGTTAGCAATAAAATGCTTTTATACTTCTGGTCAGGACACATCTTTCCAAAGTTCTTTGACTTCAGATCTTTATGCTTTTATACTTCTGGTCAGGACACATCTTTCCAAAGTTCTTTGACTTCGGATCTTTTTGAACTAAAAGAAAACTATTTTTATAGTTGACTGACTTGCAGTCACGTGTGTCTTGTCAGTAAACCCCCTCAGTTTAACACTGAATCATTAGACATAGTTCGTGAAGTATTGCCTGTGCATTAGCTCCTTGTTATAGTTGACTGACATGATTGTGTAATGTATAAAATAAAAATAGTTTTGTTCAACCTGAAGTTTGTAATTATTTCAGAATTGACAGCAGGAAATGTGAGAGCAAATGTGGGACCATGTTCTGAACGAGTATGATTTATTCTATATTCTATAATATATTCTATATTAAATCCTTCCCTTGTTGAACAAATGTCTTGAAGAATATTTTTAATAAATTATTTTTATTTAAAAAAAACCCAACATGCACAAGCTAAAATTACTATGTATATGACAAACATGGTTGGTTTTGCCTGCTCTTTAGAAATTATTTTCAAGTTTAGAAAGAATTCCTTGCTTAAAAGCAAACTTTTCTTTGGATGTTGTTACTGCATCCTCCATCTGAAATCTTTCTTCTTATGTTCCAGAATGTAGTGCAATCAACAAAAGATGTGTATGGAGTCAATCTTTCAGATGTTCCTTCAGAAGATGATCTTGCAATATATGCTAGGTGAGATAAATTTCCAGTGGTAATCAGTAAAAGATAATTGGAGCTAGTTAAATACAGCTTGTCAAAGTGTTGCCTTTGATTAAGTTTATTTAAATTATAAATCTTAGAGATACTTGGTTATATATGCTCTTCTGGTTTTTAAATCAAACTGGTTTTGGATGTCTCTGTCGGCTCTGATTTCAGTGGAAGTTATGCAGATGTCTCAATGCAAAATTAGGAATGCTGTTTCTGAATTGCCGTAACTCCACACGGAGTGCTGTCTATGTGTTGCCATTGTTAAAAAACATGTACTTATGCTGTTGCTCTTAAATTCTGTCCTCAATATCACACAGTAACAACACTGGAGCCAAGAAGAACCTGGTTCAATTTTTTTTTTTTTTTCTTAAATCACAAAATTTCAAAAGGTTCAAATCAATTTCTTAACTCAAACCAAAACTGAACTAGAATAATTTCAGTTATAGATGAACTGGAACTGAACTGAAAAGTTACTTAGCTCCCTGATGGAGGAGATTCTTTCCTAAACTGCAATCTTTTTGTTTGAAAACTAGACAGAATAATGGGAATTCAGTACTGGAGATCAGTTGGAGAAATTTAGACCCAAATTGAAGACGGTCTTAGTTCTAAAGACTTACAGTGGTGTTGCCAAGAGAGCAACTGCTTATGCAAGACACTAGGAGTGCAAATCAATTACAGTAGCTTAATAAACCGCTGTTTTAAACACCTGCTTAGAATGTAGAATTAATGGAGTTTGAGAAAAGGGGTGTAAGAAAACT
The DNA here is from genome assembly GCA_013396915.1 of Stercorarius parasiticus. NCBI lineage: Eukaryota > Metazoa > Chordata > Aves > Charadriiformes > Stercorariidae > Stercorarius > Stercorarius parasiticus. Next base: position 177,682 of record VWZL01000645.1, read on the forward strand.
ATACATCATTTCAGAAAAACACTGTGTATGTCGAAGTGAATACCTGTGAGGCATGCATTGAAATGGGCTTGTGTGCATTTTTTTTAATTTTCTAATATGTAATAGCAGTTATATTTGAAACCTCTTCGATGTGTGAGGGAAGTTTTAATTCACTATGATACATTCTCATTTGTTGATAGGTGATGATTAATCCTGACTTAGTTCATTAATCCTCTCAGAGCATTATTTTTTTTCTTTTTATTTAACAGGTTTTTTCTATTAATTTTTCTTTAGGAGTAGCTACTTCTCTTGCACTCTTTGGTTCTTTGAAATTCCCATTTCTACCTATTTCCTACATGCTGAGTAATTTGAAGATAGTACACTTGAAAAGGGTTGAGGAGGATGTTTCTCATTATTTCTGAAATTTTTAACTTCACCTGTGCCTCTAACTTTGGTTCTTTATGTTAACCTCTAGAAAATGGATGACAATTTGACAATTACCCTTTGGTACACCAGATAGTTATTGTTCTGGAAATGGCCCAGTTGAGCTGGTGTCTACTGCAAGTCACTTTGTGCAGATGAGCAACTCTGTGGTAACATCCAGAATTGGAACTACTTCCCATTTTATAATTTCTTAGGCTGACCTACCATTCAGTCTGCTGTTACAGTAGCACTGTAAACTCCATGGGGGCTTTGAAGGTCCCTATTCATATCCTTTTCAGGACAAAAAAAGCTTGCATTTATTTCATTTCCCTCAAGCAACGCAGGTTTTAAATATATAACAATTATAAATTCCTTACCTCTTCTAGCTAACAAGACATAGTGCTATTTATGGTCTGATGTGCTGATTTATGTGGAAAGTATAGACTTTACTGACGTCTTTTATTACAATGTACATCACTTGAAAATAGCAGCAATTTATTTCACAGTATGATTACAGTTCTCATTTCAAGTCTTTCTATTATTGTAATAAGGGAAATGGAGATATATGATCATGACTACTTGACATCATTGGACATGTTATGTACTTTTTTTTCTTTATTAGCATCAGGCACTCACAGATTTAAAATGCCTCAGGTTAAGTTACTTTACGTCAGCTGATCTATATTAAGTCTCTATGCAAATGAAAAGTAATTTGAATCTGTTCAGCCCATTTTCACTGATGGCTGGGGTAACTTATGTTAATTCTCATCAAAATAGAAATCACAGAAGCACAGTTTGGTTGAGGTTGGAAGGGACAAGGAGGTTCCTCAAATAATTTAAGGATATGTACTGCAGATCAACTGTGCATGGTATTTTATTGATGTCTGGTAACTTGCTTGTGTTAATTTAGCCTTGTTTGTTTCAGAATATTGGATAATTTGAAGCAATTAATAAAAATACTTACACCTTTAGTTTAGCTTGATTTGTTTTTTTAAGCTTGTTTCAATAGCAAGCTCCTGTACTAGAAGATCTTAATTATCTTAATTTCCACTTATAATTCTCTTATTTAGAAATGTAAGTATTTGTTCCTTCAGCATCCAAAGTGATGCTGCATGTTTCTGAGGCTTTTGTTTCTACAGTATAGAATCTGAATGGAGCAGAAAGAAAAACCACAATAAGTTGTTTAGGAATGTATTGTTCCTTTATCAGCTGTACACTCTTCCATGTGATTGCTTTTGCACTGTTAGTTGTCCCCTGTTAAAATGTAGTAAATATTTCTGAAATATACAAATAGGACTATTTTTAAGCTAAATGGAAGCTAACTATTAAGAGACCCCCCCCGCCTCAGAAAATTAAAGTATTAAATCACAACTAACTTACTTCTTTTTTCAGATGTTTGGAGAGTGAACAAATTGAGTTCAAGTGTGAGATAACTGCATATACATGTATTGAAACCCTCTGACTTTTCCTCTTAAATCAAGTGAATAAGATTAGTGATTAACTGTATTTTTTTTTTAAATTTTGCTCCAATTCATTGCCAAGAAAAAAAGCCATAACAGGATTTTCCATCTTTAGTATCTTCCAGCAAATATTTGGAGATGGGGGAACTCGTCCAAAAGGTTTTGCTTGTAAATTAGTGATCTGGACGAACAGCATTTCAACTGAATAAACTAGATTGAATTTAGCTGAGGACTGACTTAAATCTGAAACTTGAGAGACTTTCTATCTCTTCTGCTGATTTTTCCCATGGGCTATTCATCTGACTGATTGCTTTGAAAAAGATATAGGAAGTTGACTGTAGCGAGCCGCCTGTTTCATAGGAGCGGAGGCCTGTTTCTATCCCATGACATACTAGGTGACACCGATTAACAGGCAAATCTTTTTCAAGCTGAAAGGAGCTGCTGAGTTCTCACATGCACCCACTGTAAAGTTTTAGAAATCCCTCTTATTTACCAGGCAGGTAGGTCGTGATCGGTGACTTATATAACATGACCTAAAGACTCATTTTTTGGTGCCATTTTCTTTCATATGATGAGGTTTTTTTGGGTTAGTTCTTTTATTTCTTTGATTTATTCTCCTGTCTATTGCTTTTCACAGGTTTGTTCAGCTGGGACAGAGTCAGCATAAACAAGACAAGAGCAGCCAGCAAGTTTGCTCAAAACATCACTTGGATAGGGTTATAAATTTGTAAGTATTCTTTTTCTTTTTCCCTTTGGCCTGTTTTTGCTTTTGTCATTAGGCCTGAAAAATCACCAGGTAAATTTGATGTTAAATTGTTTGGGAGTCATACTTCTGTTGCTTTTAATGCATAAAGGGATTCAATGCATAGCAGAAGAATTGGGTTCCTACTTCACCCTTGTAACTTAAAAAAACATGTATTTTTTGTGGGTTTTTGTTTGTTAGGGTTTTGGGGGATTGGGGATATTTTTTTAGGGTGGTTTTTTTTTTTGCTTGTTTGTTTTTGATTTGTGGTTTTGGGGGTGTTTTGGTTTGGTTTTTGGTGGGTTTTAGTTTTTGTAGTGCCAAGATTCAAAATTCTTAGCAATGCTGAGTTATCACAACACAAAGTGCTGAAGCTACTGAGTTTTAAAAGGCGATTTCTTCTTGATGTGATTACTTTTGAAAGAGGTGGTTTGAAAAGGATTGGTTGACTTGCATATTCTTCGTTCAAAAACATTCAAAGTTGCAATTCAGACTGTAGTGTGCAGTTATCTCAGTTGTTCTGAGAAGGCTACAAGTGTGCTATATTTGTTTTTAGTGGACGTTTGAGGAGTTTGGAGAGGTCAAGCAGGATATTTTTATATTTTTATTTTTCTGGTGAGTGTTGGAGAGAATAGGGTAAAGTGGGAATTGATTCCTGCTTTGTTTTGTGCACTTGATGTCCATCTGTGTTACTGAAGTCAGAGGATCTAGGCTAGCCTTAATCAGCATGCAGTGTTTTAACTGAAGAAGAGAACATACTGAATCTTACATAGATGTTTTTTAACAATTAAAGTCTGCTACATTTTCCTCAGAAGTATCTCCTTGGGTTTTTTTGGTTGTCTGGTCTTTGTTACATACTGGTTTATGCATTTGTCAGTGATGCTTTGAGCTGAAAAAGCAATTTTTTAAACAGTTTGTTTGTTACTATAGATAACTTTTGCATCTTGTTCCAAACAGGTAAGGAGGTGATGGTAGGTTGTAAGGGAAGGTCAAGCTCCAAATGCTTCTTGTCAGTGAAGTACTTCTTGAATACTTTAATCCTAAGAGTTTAGTATGGGAGCCATATTCAACAAAGCCAATTGTGTCCCTGGGATTCTAGGAGGATTGCTCCGCAGGGACATCTGCCATGTGGAATAACTTCTACGTATTCTGTTGTGAATGGAGTAACTTTCCATTAATATGAAAAATAACCCCTAACATTAAAATGACAATAGGTGCACATATTTAATTTATAATGAAATAAGGAATTTAACTGTGTGTGATTATGGATTGATTATTGCTGTACAAGAATGGCCTCTAGTGATAGCCCAGATCATGTGAATGTTTTCTAGTAGTAGTATAAAAAAAGGGTCATGATATTGTCCAAATGTCATAGTATTATTGAAGCAAGTCTTAGAGTTTAGATGATCAAGTCCTGACTTCCCAGTTGACATCATCTTATACTGTAGGCAGCTTAAAGTTTCATCAAGGTAGGTTTTTATTTACTTTTATCTCTGGGGTACGTGATCTCTTAACCCTCAGCTTTGTTTCCTGCACTGCCTCTAGTCTACCCCCTCTGTGCTGATGAAGTAAGGGAACCTTGAATATAGAATTTACCCAAGTAGGGATAGAACCTGCGGATGTCTCAGTGGCGCTGAGGGAGCAGGATAACATGATTTAAAATTGTGTATGAGACAATACTACCTAATATTTGATATTTGGCATTGTATACATTTAAAGTGGTGATACCACCGTGCATGGTTCATCATTGATAAGCTTACACTTTGTAGGTAAATGTGCCTGTAGTTTTCTGTTTTTAAATGTGAAGGAACAACCCTGAATGTTTTGAAGGGAAATGGTTATGAAGAAATTATTTAATAATAATGGAGTATTTTTGCTATGAACAAAGGCGATTCCTTTTTTGCAATTGCAAAATCTCCCAGCATGTTTGACAATGTAGGAAATAATAGTTCGTTTCTTGCCCCCTTAAAGTAGAGTAAATTATTCCCCGTGCTACGCTGCTATAAAATTAACACATTAAAGAGAGCCTATACACATAATTCCGGTGGGTTTTGGGTAGTCAGATGTTAATTTTTCTCTTTTTCCCAAATGTAATTTCCATGTGTTTTTGAATAGCGCAAGTGTAAAAGTCATAGAGCACACAAATCTGTGCCTCCTGTCACTCTTCCTCTTGAAGTCATGTAGATCATCTTTCCCTACCAGTTCTACCAAATGTGCTCTTCTGTGCAGATCTGAGAGGAAACAGGGTATCTTATAGTCAGTAACTTTTTTTCTGAAAATATATCTTAATACAGCTTAAAAATTTTCTTCAGCTTTTGTTCTGCAACTTTTAAAAACATTTAAAAACTGTTTGGATGATGACAGATTGTTCTTTCAAGAAAACTCATAAATGTAGCCATTCTTTAAAGGCATGTTGTTCAATTTTGAAACAAGGAAGCTTTCTCTTACTGAGTTTGAAATGCTGTTCTGAATCAGGAACGTCCTTGGAGAACACACTAACTTTTTAGAGATAAAATAGCATGAACATACAATACTCAAGATTAGGTTGAGAGCGTTTTCAGTAACAGCAGCTGAGGCACATCTTGCACTTGTTGGACTGTGTATTTCCTTGTTTCTCAAGGGGCACTTGAAGAAATTGAAAATTTATGGTAACTTGTATTAATTTGATGTTAGGTGCATTTTAAATTGAAAACAATCTGGCAAATTCGATTCTCCAGTAGTTCCTTCTAGATACAAATGCAATTAAACCCCAGTCCTTTTCATAGTAAAGCGAAGTACTCAATCTAAAACGTTGATTTCTCATCAGCAGTGAGATATAATTTAGGCTTAGGTTAGTTGCTGTCATTTCCACATTTTTCAAGAAAATCTTTTTTTTATATACTTTTTTGATCTTTAAAAAAAAAAACACACACGCACAAAACAAAACACCTCACAACCTTAAACCTTGTGGCCTTTTTTGTCAAATACATAAAGCCAATACTAAAAGAAATATTTCCTATTTTTACAGTGTCCCTTCAGTGATATTTATGAACTCAAATATGCATTGTAGAAATACTGAAGAGAAATTTAGAAACTGTAAGTATAGCTCAGGAGCAAAAAATGAGTACTTGAACAGGGACTACAGTGATGCAGTGAAATAATAATGAAGAGGAGTGAAGAATGTGGAAGGATATTGAAGCTCCTCTCTTTGTTCATAGAAATTCTGTGAAGGAAAAAAAGGTAGAATTTTAGTTAGAGCTAAATGGAGCTAAACAGAGCTTGACTACTTTTAGTATGATCTATTATCGTGTATGTGAAGAAAGACTTTGAGTACTGTAGTATAATTCCTGTGTGCTGACACAGGGCACCTGTTCCTAGTTCTCTAGTACTCATTGTGGTGTGGTATAAATAATACTGTAGAAAAATACACTCTGAATCTCTTTCCAAATGTACTTCTTGCATCTAGGAATATGAGAAATTTGATTGCCTCCCAAACAGGGAATTGAGTGTTTTGATTCATTGCAGCACTTCTTGATGAGTGCTGTGCCTGTGCCCATTGTGGCCTATGCAATATAGCAACAGTGCTTGTGAAACAACTTTAGTTCATGCATCGGTGCTACTCTCCTGTTCGATTTTGCGGGGCACTGATGATGATCAAGCAGGAGAACAAATTAGCAAGTGATACCTGCAGCATGGTTCAGGGCTATCTTCTCCTTAAATATTTGAAAAACATGCCCTGTCTTAAGAGATAAGTCATATAGTCTATGTTTTCAAAAGTTCCCTTGGTGTTAAACGTATAATCTTTTTTTTTTTTTTTTAAATCAAGACTACCTAGACTCTGCTTATCATCCAAGTAGTGATCAAAATTGAGTAGCAACTAACAATCTCCAAGTTATCAGCTATGTACAAGTAGTATATGTGCTTTTTTTACTCTTTGTTTCTGTGTACATGCACATTATATACGTTATTTTCTCACCGAGATAAAAGTAATGAAGCAAATTTCAGTGAGGTGAAGCACCCTGTATTTTCCATTTATGTTAATTAAATGCTCTGCTGGAGTATTTTTAATCTATAATACCACTTTAAAATGTAAAAGTAAAAATAGAACAGCACATTTTCGAATTTTAATGAAGTGTTTTACAACCCTAGTTACTTTTGAAAGCTGTTACCTCAGTTTGGAGCAATTCTCTTGTTCATTCAGTACTTCCATACGACTGTTAGTATAAGGTCTATTTCTTGGAGGACTAGATAAACAATTGCTTTATATTTGTAAACATGGCATTATCACTTATTTATAACCATACTAAAGTAAAGGTAAGTATTGAACTTGTCATCTTTCTGTGTATTCACATCCAACGAGTTCTTGGGGGGTTCCCTATGCTGAAAGGCAGAAGTAAATGCATAAAGGATGTTTAGAGTGTTAAGTATATTTAGTTTTTACATTAGACCTGTGCAAAATCTCTAAATAGTTTCTTGTCATCGCTCCGGAAATGGTGAATAAAAAGGCATCGTAATTTGTCAACAAGCGACTGGAAATTACAAGTTATCTTGGATTCTCAAGCATGTTGATAGTTTCACAGTACAGTGCTTTTTTTGCATGCTCTCTTTTTCAAATATGCACCTCAGTATGTTGCTTCACATCAGAAAGTTAGATAAACTTCAATGAAAGCATTTATTCACAAAACAGGGAATCGTTATGAATATTCATGGAAAATATAGCTGAATAAATTGTTTATATTCTGTCATCTGTTTACACTAAGCTTAGATCACAAAGATGTTATTATCTAGTTACTGTCTTCTCCTGATAAGGTGTCAGTCCAGGTTTCCTTTTTCTTAAAAAAAATTCCCACATACTCTGCACTTCAATAGAGCACCTTCTTGCTAGACAAACATTTGTCAGAGCAGCAGCTAGTCTTCAGCAAACTTGCTTTTTCTTTTTTATTTATTTTAGTCTCTCATTTGAAATCTCCCAGAAGGGTCTGAATAGATAACTGTGTTTTTACCTACAACTCATTTTATTTCTTCCTTTTCTTGGAAACGGGATAGCTGTACCTCATAATTAAAACAAGCATGCTTCAGCTCCTTGGAGGTTTAAGTATCTGTGTTAAATTGGGAGTCATCTACTTTACTTCCCTTCCTAACTAAAAACTTTTCGCCTCTGTGATGGATTAAATTCTTTCCTGTTCGGTGATTATTTGGATTCATTTTACTTTGAGATGTCCTGTACTGGATCTCTGTTCTTTAACAGCTGTAAGCAGCATACATGATCTTACCCTCTGTACGCCTCTAAATAAAATAAAAGTAAGTAGCTCACTTTTAGCTCTTGATTCAGAGCAGGGATGAGGGTAATTAACCACTTTGGATTAACCGATCCAAGATAGATGTGTTACAATAACTTTAATTTCTCTTATTCTTTTGACTCACATATAGCCACCGTTCTGGTACTCTAAAAATAGCTTTAAGGATTAGTCTTCCTCACTTAATTTGAATCTTTCCTCTTTCTGACTCTCCGTATTTTAAACAAAGCACTTTCTGATTCTCCAGCATTTATTGCCTGTGATAATTCTCTTGAAATTTACTGGTCAGGCTGTTTATCGATTACCTGGATTTTGTCTTCTGTCTGAAGGTGGTTGTACTTTATTGGGATTCTGAATGGCTTTAGCACAGTCTATGCGCTTGTCTCATGCAAAATGGCTTGACTGTGCTGGCTGTTATTGAGAGTATCGTCATTTTATATTCTGGGGAAGTGGTTTTAAAGTCATTGTGGGCATTTTCCCTGAAAGTACTTGGTACTTCATGTTGGCTAGAAAAGACAAAAGAGTATCAGGAATCAACACCACATGAAAGGAATCATTTTGTCATTTTGGGCTTGAATGCTCTGTTCATTTTTAGTTACACATCTCAAAAAGAATACTACTGGAAAGGGTCTGGGGAAAAGCAATAGTATGATCAGAGTTGTAGGACTCTCCAGAGAAGAGCTGGCTGGGTACTGAAGGAAATAAGTAAGTCCATGTTGTGATGGTTTATAAAATGCTCTACTGAAGTTTGACAGGTGGAATGGTTTGGTATTATAGTAACGGCATGACTGGATTTGATGGAAGAATTAACAAAAGAGCTGAACCAATTCTGAACAGCTCATTGCCACCAAAAGGGGGAGGTCCTGCTCTTTCCTTCCTTCTTTGTCTTGTACTTTTTCAGTTATTTGTGCAAGCTTTGCTACTTGTTACAGTGGTCCATAAATCAGTTCAGTTTATCAGTCTGCAGAAAACTAATTCAGCAAAAAAAAGCAAATAGTTTCCTGTTAGATTAATGAGATTATTTAGACCAGTGAAAGTCCCAGTTATCACCAGGGCCAGTACTAGAGAGGCAGATCCATAGGGTCAAACGCAGCAGAACTTTCTTACGTGGTTGGTGGCAACTTGTTAGATTGGCTCAGTCATCTTGCATAGCACCCTTTTGACAGATCGGGGAGCAGAGCATGCACTTTTTCCAGGGATCTTGGGAAAATGGTTTGAACTCCTTGTGCTTCAGATCCATGTGTATGTAGAAGAATTATCTGTTTCCCATTTATCTGGTCTGTCAATATTGAGCTCTGAGCTTTTCAGATTAAAAAGCTTATGTGCCTAGCATTTTTGGTAGAGTTGTCAACTGAGATACTCAATATTATAAAACTGTTAGCAGCCATCCGCCTCATACTGATTTAGATCATAATTTTCATTTATTTATGTCTGTTTGAAATTAAAAACCATAAGTGCATTTTTAACTACATGAATGTTCACATTTGACCTCTGCATCCTCCACGTTTCCTCCCTATCTACACTGAATCCTGAACAAAAATCTACATGTCAAGTTTCATGGCATCCATTCATGTAAAAAAAAAAAGCCTGTAATAGTGGCACGCATACCTTCACAATGAAATGTCAATTGTGATGAAATTTAGCCATTGTCTCTGAAAACCCTTTTTTAAAAAAAGGGCTTTTTTTTTAACGGGAAAAAATACTTTGAGCTATAAAACAATACTTCAGTACAATTCTGACTTGATGGGGACCTTGTTGTCACTGCAACACACATAAAAATTTAATTTGTCTGTATCTGCCGTCCACCTGGTTTAGCATTTCTGTGTGTCATGTATTGAAAAGATAATGCAGTAGTCTCACAAGACTAGAAAAAAACATTTTGAGTTTTATAACTGGTCTTGGATCCTTTTTTTTAATGTGTTGAAATATGTTCTGTTATTAAATTAGCCTTTTTCCAAATTTTAAATGAAGAACTGTTGCATCCTTTACTATAGTGATCACTGTTAAAATGCTTCAAAAGTTCTGTGGCTTGAAACTTGCTTTTTTAATTTTATTTTGGGGTTAGTGGGGTGGTGTTTCTCACTTTTGCCTGTGAAGTCTCATTTTGATCCTTATGTCAGCAGCATTGAAATCCTATCCTCTGAAAATGTGACTGTAACGAAGTCCTGTGAAATATGACAGGAAATCTAGTTATTTCTACATTATATATTATGGTTTTGTTGAATTTGGGATTTTGTGGCATTAGTAGTCTCTAGGAAAATCCAGGAAGTACTAAACTATATGCCACCTTAGCTCATCTTCTTATAGACTTGTTAATGAAAATTCTCAGGACCCTTCTTCAACCTGTCCCTCTGTCTTCTCTGTGAAGTGATACATTTCTGTTCATCAGTTTGACAACTGTCTTCGTCAAGTAATCCGGTTTGAAAAAGTAAGTCCAAGCTTTTCCTTTCCAAAAAGAAACACAGTATTCCTCTTTTTTGTGTGTGTGTGTGAGCTCTTTTGATACTTGTTTTGTTTTGTCCTGTACTACCCCTAGGTTCCTTTCTGTGTTCAATCTTTAAATTTTGAATTAGTTTGTGGTCAGCGTAGATTATCCCCGCTTAAGGTTTATCTTTCCTCAGAGATCACCTTTCTGTATCAGGTGTTCTGACCTTCTCTCATATTCCCTCTGTCTGCACTGTAGAGAAGCGGCTTCTAATTTGGATTGTAAAACGCTCATTTAGATGTATACTTGTGTAAAGAGAGTCTCTTCTTTCTTTAACCTTTAAAACTGTACGTGCCGGTGGAGTTTCAGGTGATTGTTGTGGGACCTGGATACAGTCCAGGTTTTGCTGCTGGTCGGCTCTGTAAGATACAGAAGGAAAATTCTGTTGAAGGCTCTTTCAAGAGCACAGCAAGTGATTTAGAGGGGTATCATTTAGGGGGGGATGGATGACCCAAACAAAAACTCTGGATTTGCCATGGTTTTGTAGGTCAGATATATTTGCTTAGGATTGAAACGAGGCACCAGAGTACATTTTGTCTCCTTTAGATATACTTTAGACACTTGAGGAGAGCTAATCAATGTTGAAACAAATGTGGTGGCTTTCTAGTGACTGCTATTATTTCTGAGAGCTAAGCGGATCACCACACACTTTTCCTTCAAAGTATGGAACATCTTTGTTGTAGCTGAAGATTTTAGCTGTGTCCTCTTTTACTGTAGAGGGAATGGTACTCTTGGAGAAACCGTAACAGCATGAAGCCTGTTCACAAGTGGGATGAAAATAACTGTACTTTGCATGTCAAGAGTGCTGTCTTTCATGACATGGTGTTTATGTTCCTATCTATGTAACTTTTGCTGGAAAGCCATAGAGGTACACGTCTCTAGGGAGATCTGACAGCCAAGTCATAAATAATGTGCTCTCCTTCATAACTCTATTGTAAGATACTAAACTTATTAAGGGATTAGATCTTTACATGAATAGCGTTAGAGAAATTACTTTAATTAAACGACTGGATAATCCAAGCACTCTGCAAATAGTTACATCTTAATACAGGGTTATTAATCAAAATTGGCATGCATGAACATGCGGTTCTTTCAATATATTTTTATCATGTTGAAGCAAGTAGGTGGAAAATTGAAATTTAGTTACTAAATGCTCAAAATTAAATACACTTTGCTGTCCAGTTTCCATTGTGCCTACGGAAATTACTTTTGACTCATTAGTGCTTCAGAAATGTTATGTCTTTAGAAACAAATCAATAAATAGAGAAGGCATCAAATTAGTGCTATGGCTTTTATTTTGGTTTTTTTGGTTTTTTTTTTTTTTACTTAATTGTTCACTTGCTAGTGGACTAGACAGGCCAGCTACATTTGAATAAGTGACGTCTTTTGCTGTTAGTGACATTGGTAAATTAGTACAGTGTGCTAGCGTCAAATGCCATTGCTAGAGTCCCAGCTTGAATGCTTAAAACTCAATAAATAAGTATCTGCAGAAGCTGTGGGTGCTTTGAAAAGCAATCTACTGTTAAAGCATCTAGATATAAATTTAGATAGTCTAATGTTCGGTACCAGCTCTGAAAACACCCAGCTTAATGTTTTATAATAAACTAGAAGAGTATGATAGTTATAATGAGAAGAAACTCTCACTCAGTTGGGAAAAAAATAGAAAGAAAAGGTGAAATAGGGTAGAATTTCCATAGTACTAGTCATACAGTTTACCAACAAAAAGTAAAATAAAACACTGATTTGGTGAGAGCATAATAGCAGAGGTTGGACTCTTCAGAAGAGTTTCAACTCTTTTGAAATAAGAGTTTTGTTTTGTTTAAGAAAAGCATAAAAATGGTAAGCATTTTAGAAATTTTATCCTAATTATACAGGCAGGTAACTTGCTCATGTTTTTTAGTATTTGTTTACATTCCACTGTAGTGCCACAGAATTCTATGACTAAGAAGCCTAAATAGGAATTGTCATACAATCTAAAATAAGGAAAATTAAAAATGTATTCTATGCAGTAAGACTTCACTTTTTTGCACACTCTTTAGCTTTACTTTTTTCTCTAATTCCAGAATGGCCAAATGTTTCTATGACATGACCTAGCAAATTCTGTCTACATCCTGGTAAAATGTAACTTGCTTTTAAGGATGCAGCCAAACTCTGTGGGTGACCAGTGATTTTATTGTCTCAAATTCAATAATATACGTGTGTAAGTAATTCTGCCATTGCAGTCAAAGTATAATCAACTGAATTTATTGCTGTGTAAAATGGAAAAATACAAATTTAAATATGAAATTGAAAAATATGACTTAGATGGAAATCTTTTTACTTTTTATACCATATTCCAGTTATAGTGGAATATTAGGTGTACTGTATTACATAACACGTTGCAGTCATTTTATAAAACTGACAAACTATCACGTGATGAAACATCCAAAATCTATCATATTTTAATAAAATAAAAGGCTACAAAATAAGGGCGCAAGTTTTTTTGGCAGTTTTAATAAGAGATCCTGGTTTACAAACAGTGACAAACATTAGTTTATGCTCATAATGCAACTAAAAGATTATTACTGGATTTCATTTATAGAAGGGCTCTGCCATCGTTTGAGTGTTCCAGGTCTTCAAAGGCATCGTTCCTTGGTTTTTTCCCTTTAAAAGAGGAGATTATACACACAAAAATAACTTCTTGTCTGTTGAAGAGCACCCAGATAGTGAGTCATAACTGTGGCTTCTGTGGAATATGGCAATGATGCTAGTATCTGTCTATGAAATCTTCATTGCATTTGGGCTGATCGATGATTGCTTTTGGAAATAGTAAGTTGCTGCTGTAATTTCTTACCTGAGAAGTTTTGAGCATAAAAATATGTGCATATGCTCATACAATATTTAACAATAGCATTCTGACTGTTTTTTAGCCACTGGCACTGGCTACTATTCCAATATGCTATTATGTAAAGTATTTAGAAAATTTGTCTTCAGTAGCTAAAATAGTAGATGACAAATGAAAAACTAGTTAAAAAAATATCTTGGGTATTAAATGCAGTTTTGGTCCTCACTGCATTATCAAAGAGGACGGAGAAGACCTTGGAACTCTGCATAAATAGGAAGGTGACAAGGTTTATCAAAAAATAACTAGTGTATGAAGAGAGATGAAATACGCTTGGTTGTATGATAATGATGAGGAGGAGGCAATTCTTACATTTCTCCCAGTGTAAGAAATACGAGCAACCAGGCTCATGATAACAAATGAAAGGAATGTCACAACAGACACAAGTAACGGAATTTATTCCCACAGGATTCTGTGAGTGTCAGATCCTAGAAAAAACAGTGAAAACCTATGGAAATGACTTTTCACGAAACAGTAGTCTGGTTTCAAATTTTGCCTAAGGTAGATCCTAAATCCTAGTTGCTCAAATACAGGAGGGTATACTGGAGAAGGGATTGCTAAGTACCTGTTCTGTTTTAATAATCTGTCCTCAAAAATTGCTGGTAGCTACTCCATGAGACAGGCTAATTGGCCCCATGAAATTTTGGTTCAGCCTAGAAGGAAAGATCTGATTTAGAGAAGTGTTCAGTGTACGTGGTGGTAGGAAAGTGAGTCTCTAGAATTCAAATCTTTGTGTTGTACTGAATACTTGGGCAGCTTTGTTTATATAAAGCATTTATAAAGCAGCAATATTTTGGTAGCTAGCTGGAAAGGAAATTAGCTTTTCCAGCTGAAATAGGAGCTAAAAATGTATGACACTGATGATTTAGAGAGTTCTTTAAAAACATGTATGTCTTTTTTTTTTGTGTGTAATTGAGAAGGAATTTATTTTTCCTGTTTAGCATTTATAGGTGCGTTGCATCCACTGTTCTAGATAATCATAGGTCTGTCAGATCGTTTTTCCTTGGAGTTCATTTCAAACTTCGATTTCCTCTAAATCAAACAGTATCGACAGAAGTTAATGCATAGGTTACCTTCAGATGGCAATGTGTTAATCATTGAATATTCTGTTGTGGAATCCAAACTGATCTGTTATTACACAGGTTAAACATCTATACTGCTCAGCTCTGGGAGTATTTTACAAATAAATTACTAAAATACTGCTGGGAAATGTACATAGTGTTTTTCTGAATACAGCTTTCACAATAGCTAAAGTGCTTTAAAATTGAAGTGATTTACTACACGATACTTTTAGTGTTTATTAATTTATTGTGTATTGTGTATAAATAGTTTTGTTGCTACCTTGCAATTGTTTGTGGAGAATACGTTACTACTGAAGTGTTTGGCTTAGAACCGTAGGATATTATAAATTGGAAAGGACCGTGGCAGTCATCTGATCCAGCCCCCTGCTCAGAGGAAGACCAAATTAGATGAGGCTGGTCATGGCCACGTACCCTTGCATTTTGATTATCCTTAAGGAGGGAGGTTCCACAGCCTTTTTGAGCAACCCATTCCAGTGTTAAACCACCCTCACAGTGCAAAAAAGGTTCCCTTGTATCTAATCGGAATGTCCCATGTTGCAATTCGTATTCCATTTTTGAAATTTGTCTTTTAATCATGCACTCCAGGAAGAGTCTGGCTTTTCACTATCTATACCCTCTCATTAGGTAGCTGTTGAAAGCAATAAGGTCCCCCTTAGCTTCTCTTCTCTGGGCTGGACAAACTCAACACTTGCAGCCTCTCTTCTTATGCCATGTGCTCCAGCTCTCTAATAATCTTGGTGACCCTTGCTGGATTCATCCAAGCATTTCATTGTCTGTCTTGTACTGGAGAGCCCAAGAGTGGGCACAGTTCTCCAAACGTGGTAGCTCAAGCCCTGAACAGAGGGAAACAATCGCTTTACTTGACCTGTTGGCTATGCAGTTTTCATGAATTGCAGTTAAAAGGCCAGTTTCTACTTTGAGTGAGTCTGATTTACAATAGTGCTTTGCAAAGGTCTGACATTCTCAGATTCTTGTAATCTTTCAAACTACATGCTTTTCTCATAAGATGAGTAGATTTAAATATTAGGGTTCAAAGATAGCATTTATGGTACACAGCTATTTAAAAAACATTTTCATAAAATATGAGCTGTACCAGCGTACAGCGTGCTCTTTGCTGGTAATAAGTTGGCTGTTTCCTGGTAATCAGATAGAAATTTCTTATCTGATAAATCCTTTCTATATGTTGTTTCAGAGTATAACAACTTGCTTGTTCTAATTACTACTAAGTGGATAGCTCAAAGTTTTCTTGTTACCTGCTGTAATGCATGGCACAGATCTTTTTCAGCTTGGGTACTTACAGGCAGTAGCAGATGTGAGGGAGGATGAAGAAATGAGGACAGAGTCTGGAGGGAAGTGAGAAAGTATTCTGTAATGTGATTAGTGACAACTTACCTAATTACCCTACTTGGAAAGCTGGGTCTTACCAGGTCTGCAGTAGTGATAAAAATCTAGGTAAATGAATTATCTAGTGGGAAGTTGCCCTTTCATTGACTGATATATATTTGAAGGAAAAGAAATACTCCTATCTCTGTGGAAAATTTTTACCTAAAGTTCCAAATATTCTCTGTGTTTGGTTGTTGTTTTTTTTCCAGAATACCCATCTCCTCCTTTTCTCAAGACAATATTTACGAAGTCCAGCCTCCAAGAGCTGATAGGAAATCAATAGAGATTTTTCATGCACACATTCAGGCTGGAAGAGGAAACATGCAACCACTGGGAAAAGATGACTTCCTCATGTACAGAGAGTACATTCGAAACAGATACCTGTAAACACAAGCTGGATTTTCCTGACAAGTCTACTGCACTGATAGGTCATAAAAATAATTTTAGAAAGGAAAACTAGTTTGGTATTTTGCAGTAATAAGTTTATTATGTAACATTTCTATTTATTATGCTTTACTATTACACATTTACAGTATTGTGCTTTACAGGAAAAAAGTGATTTAATATCTGCTCTTCAGCTGAAAGAGAAAGTTTATCTTAAGAGACTAAGTGAGTAATCAGAGCACCTACAGTCACTGAAGAGTATGTAGCAATTTATGGGAAAGAAAAGATTGCATCTTTAGGGGTTTTTTTATTAATTTCTTACTTTATATTTGCCAGTAAAGTTGAAGTGATTTGTACATAAGAATCAGAAGATAATACTTTTCTTCCTCTTTGTTCCATGACAGCAAACAATCTTTTTTTACAACAGAATGTTTTCTGATATTTCTTGACATTTTTAGCAAGCTGAGTGCTAAAATGACTGCTTGTAATTTACTGCTTTCTTAAGCAAAACTGAAAAATGTCTGGCTTATTTCAAAATAAAAATTTGCTTCTAGACTAACAAACTTTGTAACCCCAATTTGTGTCAAAACTAATCTCACCGGTGCTAGTAGCTACAGAAACTGTGCCACATGCAGGGTGAAAATGGCTTGTGACTAATTATCATGGGCTTCTAGTAGGAATCTGAGGCGAACCACTTACTGACTGAATCTGCAAGTGAAGGAATGAGCTCCGCTTTGCTGGGTTTAGATTCTTAAAGGGCACAAAGCCATCCTGTCATTTTTCTGTATGATAGGCGTTATCCTTTTTGCAGCATACTCTTTCCATCCCCGTATTTGTGCTCCTGCGAGATGCTTTCAGGTTCAAGCCTACAGCCTCCCAAGAAATCGGTATGGGTAAGTGAGGGTTAGAGACTGGATCAGCTGGGGTGATCATGCAAGAGGAAGCAGTATCTGGGTTAGGCAAGAATATCATGCCCAGTGCTAGGTAAGAAGTAGAGAGGCAGCAGGTATCTGAAATAGGTTGTTTAATTTGGGCTTGTTATTAAAACATTTCCCNAGAGGCTGGGGGGGGGGGGGGGGGGATTGAAACCCCTATTATTTGCTATTACAAGCTAAAATTCCCAACACTGCTTTCTAGCCCTTTGCCTTGAAATGTACTGACAGTGTCAGCAGCATCCTTGACAAATCATGTTATTCTGTAAGCTTGTACAGACCATATTTGGAGATTTTCTGGAATAACTAAATAACTCTTTTAGGGATGTCAGACAGCTTCATGTGCTAGATGTTGAGAACATGTTTGTGTTCATAGTAAATTGCTTGCAGGCAGCTACCCCAGATTCTTGGCTGCATGCTGCAAACATATTCTGAATATGTTTGCATATTTTATGCAGTAAGTTGCATTTTCATCAGTAATACAGTGAGAGAAAAGACGCAGTGGGTAAAGGGAAAATACAGAAGTTTCTTGTGATAAAGGTATATGTGTTTCAGGGAGTGACTTGTACGCAGTGAGAGAACATGGTACCTCAAGCTACTAAAAAATTTTGGTGTCCAGTCTTTTTTTTTTTTTAAGTGATTAATACTGTTTTGAGAGAAATGAATGTATTTTAGGAGATGCAAGAATGAATTGTCACTTTAGATAATACTTCATTGCAACTGTCAATGTTTTTTTTTTTCTCTGGAAAAAAGTGTACTGAATTCTTTTGTGTAATATGAAAAATAATTTGAAGGAATAAATGCTTTGGAAAAATGCAGAGCTGGAGTGCTTATTCTAATAAGGCAAATGCATGCTTTTCTTGCTGCACTTAAACTATTTCAAAGCTTGTTTTCTAGACTGTCACAATCCTTATACTTTTGTTGTTCATACATACTGGTCATTCATAAAAATTGCTCTTGAAAGCGTACCATGTAACCATGGATAAGGCAGAAGGTGATGCTTTCTTTTTCAAAATCTAATGTTGCAAAATACAAAACTGTAATAATTTTACAGCTCTAAGAGAAAATATGTTCACACTTCAGCAATTCAGAGTCCTCAGGAAAAGAGGATTAAAGGGTTTCATGTTTACAAAGTTTTGAGATATGAATGACATCTTGGTCCATTCTCTGTAATATAACGCCAGGCTTTTCAGTGTCTCTCTAAATGTGTGCCATGACAGTCCTGTCATGGTGTCCCCTTGAATCTTAGTATGCGTGACTGCTGCTTGTTTCTTCTAGCTGCTTATGGGCGTTTAGGCCATGTGCGTTACTTCATATGCTTGGGTGTTAATATTCGGGTGATGGCTTGTATGGTCTACGATCAGTGTACTCTTAACAGCTGCTAAGAATACCTCAAGGTGCTAAAGTCAACTGTTTGCTAGGTTTGTTTAAAAAAAAAAAACAACAAAAAAAACACACAAACCAAGACTCCAGCTTAGCACTACATGAGTGATAAACTTGCAACAGGCTGAATAGATCCGCTGCCTAATGTATGTAAATGGTTAATTTAAAAAGAAAATACTCTGATCACCCATATAACAAGTTCAGCTGTACAGAGGGCTCCAGAGATGCTGCCACTGTATGTACCTACTTTATTCTTTTCTTATGATAATATGCTTCAGTTCTCAATTGTGCTAGAAGTTCAGAATAAATGCCTGTATTTCCCTTTCAGAAGCTGAGGAAAAAGTGTGTAAAGTAAGTATAAACACAAAAAGAATGGTCTGTGTTGGCTCTGAAGACTAACATGGTGCTCTCTTTGACTCTTAAGTGCTAATGATTAAGCTATATGGACAAATAAAATATTTACGAGAAATGTGTTGGTTTTCCTCCAAAATATATTTAGTTTGTTTCAGCGTGTTTGAAGGTTACACTGAAATACAATACTAAAATGTACATCTGGAGAATATCGACTTTGGGTCTGTTTCTTGTGGGTTCACGGAGGCACGGACATCAGGTTGGGGCTCCGTCATTTCTGAGCCAATGGTTCTTTGATGCCAGTCCAACAGCTTAAGCTCTGTTCTGTGAGCCTCTTCAGATTGGTACTTTTCCTCTTCGGAGCAGTTATTCCCCAACGCTTTCATTGGTAGTTTGCCGTCCTTGTGAGTTTTGCTTCCGCCTGCAAAGCCCACTGACTTTTTGTTCTCTCACTTTCATTCCTTTCCAGAGAGACTCAGATGTGACCCTGAAATAGGATCCTTTTGATGTGCACGCAGCTGCAGCTACCAGAGGGGAGAAAGTGAGAGCGCTGCACGTACTTCTGGGATGACATTTGTGGCAGGTCTTTGTTTTGGTGTTGAGTTTTTGAGATTTTTGCACAGGATCCCAGGGAGGTTCTGCTGGCTTTCACAGCCTCAAGCCAGCCTTCACTTGTATAAACTCCAAAGAAGGTGACCTGTCAAGTAGTCATGTTTTACAGTAAGAGGAAATACCCATTTCACTTGGGAGATCATTTCCTTCTCCGTAGGATTTTCACCCTATCAGTACCGCCTGAATAATTACACATACAAATACAGTGCATACTTCAATAGTTGCATGAGTGTTAAGTTATGTATAAAGTATTGTTCCATTTTCTGGCATATATTGGATGAGATTGATCACCTGGAGCCTGATAGGGAAAAAATATAATGTCCTTGGCTCCCAAATGCCTCCCTCTGTCTTCTGTGTAGTTAGAAAATCTGATTCAAGTTGTCACTTTTGGTGGTGATTTAAAAGTAATATGGATCTAGTGCTATATGTTACATGCAATATGTTATTAATGGAAAAAAAAGTCATACATTGAAATAGCAACTCTTGCAAATATTGGTAAGCGTCAATTCCCTACTGGAGTTCTTAAATCTATATGCTACAAAGAAAACCAGTACAGCTGCTAATCTGTTAGAATCAAGTGAGAGAGTACTGTGAAAAGGCATGAAAACCAATGTTCAACATAACTATATATCTCTGGGGGAGCAATTCATGCTTTTTGCCACATCTGACCCAGGGTTTTAATATATATAAATTCCATTCTTTTGAATATATTAATCTGTGAAGAATAAAGAGATAGCGTAATAAAGGTAGGACAGGCAAGCAGCATGCAATGACCCATCTTTGATGGTTCATTTGCATTTTCCCATTCTAGTTGTAGCTGTGCTGCTGGCGCTAAAGCCCTGTGTGGTTTTTAGATATTACAGTAGCTGCAGAATATGCATTTGTGATCATCTTCCCATTTTTAGCATGCAGCACGTACACGACAGTGTGCACATCACAGCCTCCAAGTCCTCTCAGAAACCCTAGGCCTTGAGAGAGTGCTGTTATTTTCTATTCCCTGACAGCTCAGGTACTCTCTTTTTTTCGGTAAGGATTATCTTTTGTTATTCTATCTCCCTTCTTTTTCTTCTGATTTTGTTGGTAGTTTGTTTGATTTCCCTTCCCCTTTCTTCACCACCTGTGGTTCAGAATCCTTTCTTTTAGCCAGAGCTGTGCCACAAGTTGCAGTTTGCCAACTGTATCCATATCCTTTTGGAGGTTTCACTTCTTGAAGGAAACTTAATCCTTTTCTTGAAAAACCTTAATGCTTTCTTTGGCAACCCATAGCCCTCCTTTTTCAATGCAGGCTGTGCCATCCTCTGCCCTGCCTGATTCCCTGCCTCCTGTGGTGGCGACAGACGCATGTATTGTGTCTCTTGGGTTCTCTGTGTCTTGGTAACATATTCTTGAGAAGTGCTCTGCTTGGGTACAGGATGTTAGTGCTTGAACAAATTGTAGACATCACTTAAAAATCTTTTCCTCTAGAGAAAGCCAAGTGCTGCTCTGATTAAGAAAGTAAGAGAGCATTTAAAGTGGTCCCTTCTGATTGTCTCTAGTCTTGCTATGACAGCACTCTGCAACCTACTGCCTGGAGCTGTCCAAGGGGGCGGGAGGCAGTTTTTTGCTCATAGTCACAAGAAAGTGGATCCAGCCTGTTTGAATTAGCTAGTATTGGCACGTGTCAAAGTTCACTGGTGTGCCCAGTGAGAGAGAGATTTTGCAGTGACAAGCCTGGCTCAGGTTCCATAGGGGTTCTGATGCCTCTGTTCCCTCCCGGTGCCTCTTCCTCGACATTAGCACTGGGCTGAGACATGCAGAGGCATGGGACTCGTATCCCCTGTGGCTGTCACCCGTGCTCGAACCGGCATGAGCCATGCCACAGGGTTAAGCTCAAGCACAGGCTCTGCTCTGCCCCAGAACCCCCCTGGGCAGGAGACACAGGGGACACACGGGGGGTACCCCACGCACACGCAAAACGTGACAGCCCTTCTGGTTACATGTGGGAGGATTCCATTGTTTCTCAAAGAAGGAAAATAACGAATGCTGATTATGTTATTGCCTAATTATACCCACTCTCTTAATCCTGGAATATACTCAGAATGCCTTTTGTTGGCTTTGGGAGGATGGGTGGTACGCGTTGACTTGTGTGAGTAAAAGCTCAGTTTGAAAAGCAGCTTCACATGCTTAAAATCAGCCTCTGGTGACTTTCATCGGAGTGCTTCCACAAAATATTTATCTACATCCATTCCTTAAAGCATGTGCTATTGTATCTCAGATATCTTGGCTGAATAGGGTTAAAATGTCTCTAAGATATAAGAAAATGCCACTTACAGGCTGTGTTATTTATTCTTCCGAAGATAAGCAACACATTACTTCAACGCTGCATCAGGAGCCATTTTTTTCCTGTGACACAGACCTTCCTGTGCAAAGTGGTATTCAATCATCACCCCCACACGCACCCTCCAGCACTAACACACGCAAGTAAGGTGACAGGTGACGTGAGCTCATGCTGTGTCAGGTTTGCAGAGGTGGCACTAGCTTATGTCTGCTGCAAACATTTCTTCAAAATTCGGGCATCCAGATGTAGTTATCAACAGTGTGTGTTAGCTGGTTTTGCAGAAGTGCTGGTGCTCAAAATCCCACTGAAGTTCAAACATTCTCCACAGCCCAGAAATCCTGTAACAACTTCTCCCGTGATAACGATAAATGTTCTGTGCCACTCTCTTCCCAGTTTTTTCCCGATCAAACTACTGGATAATAGACTCAGATGGTCACAAGTCCTGGCTGTGAAGCCTGATGCTGGGCTTAAGGCTCTGCACTCTATTTTGAGAGGTTTAGTTTTCCTCCTCCCCAGATTACAAAGACATTTTGTAGGATCATGAACTCCCTGCTCAGCAAGAGAGGGACAATTCAGTGAAACTTCTCCTAACAGAGGCAGGATTTTAGGGAGGAGTTAGACCTGTCCTCTGGCAGAGAATCCTTTTTCCTCAAAACTCTCATAACCTTTCCAGAGCACAGCCTAAGTGAGCTTTTTAGGTATTTTTCCTTTTGCTCTCCCTTCTCTCCCCGTAAACCACAGTCCCTTATGGTGGACTTAACACCAGGGGTGAGCAGAACTAGGATGCATCTCAGTGAGGCAAGGGGAAAAGGAAAGGGAAAAAGGCAAACAAGGAAAGAGCTAGAGTTGTCTGAGTGAAAATAGAGGCTTGGACCTCAGTGGGTTGTATTTGAACAGTGAAGCTGATGTGCAGGGAAGAGTAGATTGGTGAGAAGGCTGTAATTTAGTTGCTAGGAACTGCAGAAGAGCCATGCATGAGCCTGGGCACACACACATCATTTGCTTTCACGTTGTCAGGCAAGTGGGTAGGTTGACATTACAAAGCCGGAGCGCACCGTGTCGCAGAGCCCCAGCTGAGCGTGTGAGCATGGGTCCAACACGCACAGAGACATGTGGAGCGAAGGGCTTGTGCTGCCGTGGCGAGGAGGAGGCTGGGTCACAGCACGTGTAAAACAAGCAGCGAGCCTGCAGTTGAGACATACCCCATATCCGCATGAACCCTGACGGGAGTCACAGCAGTCATTTGGAAGATACATGTGCCAAGCCTAATTTGAATTTCCAAAGGTCACATTTGTCATTCTCGGTGTACCGGCATTCTCATTAACAAGTGTCTCCAGCTGGTCCTGTGCAATGGCCTCGGGACGTGCTGTTGTAACCAAGCGGTGCAGCACAGGGCTACCACCGAGACCTTGGGCTCATCTACTCTGCTCTCTGCTTAAGGGGTGTTGTAGGAGAGGGGGCTGTGTACTGGAGACACTGTGTAGGTGATCAGATTTTGACCTAGCAGGCACGTCTTGCTGGGTGTTGCATGGAACCCATAGAGCAGCTCTCTGGAGGTATAGGTTGGTCTGTAGGACCACCTGATTGAAGTCCATCTTACCTGATGGCAGTGGCATCAGAGCCAGGTAGGCTGTAAACAGAGAGGAGGGCTTCCAGAGGCGAGTCATCTCACCTGTCTTAGGATAGGATGAGTTACCCCTCTGCAGGTGCTTATTGCTCCCCATTGTGCCACCTCGGAGGAGCCTACACAACTGGTTTAGCCAAGACACCTGCATTTAAAAAACTAAAATTAGACAAGTCCCTTGGTAACCTTTATAAAACCTGGCAGAGTTGTGAGATAAGTGACCAGAGCTATAACATTATAGTTGACAACGGGTCCCCTACAAAATGATTTTATGGCTTTAACCTCTGTCTCAACCACTCCAGCCAGACACACCTCTGGTACAATGCTTCACTAAAATATGGGCATATGTCACTTCAGGTCTACTCCATGTTGTCAGGAGTACATGGGACTTCTGAGCTATTGCCAGCCAGTGCAGGGAACAAGCTGCTTGGGGTCAGCAGACAGAGCTTGTCAATCATCAGTGGCTTTGACCAAAACAGGACTTGTCTGTGTCTCCACCGCTGGTGGGTTGTGGTCACTTCTCTACCCATGTCTGGAGCCTCATCCAGGGACCAACTCTCCCTGACGCCCCTGAGACTCGCAAAGCTTAGCTCTGCTTCTCCCCTGCCTGCTACCAGCATATTCTCCATCTGCTGCCTTGGCTTGGATCTCTGACGAACATTATGTTATGGAATGGCTTTTCCAGTAACATTTATACCATTAGAGAGTCCACAGACCCATCCACTTCCCACTCATTAAATGCTTTGCCTTCGAAGGCTGCGTTTGGATAGAGTTAGTTGACACTGCAGCCTGCTGAGCAAAAGCCACACGCTCGCCTGGGGGAGCATCACTCTGCCCTAAGCACAGGAAAGTGTCCACAGCCTGAAGACAAGGATACCTGCTTTTTGTGGTCAGAAGTAACTGGTCACAACTGGGAATCTTCATTTACCTGCCAATATAAAGGCCACCTGACCTCATGTATCCCCTTTTTGGATGTTCAATATTGAATGTGTCCAACAGATCACTGAATCTGCTGGTCTGTTTTAATCATCACCACTCATCTCCTCCATCCTCCCATTTATTAAATGTTGGCTGCAGAGTATACTGTGGTAGCACAAATACTACATTGGTTTAGTTGTTTCCCAGAGGGGCCATTTACATTTTTTCACTTACAACTTCTAACTTACTTAGACATCTTTTTTTTCCTGCTTTCATTCGACGTATCTTTGCCATTGCTGATTTTATAAATCCTTCTGCACATCTCGAGTATCATGGGGCTGAGCACAGAGCCATGATTCCTGCTCCAAAGCAATCACAAAACTGCCCTTCGCCTTTCCAGCTCTGTAGTTGAAGATGTGAAGCTGGGAATTCTACTCAAGGATGTGTTTCTTGCTTATTCTTCCTCGAGGCGTTAGTTTGCTTCTTCATTGTTGTTTCTGGACTGCAAGATTTGGGCAGACTTGGAACTAGATGTCTCTGGTTATATCCCCTAATATTTTCCTTCTGTTTAATTTTTTATTTTCCTCATCAGCTTTGCCTGTAGAAATAGAGAGGCTGCAGTTGATGAAGGCAGTTAACACCCTTTCCATGCTCTCAACAGGTTGTCACGGGCTGAAATTGCAGCATGGTGCGAGTGCTGAGGGTGCGGTCCTGAAATACCCTTCTAGGGACACTTCATTACATCCTCATGAGAGAAAAAGTTATTCAGAAAGAGCCTGAGGAGACATAAAAGCAAAATGTCTCTTTTCCCGCCTGAACTTCATCAAAGGCTCCTGCTGCCACCTGAAATCTCTGACAGGCAGGTGGGCCCGCCGGTCCGCTCCTGCAGAAGATGGAAAACGTTCCCAGATCCCACCCGTCCTTCTCAACTGCTCAAATGTGTTTCAGGCTGAGCATCGCTGGGTCTCTGCGCAGCTGTATGTCAACACGTGGGCACAGGCAACGAAGCCAGGCCAGCGCGGGCTGGCTTGTGTTTCCATCACAGCAGGAGGCGGGAGGCATTTTGAAAGAGCATTGCATTTTCCACAGAATCCCCTGAAGCTAAAGGGCTTTATTTTTTGTTAGAGGATGTTTTCCAGTACAAAATAAAAATATCATTAAAACACTGTCAGTAGTACAGAGTGTTTGGTACCCAATGAATTTTCTCAAAGGAACCATTTAACTTCAGCTGATTATTGGATCAGTCTGTAAATCCTCCGGAAAATGTTTATCCTCAATGTAAGTGCTATGACTTTGGGAAGGATATGCATGCATTCCTCATAAGCATAGGATGCTTTTCAGCTTCTAATTAAGGAGCAATCACAAGCACCCCTATAAAGAAATCAACGTACTTTGATGTAATGAATATTTCTCTATTTCTCACTTCCTTTTTTACTGGCAAAAAAAAAAAAAGACTTGCCAGTGCTTTCCTTGTGAGTGCTGTGATTTTAGAGCATGTGTTTGCACTTGGCTTTGGGTCATTTTGCACATTGACCTGTTTGTAACTCAACACATCTATGGCCAGGAGCACAAGTAGGAAGTCTCCAGTTCTCTTCTGTGCCGAGAGCTGGTCCCAGGGGTTTGTATTCTCGGCCTTACCCTGCTTCGAGGGGCCGTAGTGCAGACTCATGCCAGGCATTTGCTCTTGGAATCCAAACTTCAAGACTGTAAACATCCTCTTTGCTGACAGGCTGCCTTTTGCCAACACAGCCGGTAAACTTCCTCACACTCACGCTCCCTTCCTCACTCTCTCACTCCCGTTTCCCTCCTCTCTTTTGCAGCCGTTTGTTCCTGGCATGCCACACTCCGCCATGGGCTCCGTCTCAGACAGTCTTCCAATAACCTCAGGTGGTTTTTGGAGATTTGCTACTGGCTTTAACATGCCTAAAAGCTGTTGCTCTCGCTTCAGTCTGGGCAGAGCATACTTCCTTTCAAATGACACCAACGTGACAGGAGGTGCTTTTTACTTCAGCTACAAAGACTACGGTGGAGTTTCAACTCTGGAAACAGGATGGCCAAAGGAAAGCGTACACATAGCTTTGCCTCTGCTTCATCAATAAGAACTCATTTTTAAGGCCATTGATATCTACTGCCAAGTCTTTCTCACATGGAGCTTTGTGGGAATACTGCTTTGTATTCAGTGGGAATAGCATCAGGTCTAAAATGTGAGCGTAAAAGCTTTCTAAAAGCTGTGGTACACAGATAGAATTGTGCCATACTGTATACGCGCAGTATTTTCCTCACGTTGTCCAGCAGCACCGCATTTAACAGCAGCGAGGTGATGGTGTAACCAGGGGCATCTTCAGTGGCATCCTGAAGATTCCCCTGATTCTAGTGTCTTTTGTCAGCTGTAACAGCATTGATTTTTCAGCCTGTGTTAGGCAAGAATAACTGAAAGAATACACTGCGAATTCTGTCTTTCATTTATTCAGTACTCTAGAAAGTGCAACCAACAAAACCCATTTCCCTCAGAAACGTCTTTGTAAAAGAAGTGGCCTCTTCCCTGGCCAGGCTCTGGTCTCTCTGGTAATTGCTCTCTGCGCGCTTCGCTTTCCCATCTTGTTCTTCCTCTCTTCCTACCTCCCCATCTGAAAGCAATTTCTTTGCTACACTCACCTGTGGGCAGAGCATAGCGGCTAGATACCGAAGCCGTCATTTCTAGGTGGGGATGTAGGCAGGGAAGAAAGCCAGTGTGGGAACCAGAAGGAAGCAAAAGCAATTGCCCAGAGTCCCAGTGCTGTGTCTGCAGGCACCGCCTTCCTCGGGCAGTGAAACAAAGCCTGCACCATTGCTTATGTATTGGTACCATGTGTTCTAGCACCTCTTAGATGTTCGGATAATACTTTCTTTTTAGTGCCGGTAAGCAACATGGAGACTTTAATGTCAGTTTTATTGAGCTGGGATTCCTGTCGGACATGATGTGGTCTGGTGATGGTTCTGGGGTAGGACTTGGGGGTCTTCTCTCTGGTTCCCAGTGTTGGTGCTGGCTAATTCGCAGGGATGGATAAAATCACTTTTGTAAACAATATTTTGGCATCTGGAATAGAAGGAATCTAGGTAAGTGATAACACATTGTACAAAGATGCTGCAAATTATCTAGAACAATAAATAAGCAAGGTCTCCTGGTATTAAACATGGATCCTGCGCCATGGACACGCACAAAGCAGCTCTCTAGAAGCTGCCTTTCATGGTGATGGTTGGGATGTAGCACAGCATCCAACCTGCAACAATGCTGCTTGAGATAAGCACTAGATAAACAGCATTTTACAGAGTTCCTGGCCATCCGAAAACCCCGGCTCACTCCCCACCATATGAAAGACTCTGTGTATGTTATGGGACTACTTCAGGTATGTATAAGGAGGCTCACATCGTCTGCCTGCCTTGGGTTACTGCTTAGGGACCTGCTAGTGCCAAGAGGTCGGTGGTGTTATACGTCGGCCAAAGTCCCACCTGCTGCTTCTCCTGCTAACACCTCTGCTCTTGTTCTGCGCTTTTGCTCATGTTCTCCCTCAATTGACAATTTTGTTGACTCTCAAACAGTGCAATTTTCACACTTCAGGTGGTCTGTGGCCAGAATTGAGGCAGTGGATTCACAGCCTCAGCCTTTACCACTTCAGACCTCAGAGCAACCAACAGCACTGCCAGTTGTGACCTTCTGCACCAGCTAACCACAAGGAGAGCATGAAATCAGATGTTTCCCTGGTATTCCCTGGCACAGGGGCACCAAGTCCAGGGAATCCCCTGTTTATTTCAGGTGCTGGTGGGAATGTGCTGTAATCATTCTCCCCATCCTCTTTTCACCACAGCTTCCTCTCATCTGCCTGGTGTTGACAACCTACTTGCTTTCACTCACATATTTACACTCTTTTGTCCTAACATCTCCCTGCTGTTCTGTTCTCTACATCTCCACCAACTGATGCTGGCCCCTTGCATCCCTGGCCCAGAGCTTGCAGAAGTTGGGGCACACTGATGTATCTGGGCTGTAAGAGGGCACAGGGAAAGGAGACCGGTAGCATGGTCTTGGGCTCATAGTTAGGTGGTTTAGGTGGCCATTGCTGATGGCTTGTGTATTTAGATTGATGGAGACTCCGGCATGGATTTGCAAGAGAAATTTCTTATTTCTTCCCACCCAACCATTAACTATAACACTACAGGAACGCTGTATTTTTTAAGCCGAATGAGTTGAGGCTCAGTCTGACCAGGCATGAAGAACTTTCTGCTTAAGCAATAAGGAACTTAACTTGCTCTCAGAGCAGAGGGTTGAATAAGCCACACATTGATCTGAGAACAAAATCACTTAACTTCAGGAAAAGAGGAAGTATGTTTTTCTGAACTTAGTTCCATTGCCACTGAAGGCCGGTCTGCTTAGATAAATTGACTTCTAGTGACTTCGAAATCACAGAGAAGATAGGGTCTGGTCAATAGCTTAACAAATAATTTCAAGGAGTACAGGCATTGCTGACCTAGCCACAACCAGACAAAGGCCGTTGCGGAAAATGTCAGTAAAACCCAGGATGGAATAGTGCAGGTTAAGGATGAATCATCAAGAGTTAATGACATTTATTTTTTAAGGTTACTCAATAGGAAAGCACTGACTTACATTTGGTTTGAGTTTTGAGTGGTTTGGCTTACCCTTCACTTATTTTGAGCTGAAAATATGCCTAATTTAGAGTGTTTATCCTGCAGAATCTGTCACACATTATCCATCATACATCACACATGGTGCACACAGGCATAATAATTACCAGACCATGCAACCCGTCACAGCCCCTGTGCATTTTCCGCTGAAATGTATCCCAGGAATCGTGCACATTTATGGAGCGCTTAAAGGCACGTGCACCTCAGATTGGGGTTGCGCTTCCAGCTTTGCTTCTCAGGGGTGGCATAGGTGGCGGTGGTATCCACTGCGCTTCCCTGACCGTGTCCAGAACTCTGGTTTTGGTTGCTACACCTTTGCTGAGCTTCACTCTTTGGGCTGAAATTTTTCATGGCAGAGCAGCCAGAAAATCAGAGCTGTTGTTCTCATGCCCTCCCTTCAATGCATATTACTGTCTGCTATAAAGATATGGCCCACCCTTTATATATATAAAATATATCATATATATCATATCATGTTATATACATTATATATATTCTATCATATAATATCATATCTTTATATAATTGCCACCCAAGCTAGATAAGCCATATTGTTCGCCCTAGCACACCTAAGAGAGGAGCCAGATGGGCAGCCTTTTAATAGGACAGTTTTATTTCTTCATTTGGGCAATTATTTCACCATTGTTGGGAAGAAAAAAAAAAGGCATTTTAAGATCTCACACGTGTCGTTTAGCCTTGATTAGGATCCTGAGGGCTCTGTACTGTGGGCTTTCTGTCAATGGCCCTGCTTAAATACAAACAAGCATGTGCTTAAGTGCTTTGCTGATGGAGGGCCAGAGCACTTGGCAGCTTGGCTGAGCCTCTCCCTCTCCTCTCTGCCAGGCACAGCGCTGGGATGGAAGGAGTTCAACTGTGGCCTTCAGCCATAACTACTTAAAAAAATCCAAGGGAGGGGAGAGAATGAAACCGAACCAACCGACAGGCGATGGAACACCTTGAAAGGTGACTTCTATCACCTTTATCCTCCTTCGACCATCTTTACATCATAGAATCGTAGAATAGTTTGGGTTGGAAGGGACCTTTAAAGGTCATCTAGTCCAAACGCCCTGCAGGGACATCTTCACTTAGACCAGGTTGCTCAGAGCCCCGTCCAACCTGACCTTGAATGTTTCCAGGGTTGGGGCAACTACCACCTCTCTGGGCAACCTGTTCCCAGTGTTTCACCACCCTCCTTGTAAAAAAATTTTTCCTAATATCTAGTCTAAATTTACCCTCTTTTAGTTTAAAACCATTACCCCTTGTCCTATTGCAACAGGCCCTGCTAAAAAGTCTGTCTCCATCTTTCTTACAAACCCCCTTTAAGTACTGAAAGGCTGCAGTAAGGTCTCCCTGGAGCTTTCTCTTCTCCAGGCTGAAGAACCCCAACTCTCTCAGCCTGTCTTCATAGGAGAGGTGCTCCAGCCCTCTCATCATCTTCGTGGCCCTCCTCTGGACCCATTCCAACAGGTCCATGTCCTTTATGTTGGGGGCTCCAGAGCTGGTAGCAGTACTCCAGGTGGGGTCTCACCAGAGTGGAGTAGAGGGGCAGAATCACCTCCCTCAACCTGCTGGCCGTGCTTCTAGCAATTAGCTGGTCATGTCCTAGCAATTATATTGATTTTAATGGAGTAAGCTGCTCTGTGGCATATATTTAGCAGACTGTGGCCATGACTAAAAGCAGTGTATACACTCATAGATTATTCATAAGGTAGGTAAAGAGCTATGGTATGAACTGACTGAAAGTAACTTGAAGATGACTACAGAGAAGTCCAAAACCCAACTGAACCCTGAAGATCCAGACTACAGGCCTGAAGACCAGGCCAGTGGGGCATACCTTTTTCTTCATACCCTGCCTTGAATCTTGTTTAGATGGAAGAAAGGAATTTCACTATTTGGCCATCAGAAGAAATAAATGTCAAGGGCACACAGCAGCTGCGTTTGGCATGGGTTGGGTTCCCTGCACACCACGCATGTATTTCTGGGGGTGGTTTTCTCGATGAAGAGACAAGAGAGTTACCATGCGCAGACCTCAGAGGTGTTTAATGCAATGTAATGCAGTGTATAGCAATAGCTTGAAATGACAGGAGCATCAAAACCCCTCTGCAGCTGCTTCTGGCTTCAGTGAACACACAAAAGGACAATATCAGGACTTTTTTTTTTTTAAATTTCCTGACAGGGGATAAAAACACCTGCATTAAAGTGAGAGGCTAGACCACAAAATTCTGATTTCTCTGAGCTGACTACGTGAATGGATTTTGACACCAGCTGCTTGTAGCACCGTCCTGGTACTGTAAGCAGAGAATGGGGTGGACTGGCATCCCCAGAAATGGGGTATGGTTGCCCCAGAAGGACCATCAAAGGAGGTGCTGTCAGCACCATTGGAGCAGAGTGATTCATGGGCTTGCAGCAACATAATAAAGGGGAACAGATGACCAGAATCAGCATTTAATAAGTTTATTCAGCATCTTTTGAACACAGCTGCCCTATTGCTGCATATTTTTTTTCCACAGTCCTGGAAATAATAACCTTTATTTAAGTGCTTATATTCAGCCATATCAGCACTGCATGTTCCAGCATTAAGGCTTTGAAAGGAAAATTTGATATGAGACGATTATTTGCTAAGCCATCAGGTTCAAAAGTAGATCTTTAGAAATAGGCATGACCAGGGCTGTTTTTTAAAAGTGACCGGCAAACAGCTTTTTGAAACTCAGCAGCTTTGCCTTTTTGCTGTACGCTGCCTTGTATTCAGCAGCATGAGGAACCAAGTTCATTTCTGAGCACCGACGTCCTCAATCCTTGCCATCCTTTCCCATTCCTCTTCAAAGTAGTTGTTTGGGATTTTCAGGTGTCCCACCTGTGACCTTGCAAGACCCAACCAATTTTGGGGAACGATAGTATTATAAACTATATCATGATGGTTACAGTTGGGTCTCCCTTTTGAATCTTGCATATGCTAACAGTCAAGTACTCCAAAATAAAGGAAAGTATATTTTTCTGCATTTTGGTGCTAAAAATAAATGACTGTGTAATGAAAGGCATTGTAGGCAGCATTAAATTAATGCTAAACATAATTAAAATGCGTTCTTAAATTCTTCAGCTTGGATCGTTGGTGACTCATCCAGTGCTTTTTTCTGTGTATCCGGATATTTTCGGAGCATGGATGAATTCCAAGTATGAAATCTCCATTTAGTCAGGACAAAAGCGGTAACAGCAGGTTGGGGAAGTGACCAAAAGAAAGGCAAATTTATATTGGCGGCTTTGATGAAGACGGTTCCATCTTTTGTGCCTCAGCATCTCGACTCCCTGCTCTCCCAAGAGAAGGGTGTAGCAGCAGTGGCTGGGACATGCTGCTTTTTCTCATGCGCTGTTGAGCGAGGATTTGCAGCTCCCTCCTCCCGCTGCAGCCTGTGCTACCCTACTCGGGCACCATGTCACGCAGCAAGGCCCAAGCCCCCTGAGAAGCTGCCCTGGGATAGCTACATCCCCAAATCTCTGCTCCCCGTGCCTTTGTGCAGTTGCTTGGATAGCTGGCATCCATGGGCAGACCCACAGGACTGATGATCCCGTGTCTGCTTCTGTGTTTAAAAATACACGATCGTTATTTCCACTCACCGGGGACAAATGGTTTATTAACGCTTCTTGGGGTTGAAGTTTTAAAACCCTAAATGGTTCAGAGACTGAGACGCCACACCAATCACAGTATGATTAAGGCAATGGTACCTGTGTGGGATTCTACTGGTATGGCAAAGAGTTATTTTATGAAGTCCTTTGGGTGTTCAAATTCATCCCCCATCTCTCTTTCCTTCCCCACAATCCCCAAATGATCAGGAATAATCTGGATTTCTTGAGCTGCAAAGCTTCTCAACACATTTTCTTCTCAGCCTTTTATTTTCCATGGGCAGGAGTGAGCTGTTCCTTCTTGTTCTAATTCATCTTGAGGCCACGAGAGCTGCAGCCTGCTTGCTCCCGCCAGGACCGGCACAGCCCCCAGCCCTGTCTGTCCCTGCTCAGCCCAGTGCTGAGGGATCTGGGGCTTGTTAGTGCCATTTGCCAGGGTCTATAGCCTCCCAGGCCACGTCTTGTCCACTGAAATGCCCAGTCCTGCCGTTACACGCCCTTTATTTAAGATCTCTCTTGGTATCGGCCATTGCTGCCGCTGGGCACTGAGGCTCCCTGCGAGCCACAGGCATTCAGCTCTGTTGCGAGTGCACGGACATGGGGCTGTGATCCAGAGAAAGGACCTACCTGGACATATTTCAACGCAAAATCAACTCCCACCTGGGAAAAACCTGTGCTCCCTTCTGTCCATGAGACTACGTCCTGCAAATAAAATCCCAGACCTGTTTGTGCCAAATCTCAGCCACCGGGCTTGCAAAGGGCATGTGCCCTACGACACCCTCCCCACCTTCTCTTGTCGTCCCACTCACTGCATTTCTCTCTATAGCTGTAATTTTTATCATCTACCTGCCTCTGCCCTGCCGAGAGCTGCTAGCTGTGGGGGTTTGCTGTCTTTCAGCTGTCTGCTGCCCGGATGGAGATCAAGTCATCCCTGTACAGGAATTTCAGGCAATTCCTTGAAAATGCAGGGGCAGCACAGCACAGGCTCCTCTGGTTTGCACAAAAGCAATGATGTGGTATGAGCGAAGGATGAAATCCCTGTGTACAGGTGCACTTCTGGCACGGTTTGTCCATCCGCAACAGGCTGCTGAGCAGCAGCTCCTGAATTTGGGGAGGTCCAAGGGGTGAAAAGCCCAAATCCCCAAGGAAGTAGAAGGTTTTTCTGTGCTGGTCACCTTTGCATCAAATTCCTCCCCTTGCTCAGTAACTGTGTTTTCCTTGCCAGTCGTTCAGCTGTTCACTTCCAGGGTTTTGTAAAGGTCCCTGGTGCTGCACAAGGAAGGAAAGGAGCAAATTGGGAGGTTAGAAATGGAGGCATCTAACGCAACTCATGAGAGCATCATTGGACCAGCACCTCTGATAATGTTCAGATACATAATAGAGGTGCATATCCCCACTACTAGAGATTAGATCAATTAGATCATCTATTGGGTAGAGTAAAAAAAAAGATGTGTTTTAACTGTGACTATTATTGGAGAAAGCTGAGAGATAGCCAATGAAGAAAACACCATTAGAAGTCTATCAGTGCCACACACACACATAAAAAAAAAAGCTTGTGCTTGATTTTGGCACTGCTCATCAACTCCAAACCAGCAACAAGGAGGTCATTGCGAACACACGAAGGGACGCTCCCCCGAAAATGAGCTTCATGTCTTTTTCAAGCCAGCCCTGAAACCTTCCCGTGCTCCTGTAGCAGGGCAGCAGCTGGGCACGGCACGGGGATGTGTGGGAATGCAGGAGTGGCTCATCTCTAAAATTGTACTGGGATACTTTCAGATAAATTTTTTCACCTTGAGAGTGCCAACTAATTCAGAAAGTTGTCTTGATGGTCTACAAAATGTCTTTATCTAGAGATGAACTCTGACCCTTTGGACATTTTAAAATAAACATTTGTACGCCCTTAGACAATAAATATAAGCAAAGCCACATTAGCATTTTAAATGTCAAAGAGATAGGGGAACATCATTTTTTGAAAGCTCTTACAAAGTAAGCTGTTTTTTTATATCTCTTGACTCCCATGAGGAATTCACAACAAGGTTTTCTGAACAATTTAGTTCAAATACCGAAGTTACTAAACAATTTGCTAAGGGAATGGTATCTGAGAATAAATGGTGTTGTTCTTACCATCAATGAATAGCTCTTTGTGAGATATTTTAAGGTACAGTACCAGTGGTTTAACATGAAAAGAGAGACTAGGCTCTACCTGAAGTTTATTTGGCTAATGTGTAACTGCGAGGAGCAGAAGGGCAATAGACAAGAAGTGCTTCGGGGCTTATGGAAATCTCTTGTCTCATGTTTGACGGTACAAAGGTTGCCCCAAAGCCACCGGCACTGGGATGAAGTAGACAAGACACTGTGAAGCTCAGTGCGCAGCGTCCTCCTGCAGCGCAAAGGGGACTCGGATGGGACAGAAATGCCGCTGCTAACCCACTCCTGCGCGGGCAGCGCAGGCAGAGTGGGGCTTTGCCTCCTGCCTGGCACCACCTGCACGGTGAGAGGTGGCACGTAGGGTGGGCAACGAGAGGGGGGGACCTCCAGCCTCCGGATGATGGCATTCCCGCTCCCAGCCATAGCGCTGCCATGGGGTTGGACCCCCTTACCATAAGGCTGTGCTGCTGAATTTGTTTTGGCTGGCCGGTCGGCTTTTGGTTTTGCACCTGTAAGGTGAAAATCAGGATCTTGTGGTCATCGTGAACCTCATGTGCAGGACTGACTTCTCACAGGGATCTTGTTGAAGAGTAGGACTTGCTCATTTTCTCCATGTGTGTGCACAATGTGCAGGTGTGCGAGTGTGTGTGTGTGCATATAAATAAGACCTAATAATACCATTAAATTAATTCCTCCCATTGCTATGGGAACACACACTTACTACTGCATCAAGCGTGTGCTGCAGAGGTAGGTGACAAGGCTGACATCGGAGCAAATCTTTGGGCTGATCTTCTAACACATTTCCTTTTTCAAAGCAGACCGGGAAAAAATCAGACTGGAGTGCCTGAAGCCCACAGGTGCAAATGGGGAACTGGCAATCTTTTCCCAACTTGCAAAGGAACCAATCTTCACACCTAATATTAGCAAGCCGCACCTGGCATGCCAGCCTGCACCTGGGGCTGCTTCCCAAGGAGAGGAGCGGTGGACTGGCAGGAGGAGGCAGCACAAAGCGTCTGCCCTTTCAACACCTCTCAGTGATTCATTGGGTTGGGGGAGAAAAAAACCCAAGCCCCGAAACCCACCTGAGGAGCAGAGGCTTGCAGGGTGGCTAAGGGTCCCAAAGTCACACTCCTCCACGCCAGGTGGGGTTTGCTCCTGGGCTGTCGGTGCTCTCAAATCAGTGTCCCCATGCTGGATGGCAGATGTGCACACAACCATTCCCCCCCCACCGATGGGCACTGTTTTGGAGGCATTGTGGTCCAAATGGTCTGGTGGTAAGGAAACCTCTGCCCTGACCACCACCACCACCTCCGTGCTGGGGGGGTCTCACAGCAGCAACCTCAGCTTCCTCCCTGTTTGTGGCAGAGAGAGCGGTATTTACCCATAACTTCACCAGCAGGACCATATGGCTGTATTTCTGGCACGCAGAGGTTAGAGCCCTCTTGCTGAGATGGGCAGGTTGCCTCAGGGACATTTTCTTCCTTTCCATGGTCACAGCAGGACCACAAGTCCTCTACGTGGAAGGACCTTTTTTCTCCTTTCTTTTGATTTCTAGTCCAAATCTGAGCGTGGTGCAGCTCACGTCCAGCCAGCAGCCCCAGACAGGCAGCCTGGGCTGGAGCCGGGGACACCGGCCACCACCCTGCCTGCTGTGGGATATTTGTGGGGACAGCTTTGTTTTGAAGAGTTTTCCCTGCTCCGACTGTCCCCACTATGGCATATTGAGTAGGTATTCGCCAGCGTGCTCAGAAAAGGCTCAGGGCTTTTAGGGAAGCACATGAAAAACGTTGAAATGACCGAGTGTCCCTTTAGCAGGGCAGCTGCGTTTAAATAATTTGTTATTAATAAAAATGTATTCATAGCATCAAATCAAGTCAACAGCTAAAAAAAAGAAAAGTGTAACTGACTTGCTGGACCCATTGCAAAACATTATCACTTGCTTTTCAAAATCATGTTTCGTCACATTGGGTTTGCCATTCTCTTTATAATCTCTTTGCAATCTCTTTACAATCTTATCACAACCTTCTTGAAGATTGCAAAGGCTCTGAGACAGAGCCTTGCCTTGCAAGCCCCCCAGGAGCGTGCTTCGAAGGGTAACCAAGAGTTTCAATGCAGAAGTTACGTGAAGGAAACAATATTGTGGACAGAAGCGTGGGGCATCAACGTTTCCACCATTAAACTCACGTTCCCAGCCATTGCATTACACTTTGGAAAACCGGCCATTTTAAAGCCCTAAATATACATCCGAGCGGTTGGTATTGCATTCTGTTTGCACAAGGTAAATGTCAACAGAGCCTGACCAGGGATACCTAGGCAACAGCTAATTTTGAGGTCAGTGATTAACTCTTCTTTGTCAGAACATAATTTACCATCAAATTATCTCTAGCTGAATATAGCTGGGGTAAAAAAGGCCTTCTTGCTATTTTTAGACACCGAAAGCCATTATTATTGGTGGCAAGCGATATTTTCTGTATTTTCTCCAGGCTGAAATACTGATGTTCACGAGGGGAGCAGTCTCTTACGGAGGCTCAACCCCTACCCTGGGATTCCCAAGGAGAAGAACCGAAGGCTCGGCTCAGCTGCGGCACCATGACACTGTGCTTGTGGCCATAGCAGGGAGCAATCGATTTTTATTTTTTATGGCACATATACACACTTCCTTGATTAGATAAAAAGTGGATGCTACCAATTAGCACATATATCAACAGCTGAGTAAAGTATCGATGCCCAACTTGCGTTTTGCTCCTTGCCTCCCTCCCCAGAGCACTTTGCTACCTTCAGCTCTTCAGACTCCCTCATTTTTTCCTGAACTTCTACCTAGTGACTCAACCCATAATTTCAAATTTAAAGCTCTTTATATTCCAGCACTGTGTTTCAGACCCATTCTGCTGTCTCACAGGACTTTTTGGAAATAATAGTGAAAACCTGATGGTGTATATTAAAAGGTTGTTCTAGCGTTCACCTCAGGAAACAGGCCCCTCCACAGGGATACAGAGATTAAGCAACTGTCCTTCTGCCTGGAAAAACTACTCATTTGTGATCTACATCAGTACGAACATTTTTCGGGGGGGTCCCAGACAAATGGCTATTACCCCACTGGGTGTAATATCCTGCACTTGCTGCTGCGGAGCCGAGCGTGTGCTCCCCTATGGGGTGAGGAGGAGGGGACTGGGCTGGGTGCCCACGGGACAGCCATGGGCTTTGGTTGCTGCCAGCACCTGAGCGTTGCTCTGCCCCTGGATTTTTCCCAGCTTTTACTGCTGCCTTGGGAGATGTAACCATCCCAGCCCCTCCGCTCTGCCCTGTAGGCACCCTGCGATGCTAATAACTTCAACCTTGCCACCTCTACTTTTATATTAAAGCTGACACCACCAGGAAAAAAAAAAAAGTTTTCTGAGAATTTACAATTCTCTTTTACTGCCACAGCTAAATAATCATCAATTTGTTTCTTGCTGGCAGGGACCCAGGCTGTTGAGCAATAACAGGCTTGTTTTGAAGTTGCTTTAATTTGTTCTCTTAGAAAAAATGTCCTTGCTAAGTGTTGCCAAGCTGACATGTAAAGAAACACAAAACTATATTCATACCTGGAAGACTCAAATAAGACACGTAAAGCACTCAACATCATTATAATGAGGGTATTGGTTTCAACCCGAGTCATTAATGTCTCTGGAAAATGTCTACTTTCACATATACATTTGGCTGGGGTGTATGGATTTGTGCCTGTGATGACAAATTCCCAGGCCAAGCCCCCCAGGACAGCATTCCCACTGGTGGGCAGGGACCTTGCTTTCTCCCCATACTGTGCCCCACTACTGAAGGTACAGCCTTCCTCTCTGCAGCAGCTCTACACCCACTTTCTTGCCATTAACAAACAAAATCCTGTCTTTTCTTCTGTGACTTTTTCGTACGCAGTCTTCTCTGATGTCTAGGATGTCCCTCACTACAAGAAAGACATTGAGTTGCTGGAGCATGTCCAAAGAAGAACAATGAAGCTGGTGAGGGGTCTGGAGAACAAGTCCTCTGACGAGAGGCTGAGGGAGCTGGGGTTGTTTAGCCTGGAGAAGAGAAGGCTGAGGGGAGACCTTATTGCTCTCTACAACTACCTGAAAGGAGGATGTAGAGAGGTGGGGCTCAGTCTCTTCTCCCAAGGAACAGGCGACAGGACAAGAGGAAACAGCCTCCAGTTGTGCCAGGGGAGGTTTAGGCTGGATATTAGGAAAAATTTCTTCACTGAAAGGGTTATCAAGCATGGGAACAGGCTGCCCAGGGAAGTGGTTGACTTGCCATCCCTGGAGGTATTTAA
Organism: Stercorarius parasiticus; assembly: GCA_013396915.1. NCBI lineage: Eukaryota > Metazoa > Chordata > Aves > Charadriiformes > Stercorariidae > Stercorarius > Stercorarius parasiticus. The sequence continues at coordinate 216,660 of VWZL01000645.1, forward strand.
AAGATGTGTAGATGTGTCACTTAGGGACATGGTTTAGTGGTGGACTCGGCAGTGACAGGTTAATGGTTGGACTTGATGATCTTAAAGGTTTTTTCCAACCTAACTGATTCTATGATTCTATGTTTTCTTATCGTTTAGTGAGCCAAGCCCATCCATGTTTCTTGGCCATCACCTTGTAATTATGAAGGTTAGTTGAGCCCTAGAAGAGATTGCCTATGGAGATGTGACAAACTCCATCACTGGAGTTTTAAGGGATTTTTAAGGGCAAATTAGAAACCTCTCTGTCAGGGGTAGCTTAAGTACAGTTGATTTTGTACTGAGACTGTGTGGAGATGGACCAGAGGAAGCACAGGGAAGAAAACCTGACTACAGCCTTGTAGGGTGAGTGGAGATTAGGGATTTTGGTCCTGTGTCAAAGGGGATGTTTCTGTACTACGTGCAGTGACTGCTTAATGCCATATAGTTGTTGGCCCAAAGTTTTGGTAGGGTATGTAGTTAATTCATTCTCATGGGTCATGCGAAGTAGGGAATCAGACCTCCCCCTCCATTTCCACAGGGACTTGTTCAGTCACTAGGCAAGTACCTACAGGGCTGTGTCTGGACAAACATTCTCTCCTAGATTTTTAAAAAATGGATGAATAAGCCTTGCTCAGGTCTCTAAAAGCAAGGACATGGCTACTGGTTTTGGGGAGAGAGTTCTAGTGCAGATCCTTCTCGGTCAGAGGTGCAGTTCTGCTTCCTCAGTGCATCCCTCCGGCCAGCTCCACAGAGGTCAAGGTTGAGATTATTCCCTTTTCCATTTGGATCCTATTCTGAGCTCTACCTGCTCAAGGGATCCTCAGCGTTGGGATTCCTGGCTTAGAAACTGATTTTTTCCTATTTTGTGGGAGGCATGTACCTTATTGTAGTTCCCCAAGCCCTTCATAGGGACTGTGCTGCAGGCAGGGAAATTGCTCGATGGGGCTGTCTTGCAATTTCTGAGAGCGCAATTTCAGAGAGGAAGATGGGCACAGTGGTTTTTCCACAATGAAATTTATTTTTAGCTTGCATTATAGTATCTGGAAAAAATGTTCTCAAACTCGCTGCTAACTTTAATAAAAAAAATATATCTACGGCCTCCTGTGTAGTAACTAATCAGCAACTTATAGGATCACATGAAACAGCGCAGACATTTTAGTGAAATAAATTTGCAGCTTGTTTTTACAAAGCTGCAAAAAGACATTGGTTAGGTAAACTCAGGACTCCCTCACTTAGATGTGTAGAAAAGCCCTTGAACAATTTAAAGGCTAGTTTGAAGCCATTTAAAAACTTGAGGAAAAAGGCTTTGGAAAAGTTTAAAAGAATGAAACCAATAAAAGACCTTGTTCCATTGCACCTGATGACACATCTAACAATGAATGACCTTTGCTGCTGCTGATTTCTTTCCATCAACAGAACAAGCAGGGTAAGGAAGGAAAAATTGCAAAATATGTGCATTTAGCTTCAGTATATTCATCACTAATCTCTAGAAATAAACAGAGTGGACCAGAGGCTATCTTTTTTAATAAAGGTAAGCAATGACTGTGCCTTTCCTAACAAACTCTCTACAAACCCATGTGCAGCTCATTTAGCATCCAAGTGTTGCTGGCAAGCGTTATTCCTTCGGAAGCTAAGCCAGGTGCTTTGGCTTAGCATAGCCGGCTGGTGGAAGCAGGCTGACAGATGTGGAGATTGCTAAGCAGATGTGTAGGTCGCTCTCGTAGTCACGGGGTCCCTACCAAAAGGTGATAGGAAAGCTCAAGCACCTGAAAAAAAAGAGAATTCTCTGGGTGGTGAGCACTCAGAAGAGGCGCCTCCCAGGGGGGAGTCCCTGCCTGACTAAGCTTAAGAGGTCAAAGCTGCATCAATAAGTCATCCCATCTGAAGTGGGAGCGGTAGGAGGAGAAGGGTTCATAGCCTGGGACCCTGCCACTGTCATCCACAGGCAGAACCGGCGGCTGCCAAAGCTGTGGGATGGGGCAGGGAGAGGGGAGGCTGGATGGGAATCCCACCCCCCAAAGGAAAAGGGCTGGAGGAAGGCTCTCACTTTAAATTGTTGCAAAGTCCTTTGAGAGCCACAAGTGAAAGCTCAAAATACTGTTCACTGTGCTTCTGCCTGTTTTTCCATACATACCGGCATTTATATTTTCTTCTCAGTGAAAAACGAATGCGCGATAGCTCAAACTCTGCAGTTTTCAACTTAAGGTTCAGTCTGAATTCATCCCTGACAACAAGTATTCGTTGCACTATTTAAAGCAGATTTTCACCTGCTTATGTGGTTTGTCCCTGTACTTTCTACTAGCGATTCAGAGACTACACAAGACACAGTACCACTTTCCAAAGCACCCATAAAATCCACTGGAGCAATGCAGCTTTGTGAATGCAACAGAGTAAACCAGGATTTTCATCCCAAGCATCCCAAGAAAAAGCATGGTGGTTGTGTTCATGTGTTTTTGCGGTCCCATATAGCCTCACTGTGCAAGTGAAATAGATTTTACAGACATGCAGGCTGTTTTCTGGACTGTATCTGTGTGAGGGACAGAGCGGCCAGGCGGCTGAACACTCATCCCAAGAGGACTGATGGCACGGTGAGTGCTCCACCAAGAAACCCAGTCAAGGACCGTGTGGGAAACATGATGTGTGGTGGAGAAACAGGACTGTGTAGGACGCGATTGAAATTCTAAATGGTGCCTGAACCCCTCTGTGGTTTATGTCATCAGCAGGTTTTGCAATACAGCGTGTTTGCAGGTGGACACCTGTGTAAATCTGAAGGGTCAGCCAGGGGGGTATCGTTAATGAGGACCTAGTCATCGGTGACACCAGATGACGAGGCTGAGTTCACCGAGTCAGGAAAATGATAAACCTGAAGAGGTGCCTAAATGGATCACTAAGTGTTTAAAACATCTTTTCACGCCAGCTGCGTAGAAATCTCTGAAATGTCAGCGCTGGTTAGCTCACCATCTGTGTTATCCCCCTCTCTCTTCCCCTCCTCCTGCCTTTATTTTAAGGCTTCTTTATGTTGCCAGAAGAAAAATGACTCCTCAATATTTTCGGCGTGTTATTGGAAAGATAAATTTTGAAGTGCTTTGTTTTTTGGTTCCAACTCATGCTACGTAAAGCACATATAATAATACCTAACATTTACTCAGCCTACTTATTAATCATTAAAGAATACCAACTATCAAAATAATCCATAGTTAACCGAAATTAAATAATCACATATTAAAATTACACCACAATATTGCTCAGCCCTCAGAACACATGGAGAAGTCAAGCAGAGAGTTTTCAGATCATTTATTTCAGCAACCTTTTAATTTTGTTGCTGCTTAATTTTCAGAAATTCGCTAAGATGATTACTGAGTTTCATCATACGCTGTGCTTAGGTGTGCGCTGCTGAAACATAGCTTTTTATTTTCATGGCCTCCCGTGAGGTCTGTGGATTCAGTCTCAGTTAGGAAGCCAAGATGAAAACATCCTGATGCCGGTGCAGGAGGTCTGGCCAGACTTCTCTCTCCGCTGCTCCTTATGGCGCTGTGGTAAATGATCGTGGCTGTCAGATGCCAGCTTTAGCTGCTCTTTGAATCCTCTTTTTCCCACAACCGGTTAAAATCAAGAGCAATCCAGATGGCTCACCTTTTGTTGGGATGACTGATGCAAGAAGCTGTACTGAGAAGATAAAAGGCCTTTAATAGTAGCTCTGGAAATATAAACAGTTCCCAAGGAGGTGTAACCATTTTAATAAGTGGGGAGTTGGTCCCTAACCCTGCCAATTGCTACTGGGCACGGTGAGGGAGATGAGGGAGATGCACAGCGCTGCTCGCTGAGCTCAGTGAGAACCTGACATGGACTGTAAGAGCATCCTCCTCTTGAAAGGGGAAAAGCCCAGAGAAACACGGGGACAAAAGAGACAGCAGAGCTCAGAAAACACCTGACAACAAGGAGCAAAGTCAAGCTGCACACAGGCATCTCCCTTTCACAGACACACTGCAATGCTTGAACAGTTCTTTCCCTGAGTGAAATGGGTGACAACAGGCAAGGGCTGTGAGACTGGGCTGGCTCATAGGTCGAAAACTCTTCCTATGTCTTACTCTGAGATCTTAATGCTCTCACGAGGTTTCACCACATGTGAAATGACTTCTGCCTTGATAGCATCGGCTCTCAATGTTTTCAGTTAAGGAAAAGGTATTTGAGAATGTAGAGGTTTAAAATGACCTATATCCAGAATTTAAAAAGCATCCACTGCCTTGTGATATACATGCTATTATAGAAAAGACCTGCCACACACTTGTTTCCCAGAGGTAACAGTTTGGTCAAAGATGTGGCAAATCACCCACAATTGAGACCTTCCATACCACATTTCATTACTGAAAAGTAGATAAGTTACATGTTTCTCTCTATGGTTTATGGATGACACAAAAATACTGCATATCTTATGGTTTCATTGTGGAGCCCAACTGGTTCATGTTTATAAACCTGACTTGCTAACTTTGAGTGGCACCATTTTTAATCCATTTTGAAAAATGTTTGGAATAAATTATTCTGTCACAGCCATTCTAATTAACGTTGAAATAAGCCACCTCTGTTTGGGGGCTAGATTGGCGGATTTCCTCTGGGCAAGTCGAAAATTTTACTTCACCTTGGATGTCGCCTTGCCTTCTTTTGCTTTGCTCTGTAGCACCCTTTTCTGCACTGGGACTCTTGTGGTCTCAGTCTTAATCTTAATCCAAGTGAAGGTTGACCATACCCAGCCTGTTCTCTACTTGGCAAAGGGAATGAGATGATAACACGGCATTTTCTGAACAATAGTGTGGCAACATGACCAAGTGCTTGAGCCGTGCAAGCTTGCAAACTCTCTTAGACCTTCTTGCAAGTGGTTTTGCTGCAGCTTTAAATGGTGGTGTAATGCCTGCGTAGGCATGGGAGAATATACAGCAGCGGGGCACCACACCGGACAAGGGGCTGCAGGCACAAGTTGCCGTGAAGGAAAGTCCCACTAGATAAAAGGGAAAAATCTTCACAGTTGAGGCACAGGTTGTCCAGAGAGGCTGTACAATCTCCTTCCTTGGAGATATTCAGACTTGACTGAATGAGACCCTGAGGAAAACCTTTGCACAGTTGATGCTGTCCCTGCTCTGAGCCAGTGGTGGGACCAAAGAGGTGCCCCAGACCTGACCTCCATGGGCCCCTTCCAAATTAAACTATTCTGAGCTTCATGTTTCAGAAATCCTTGGAAGAAGTGGCTTCGGTTGTTTACAGAGATACAAGGTGTCCGCAGCTTGTCTTGATAGCGTTTAGCCTGCGGGAGGACAGAGATGGGGATGGATGTGATGGATGCTGACACTCTAATTCCCTTTGAATGTGCCCACCTTTCACCATGGCACGGCCTGTGTGCCATCTTCATTTGGACTGTCCAAGACACTAAACACATTTTCTTCTAATGAGTTTTTCAAAATTGTGTCTACATGGTTTGCACGCTGTTCCCATAACCAAGAGGTCAATTTGTTTCCACATTCTTTTGATCAGCAGTTACAGCACAAACGCTCTCCCAGGCTGGGGAGGGCACCTTTTTGCTTGTCTCCTCAGTGCTAGGGAAGCCACGTTTGCTGCAGATGGAAACTGCCAGCCGCTTGCATCCATTTGGCACTGGGTTTGGTGGCAATTGGCACAAGGCAGGTGTCCTTTGCTGCTTCAATTTGTGTGCTTTAGTGGGGAAAATACAGTGGCTGCTGGTTCTTTGCGAGATGCAATGGATGAGATGAAGAGAAAGCTGGTAATTTTTATGCCCATGCAATCCTGTCTTCTCTGGTTTGACCTTAACACTTTGGGGGACCTCAGGAAATATTCAGGGGGGACCTCAAGAAATAGTGCGGATGCTTTCACTGGCAAATAGCTTGTTAACCCTAGAGCCTACATCCTTCGGGGAGGATAAGTGTGAAGTGGGCTTTTCCACAGCAATTTATAGCGCTGTTTGGAAACATTTACATTCGGCAGCGTAAGAAGCTCCCCGCTGGGTTCAGAGCCATTACGGCAAGTGCTGTACGAACACAAAACTTGCCATCTTCCCCCCAAAAAGGGGTTCGGGTGCCCCTCAAGGCGGGGAAAAACCTACTGCCCAGCGCGGGGAAAAGTCGCAGGGGGAGGAGAGAGCCGGGGGAAGGGGCAGGGGCGAGAGCTCCTTCCGGCCGGCAGCTTCAGGGGGCTTCGCTCCCACTTTCTCCGCTCCCAGAGCGAACGAACTCCCCTCGGTGCTCCGCGTCCGTGCC
>VWZL01000645.1:222963-266681 GCA_013396915.1 Stercorarius parasiticus
CCCCGCGCCCGCCGCCCTCAACCCCTGGGATGTGATGCTCTGCGTCTCCGGCACGGCCATCGCCTGCGAGAATGCCCTGGTGGTGGCCATCATCTGCTACTCGCCCGCCCTGCGCACCCCCATGTTCGTGCTGGTGGGCAGCCTGGCCACCGCCGACCTCCTGGCCGGCCTCGGCCTCATCCTCAACTTCGTTTTCCAGTACGTGATCCGCTCTGAGACGGTCAGCCTGCTGACGGTGGGCTTCCTCGTCGCCTCCTTCGCCGCCTCCGTGAGTAGCTTGCTGGCCATCACGGTCGATCGCTACCTCTCCCTTTACAATGCCCTCACCTACTACTCGGAGAGGACGGTGCTCTGCATCCATACCATGCTGGCGGGTGCCTGGGGGGTCTCCCTCTGCCTGGGGCTGCTGCCCGTCCTGGGCTGGAACTGCCTCCATGACCACGCTACCTGCAGTGTCGTCAGACCCTTGACCAAGAGCAACGTGACGCTGCTGTCCGCCTCTTTCTTTCTCATTTTCCTCATCATGCTCCATCTCTACATCGAGATCTGCAAGATTGTTTGCAGGCATGCCCATCAGATAGCTCTCCAGCAGCACTTTCTGACTGCTTCCCACTATGTGGCCACCAAAAAGGGAGTCTCTACCCTCGCTATAATCCTCGGGACTTTCGGAGCCAGCTGGCTGCCTTTTGCCATCTACTGTGTAGTGGGGGATCCCGACTACCCGTCCGTGTACACATACGCCACGCTTCTACCCGCTACCTACAACTCCATGATCAACCCCATCATTTATGCCTACAGGAACCAGGAAATCCAGAGGTCCATGTGGGTGCTCTTCTGTGGCTGCTTTCAGGCAAAAGTGTCCTTTCGCTCCCGGTCCCCCAGTGATGTCTGAGTGACTTTTCTCTCTGTCGTACCGCACCGAGTGACAATCTACCCAGTGAACTATTACAGTGCCTGTTCTAAACCTCAAACTACGTCGTGAAGTCATTGGAAACATGCTTAAGTATTAGCACTTTATACATGTTTGTATTGCTGAGAGTGGTTCGGGGTACGGAGTTTGGGGTTCCGTGGAAAAAAAAGTGGTTGTATATAAATTTGCACATCACATTTGTAAAGTGAAGACATTCCGATACCGCTTAATTATAGCACCTTATTTCTAGCTGCTGACCTGCCAAAACAGTGTTGCCTTTCTGAAGGGCAGAGAGAAAGACAGTGGTATTTGTGTTGTATTTGTACTTGTGTGTGTGTTGGGGGTGGGGGGGGTGTGTGTATGTATGTATGTGTGTATCTATACTTTGCTGCACAATATTGATAAATTATAACATTTTGTATACAAATAAAAACATTTAAGATGTAATATAAGTTTGTGTGTTTAGATGCTTTTGGAAATAAGAGGGCTTGCAAACTTGCCAGTTGAGCAAAGTCCCTTTGTTTACTTTTGAAAGCTCCCCAGGAAATTCTGCCTCAAGAGATCATCATTCGCTACGGAGATGAAATTCTGCACCAAGAAAGGCACCTTCCTCTTGCTTGTTTGTTTGGTCTCTTCTTTACTCTGGCAAAGAGAGAGTAATGAAGAGCACAAACTCCTTTTTATTCTCCAGCAACAAAAGAAACACAAAGCCCAGTCAAACAGGCTGCTAAGTACAGTTATTCTCCAGGTTTGCAGTAGCTTTCATCTTCAGGTTATAAGTTAGCCCTTTATGATAATGCTCCATTAAACAGTTATCAAACTGTGGGGAAAAATCGGACTCTAAGCTAGGCTCCTTTTTTCCTCTTTTAGTCTAACACTGGAGGGGTAAAAAAGGAAAAAAAGAAAAAAAGTCACGGTCTTCTTTCCTAAAAGCCTGTAAAATGCCACAACAGATTGGCTTTCCTTATCAAGTGCAGTTCTGAGGGGAACCTGAGTTGTTTTTCCCCCCCTTTTTTTGGACTGTGTGCTGTAGAAAAATCATTTAAGTGCATCTTTGCTGTCTGCCTGTCTCAGAGCGGTATACAGTTTTCTGATAATCCCACGGCTTAGTGGCTTCAAAGAGCCCATGAGAGGTCAATGTTGTTTAGAGTTCAGAAACCCTTCTTCACTCAGGTTCAAATTCACCAGCGACTGATTTATTCAGAGCAATAACACCCACGGCAGATTTCAGAAGCACTGTTGCTGCTTATTTATTTATAGTTAGGCTGCATTTACATCCCGGTTATGTTATAGTTTATCACTATCATTTCAATTTGTATTTAAGGGCTGAAACAGATTACTTTTATGCGCACAGTACCATACAAAAAGTTTGGACTAATGTGTTTCCCAGCTTATGACTGGGCAATGCGTAGAGCATTTGCCTGCTGGAGCAGCTGGGGCCACAAGGATCCCATAAGCCTCAGCGAGGCTGTGAATCAGTAATGCTGTATTTACGTGGGGGCAAGTATTATGAAAAACAGTATAATTTCACTGATAATACGAAGATATTTCATTTAAAAAAACAAACAAACCTGTATTCCAGACTCTGCTAGCCCTATTATTTTTATCAATTCTAATAATTACAAATGTGACATTGTAATTGATGAACACCTTCAGGCACGCAGCTCATCAGGGCACCATTGCAGTGATGTTACAAATATGATATAAATCAGATCTTATGATAGGTCAAAACGTTGCTCGGGCTAAGAACTCTAAAGTTGTTAGTGAGAAAGATTCTTTTTCTCCCTCTTTTAAGCCCCTATCTCATACACTACATCTAAGCTAGTAAATAAAAGAGGGCAAGGTCTGCCCTCTAGCCCTGAGGCCGGGTGGCACAGATCATGCCCAAGCTCTTTACCCCCTGCAAAGCCAGGGACCAAACTGCTGGCTGGAGCATCCTGGCCCTGTTCTAGTAACCTGCATAGACTCAGCCAAAGATGCTGCATCGCCCACGGTAGTAACTGCTGAGAGAAATGACCAGCAAGTGCCTCAGACTGGTGAAATCTGGCAAAACTTTCCTGTAGAGCTGGAAAACTTGCCATCTGCTAGGCTTTAGACTCATAAATCTTTGTCATTCCTGTGTGGACCACAGTAAAACCGCCGGGAAGGGTGTCATGGTTTTGGCCAAATTGGCCAATGGCTGGCGACAGATGGTCTCCCCCCATCCCTTTCACACGGGGAGGAGGAGAGATAAAGAGATTTACAAGTTTAGAGGAAACTAAACTACTTTAATGAAATATTAATAATAATAAAATAGATACAGTATCTACAAAACCATATTAAGCTCCCAGGATGACATCACCAGCAGGCACTGGGGAAGTTCCAGACTGGACTCAGCGGTGGGTGGGAACTGGATTCCAGAGCTGGAGTCAGGAACACACGGATCAGGATCAAAGGCAGATGAACAGACAGGGTCCCCTTCAGACATTGGCCATTGAAGAAAGAGAGAGTTGACCCTTTGATCCCTCAGTTTTTATACTGAGCATGGGGCAGATGGGATGGAATACCCTGTTGGTGAATTTTTGGTCTCCTGTCCTGTCTGCTCCTCCCCGCAGGTGGGACCCCTCTATGCCCCTCCACTTCCAACCCTCCAACGGGGCAAATGACGAAATTAGCTGACCTTGGTTGTTATAGCAATAAGTATAAGCAAGGGCCTCTCTGCGTACCATTCCCTGGCACTAACTAAACATTGGTCTTACCACTCTGAATGAACTGTTTTCAGCACAACATGCTGTTAATTTCAGAGAGTTAGGAGAGGCCTAGCTAAGAAGTAAAATTACTGAACAAAAAGTTGGTTCTGTTCTGCCTCAAACCAGGACACAGGTTTGCCATCTATTCCCTTCCTGAGTGTTTCCTGCAGGCAGTACTCCATGCTGGGTGATGCAGGTCCTCACACCCCAGCACTGAACCTGCACCCAGGTGTGAGATGCTGAGTAGGACCTGAGCAGGCTCCTGGGAGCCCTGAGCAGGCTCTGAAGACCAGTATAGGCTCTAAAAGCCCCTAGGAGAAATTTCTTATGTATACTTTTAGACCCTAAAGTTAGGGAGACAGAATCTGCTAGAGACCACTCCTGATGCCACCTCCCTCCATTAACTCTGTCAGGAACTGGGCATCAGAGATTTTCACCATAAATTCATTAAGCAGTGACAACCTGTATAAAAATTAGATGTAGAAAACTTAGACGAATAGCATCCAACTTCACTAATAAACCACTTAATCCAGGAGTGAAGGGACTTAGATGATTTACTTTTCCATTTTTAGCCCAACATGTTATTTTGCTTTGTTTCATTTTCTTTTTTTTTTTCTAATCTACGACCACATTTTCTGTCTATGACTTTTCCCAATGATTTGCTCTACCTACAAAATAAAGCTGGGTCCCTCCTCTTAAAAATACAGCACACTTAAGGTATTTCCCTGAGCATTCTTCCCCTCTTCTACGAAGTAAATTTGGGTTACAGTGATCTTCACCATTCATTTTGTTGGGACAATACAAATGTGGGGTTTTTTTTTCTATATACCATGTTCAGAGAGCTTTTGCTGACTCATATTTTCTGGGAAAGACTAAGGCAAAAGAGGAGAGAGTATTTTGATGGTTTTTGGTTAGCCCTGAGAGTGGAATTGACGTCAACCCACTTGCAGTAAAATACCTTGCAGGGATACCTGAGCAGAATAACATAAAGCTACATAGTCTCTTGTCTCCCTAACTAACATCTCACTTTAGAAAAAGAAGAGCTGATGGAGGAAGTCCAGGAATTGTGTACAATGATGCCTGTATTTTCTTTGCTGGGTGTTTTATCGAAACAGCAGACATTTATTTGAGAAAATGGTGTTACATCTGCAGTATCTGGACCCACAAACTCCTCCTGTTGGCAGACGATGGCACTTTTACCTTGGTCCTGAAAAGATTTGTGGAAGACAAATTCCTGGAACCCTCATCGCCAGTTGCTGGGCAGTGCATCACTGTAACCCCCCAGGCAGCCCCGATGGGGAGCCAGCGATGGGGACAACTGTGTACCGTGTCTGATCTTGTGTTTCCAAAAGTCAACAGGCAAATTTGCCTGCTTAGAGACTGCAGAACTGCATTAGGAATTGCCATTACCACTGGTGAACACGGATCTTTCCTTGTCCCTGTGGGCCCATGTGCTCAATGGCTTTTATGTTCTCACATCACTGGTGCAGTCTGTGAGGGGAGAAAACACACACTGAGTTAGGTGCAAGGATCAGACCCAGCGTTTGGTAATGATACCAAATTCCATAATGAAAACGGAAATGAGATTTCCTGCTTTAGCAACTTTAAAAATTCTTTGGCTTATTCTGAAGTACATAGAATAATGTCAGTCTTGGTCTAAAGAGCTCCCAGCATGCTCCCACTAAAACCAGTGATGCTCTACTGCACATCAGCCAGGATAATGACAGTATCTCATTATAAAAAAATACCATTTTGAGGCAGGAAGTCCTTGGCCTCAGCTCCAATTTTCATTTGAAACGAATGGTTTGGTACTAACCTTGAAAATCTTACGGGACTTGCAGTGCCTCGAAAGGACAGATCCTAGCAATTAGGCTTGCGGGAAGTGCCTCTCGCTGTGATTAACTCCCTCATTTCGGCGGGAACGATTAGAGAGAGAAGAGCACAGCTCTGGTGAGGAAGCCTGGTCATGAGCCGGGCCAAAAGCCCCCCCCACCGCCTGATTTTCTGTGGGGGTTTCTGCTGAAACCGGTGGTGTAACGGTGGAAACAAGACCGACTCTGCAGGCTGCTATGTATGAGTCACTGTATATTAAAAAGCCAGCTGGATTCAAAATCACAGGTCAAACAAAACCTCTTTATTTAGCTAAGCAAACAAAAGGACAAAACACTTTTAAACCTGAAAAGTGAGTCTGTACATATTTTTATCAATGTAATGGTCCACAGGTACTAAGTAACACCCGGCGAAGCCCTAGAAGGTCTAATCTCCATTCTGCCACTCTCATAATGAGGTAAAAATAATTTCTGATAGTGCAGCTGCTCTTAAGCTCTTCAGCTAGCTTTTGTGGTAGTCATCTAAAAAGAAAAGAAGATGAGGGGGAAAACTAAAAAAAAACATGTTTTCTCCTTCTGGCTGCTTCGTGATGGAGACCTGTGACTCGGAGGGCAAGGAGCAATCCAGCGGGCACGATTCAGCCCTGCATGGAGGATGAGGACACCTGGAGCTCACCTGAACCCATGCTGGTTTTGCGTGTTTGGGGGACATTCTGAGCTGTGAGGTGTCTCCCATTGCCTGGTCCTCATGGAGTGACCTCCTCCCTGGGACCTGCTGCAGCTGAAAGCTCAGGGAGCAGCTCCGGGGTGGAAAACCGACATGCATTTCCCTGCCCTCTTGATGTTTAAACTCTTTCCTCTGACTGCGGAAAGGTCTCTCGGGGAAAACGTTCTTCCAGGTGCAGCATTTCATTTATTGAGGGCAGTAACTGGGCATGGAAATAATCCAGCCGCTGCCTGGAGAGACATAAGTGCTGATTCAGCGCTGACAGTAGATGTGGCAACTGGTTCAGCGGAGGCAGGTCCGCTCATGTCAGCTCAAAGAAGTGACAGAAGGTGACAGGAGGTGAAGTAGTGGTGTGATCTCTATGTGGTGTCCACACGTTGTGGCAAAGACTGATAGTGAAGGAGGTTTTATCCAGCAGATTCCCATTCTTTTTTTTATCATCCTACTTTGCTGGCATCATAATACAAATGGTGGGAGGGAAAGAGCAAGAGGAAAGGGCAACGAAGCTGGTGAGGGGTCTGGAGAACAAGTCTTATGAGGAGCGGCTGAGGGAGCTGGGGTTGTTCAGCCTGGAGAAGAGGAGGCTGAGGGGAGACCTTATCACTCTCTACAACTACCTGAAAGGAGGTTGTAGAGACGTGGGGGTCGGTCTCTTTTCCCAAGTGACAGGTGATAATGACAAGAGGAAACGGCCTCAAGTTGCACCAGGGGAGGTTTAAATTGGATATTAGGAAAAATTTTTACACAGAAAGAGTTATCAAGCATTGGAACAGGCTGCCCAGGGAAGTGGTTGAGTCACCATCCCTGGAGGTATTTAGAAGACGGGTAGACATAGTGCTTAGAGTAATGGTTTAGTGATGTTTTGTGTCAGTTAGGTTGATGGTTGGACTAGATGACCTGAAAGGTCCCTTCCAACCCAGGCGGTTCTATGATTCTATGATTCTGTGATTCTAACAGATGGACGTACTAATATCTGTGTTAGGCGAAGAGCACAGTGGTTCAAGTTATCACGCACAACATAGAAACAGGTACCTGGGATACATCAGCTAAATGCGGTGTGCCCTTCCAGCAACGGGTTGGTGCTGCACATGAAAAAAAGAGACCAAAAACATTTCTTTGTTGCAGCATAATTTGAGTTATCATCAATTCCAGACCCCTCAAGTGGACAATTGTAAGTACAGGCAGATCACTTGGACTGCCCAACCTACTGCTGCACAGCCTTGTGGAGGAATAACACACAGTCAAGGTCCACCTTTCACCCTGCACAATTAAGCTTCTAGCTGCAAGCCCAGACTTGGCAATCACCTACCAGACAACATACCTCTTCTATCCTCTGCTGCCCCCTGCGCCCCTGACACAAGGTGCGGGGGCAGAGCATCTTTGCACCTTCCCTGTGCAAGCAGAGGGCTTCCCAGCAGCTCTTCCTATGGCACGGGCTTCTTCTCCACCCAGGCAGGACCAGAGCAGGAGCTGGGCACTGCACCCACCATCAGCCCTTGCACCTGAGCACAGCCAGTCTTGGTTAGTCCATGCTCCTTACTGTTTTCCTTAAAGAACTGATATTTTCCTTTGTTTTCAGACAAAGGAGCCTGTGTTTCTATAACACTTATTTGGGTCCAGGGCAGGAACATTAAGCATCCAATCATGGTGCATCAAATGCATGAAAAAGAGCAAACCCATTAAAATAACGAAACAAAAATTATCATGTTCCAAGAGTGCACAAACCAAGAGGTGTCCTCAATGCCTTCGCTATGTCCTATTCATGTTTGTTGGTTTTTCCTTGTCTTTCCATGTGTTTTATGTCACCCACACCAATGGACCTCTGCACTACTGTGTTACCTGACATGAGCTCTGGCTCGTGCCTCCACGTATCCAGAAAGCTGTGCCTTGTTATGGGTTTGAATATTGTAGCATCTCCTGGAGGTGCTATTTCCTTAGAGCAGTGTGAGACGATGCAAGGTTGCTCTCGATCTCGCTCACAGCTGAGCACGGCGTCAGAACCTGACCGATGAGGAAAATACCTGGAAAAATATCTGCCAGCGTTTGACTGCACTTTGGTTCCCAGCTTTTATCCATTGCTGGTGCCCGCAGGTATTGCAGGAGGTGATGAGTGGAAACAGCAAATCTGAAATAACTGTTAAGGGAACTTTTTTCTGAGTCGAGCTGTATCTCTTTACAAGTGCATTTCTTTATAACTATGTAGATAGGAATTACAGCTCTGTAATCAAGAAAAAGAAACAATACTGTGTGAATTGAGCTCCTGCTTCTGAGCTTACCTGCCTCTCCAGCTTTACTCAGAAAGGAAAGAGGCTTCCTCATTTTCCTTGGTTAGCATGTAAAATCTCTACGATGGCAGATTTTTAAAGATGTGTCGGCACTTGAAAGTGAGAATTAGATGCTTAGGATCAGAATTAGGAAAAGGATTTAAGCACCCCTATTCCTAAAGGTGAGCCTCTCAGCAAACTTGCTTGCTGACTGGACTTGCAAGTACCAAATCAATCGACACCGGCCAATGTTTCCACAGGCTTAAATTCCCTCCAGCAGAGAAAGGGGCTGAGCCCAGGATATTGGCAGAGAGGGGTTTTTTTATGCAATGGAGGTTTATCTGCACTGTGGGAAACACTTGTTTCTCTAGCACAGGGTGTTTTGGTCCATTGATGCCGGGATGGCAGGGACGGGCTGGCTCTAATGCTACAGGCACAGGGGCTGGATGGGGTCAGGAGGAGGCGAATCGGCTCTGGGGGAAGGAAAGACATTCTGAGCCTGGGGAATATTTTCATGCTTTTTTTCTGCTTCTCACTGTCTAGCTCCTGTCTGGTTTTAAACAAAGCTGTTTTTCCTAGGAAGGAGTTTCTCCAAGTGGCCTCCTTGTTGTGTGGTTGCTTCAGTTTGTTGCTCAATTGAAAGAATGAGATTTTCCATGGGAGGTTTGGAACAAGATTTTAAAAAATAGCTCAAACCTTGTGTCTTGAGATAATGCTTATTTTGCATGGATCAGTACTCGTTTTCTCACTACCAGGATGATGGCATGCAGATTAATAATTACATTTAAAACCAAGGCAGAATGAGAGGCTCTGGAAACATTCTCCAAGATGTAGATTGTTTGAATAAAGGTTGAGTCTCCTATAAAATGTAATTAGATCTAGGACACATTTGGAATGATGGAAGTTTTATAATCATCACTTTCAGTGACACGTTATCCTTTGCATCACGGTGAGATAATGCGATTGTATACCTGCAGGCAGATATAACTTGTCACTTCTAGTTGTTGCTGCTTTTTATAGAAAGACACGCATCTAGGTAATACTAAGGTGTTGTCAAAATAAGTTTCTTCTGTCAGAAATAAGATGCATCATTAAATATGCTTGCTCCTTTCCAAGATCAGTTTCTGACTTTTGGTACTGTGCTAATTTTATGTAATCAGTAGGAAGTTAGATTTTCCTAAAGCATTTATGATTTTTCCAAACAGTGGTGTATCCTGTTTTGTATGTAGCTGTGCAGTGGCAAATAAGAAAAATGGGAGACAAATAAGTTAAAAGGGCTCCACCTTTCTGTACACTTGCTGTTCTATAAATGGTTCAAAGAAAATAACAAAGTTGATTGAATTACACTGTCAAAAATAAACATATCAGAAAGCCTTTTGCAGGGAGGGTTTGGGGATGAAGTGTGATCTATGCACTGAGCATAAACCCAAGACTTTGAGCAGCTTCTCAACTTGACGTGGCTGAAAATGGAGTCCCTTCTCCCAGGGATCTGAGCTGCTCCGTGGCACTCAAAGGCCGTCACGTGGGAGACAGGTATTTGCAGAGCAATCCATTGTACCAGGCCTCGCTCGTAAGGCTGGAATAGCGAGCCCTAAGAGTAATCAGATACTGTCTATTTGTGAATGGGAACGGTTAATTGCATTAGCTTCATTTGCAATGAAATTGGAGAGATTAGCATACTTTGTTGTAGTTGCTGTGCTGTCAGATGGCATCAGTTCCACAGGAGGTGCGTTTGCGGGAAATAAAGACTCTTTGAAGCACTACCACTCTCCCAGCCCTATTTAGAGCACGTGGTACTTATTGTGCCAACCAGAGCATCTCTGATTATCTTCTTTCGTAAGATATGTTTTAGAAGTTGGGGAAGGCTCTGACTCTGCCTTCATCATCATTAAAACTGGGACCTTTTGCCTGACTGTAGGTTGTCCGTAGTATTGGTCAGATCTATAAAAGCTTCTTAATAATACTCTTCCATCCAGCCATGCTTAGTCTGAAATGAGCACTTGTTACTTTATCTGAGCAGGCAGAAACACAACCAATCTGGCTGATACTTGATTTGGCGATGTCAGTCCAGCTTCTCTGTCATGCCAGGCAGCAGAACTAGTTTTCTGCCCAAGCAGTTGCTTATCCCGTTTGCCTGCCAAGCTACGTGGCTGTGTTTCCACCTCTCCAGCGATTCTCTGGTGCCTCAGGCAGTGCTGTGCAGGGCATGAGCCCCTCAGCACCCCCTCCCCATCTTATCCCTGCCAGAAACTGAGGAGTGTGTCAGTGCTGTGGGTGCGTCTCATGAGTACAGCATACCAGTGGGCAGATCAAGACACGGAAAGTGTTTTAGCCCACTCTGGAGTATCCCTATGTGGTAACAGGTGAGAGCTGGATACCTACACAAAAGCCTGTGCTCTGTTATCCTCCTCTTCTGCAGGGCAGAAAATGATGATATGAGAAAATGAGGTAGCAGTGAAACTTGCTTAGGAGCTATCAAAGAACATTGGAAAAGTCATTTTGCTCCTGGAACAAGGTGTTTGTCTAGAAAGCACAGATAGGGTGTATGTCTTCTGTTTCCACTTTGGGGACATCCATATGTGTCTGTGGTTCCTGTTTCTCTCAGTTCTTACCCTGACATCCCTATTTGCCTTCATTTCTGCCCCAGAGGTTGCCTTTCCTTCTCTCTTCCCTGAAGGTGCTGTGAAAATGTCGGGTTTCCTGCTCTTGGCATGAACTGCCTTTCCTCAAACGCATCTCCATTTTCCTCTGTTTTCAGACAGCACTATCACTTCTCTTGGAGGGGTTTCATGTGTGAGGAGTTGGGTGGACGTCACCTCAGAGGGGACTGCTCCTCCTATCACTTCTGTGCCACTTCTGCTCTTGCTGCACCTGGGAAAACCGTAACTGGGGCCAGTCTAGTGAAGATTCAAACAAAAATGCCTGGCTTTGTCAGATCTGCACCTTGCTTTGTCTCTTAGTGCCCCTCAGAAGGATCTATAAGCTGCTGGTGGAGTTTATTCTCTGTCTCTTGAAGGTCACCTACCACCAGAGGTGAATAGGCACAACAGGAGTGAGATTTTGCATGTAACTTCCCTAAGGTCTTCAGAGCAACCACTGAAGGCTTAGCCTGCCTCACCTTTATGTGCTGATTTGTGGCCAGGATAATCCTAAAGGGCACGCCATGCTGTTGGGCTACCTGAAGGACATCTTCAAGACCTACCTTAGGGGTGTGATAGGCAGCACAATGCCCTGTGGTTCATTTTTTCCAGGTGCCAGAACAGATTAGCGTGGGTGTAGTGGTGGAGTTCCATGCACAGAGCACGGCCAGCAGGCAGGCGCATTCAGGTTGGTCTAAACACACACCACGAGCTGCTTTTGCCTGTATCGGAGAGGTCAGCCAGACTCTTTGGTGGAGGTAAATGCTCTCCTCCCACGGCAATACTTCTGCTGTAAGATCCCTTTTAATACGGACATGAAAGCCTGGCTACGCAGCTCCAGGAAGGAGGCAGAGGGGAGGGGGCAAATGGGACAGGACAACCCAGCTCAGGGCAACTGTGGCAGTCAGCTCTGCCACAAGCCCCTCCACAGTTCCCTTGGGAAGGTGGATGCCTTGTATCTGCCACCCGGGTCACACAAGTCCCCAGCCTGGGGCAGGTGGCATTGGTGGTGGGGGTGTGCTGCTCGAGGACCTTCCTCCCCACGGAGCAGCGGTGCAGGCAGGGGCAGGTAGTGGGGGCGGAGGATGGATCACTCCGTCTTGCTGCCTCTCAGAGAGGCTCCCGTTGTGGTCTGTAATTTGCTGGCTTTCTTAATCAGAAACTCAGACTGAGAAATCCACATTTATGTCCTTCAATGTATCACCCGCAGGCAATAAAAGTATCTTTTAAACAACCTAAGCCAGCTTTTACATCGTCTTGCCTTTGCTCTGTTCCCAAATGCCTTAATATGACGTTTGCAACTTTGCCTGTCCCGGTATCACCTCTCTTTGCTTCCACATAGAAGAGAAGTTGCTGTTCCTGCTTCTTAAGATTATTCTCTGGTGACCTACCTTTAAAATTTATAACACTATATAAATCCATAGCAACAATTTCTCGGCTGTTCTAGCACTTTGGGCTATCGATCGGCTGCGATGTGCTTGCTGTGCTGTGGTTAACCGGCTCCGTCCCCCCACTTCACCCCAAGCAAAGGAGAGAGAAGAACGATTACTTGGCGCAGTTTCCCATCAAGCCGCATTTCTCAAGAGGTACTTGCACACTTCATCCATCACGTAGACGTTGCCCATCTTTCTGCAAGCTCCTTTATGCTGTGACCCGATCGTGGTTGTTTCTAACTTTTGAAAATGTTCCTTTGTAGAGAGATACAGTGGAAACCTTTATGTTTTATATTACTCTTCTTCTGGTTTTAATTGTTAAGGTCTGCAGATAGGGTGCTTGGAGCTGATGTAGGCAGCGTGAACAGTGGATCTGCAGAGCCTGAGACCTTTTTATTGCTTGTTTCTGTCTCTTCTCCCATTGCTGAGTTGATTTTGTTTCTTTTTCTTTCTACAAATATGACAACTGCTTTATGCAAATGTTCTTCATAACTACAGTGGAAGAAGAAAGCCTGACACAAACCCTGATTCTTCTGTGCAACCTCTCAGGAGCATTGAGAGCAAGCAAGGGAGAAGAACTCAGTTTGGGCAAAATTTCTCTGCAAAACCCCCTGTGGGATCAACCACTGGGGGTGTGCTGCTGGAGCAGGAGGGTGCACTGAGTCACGTTTCACAGGTATCTGGCTTGGCCAAAGTGTGAATCAATTATTTCATAAATGACTTGGGTCATGGAGCAGGGAGAATACTTACTCTGTGTGCAGCTGT
The DNA here is from genome assembly GCA_013396915.1 of Stercorarius parasiticus. NCBI lineage: Eukaryota > Metazoa > Chordata > Aves > Charadriiformes > Stercorariidae > Stercorarius > Stercorarius parasiticus. The sequence continues at coordinate 236,260 of VWZL01000645.1, forward strand.
CAGGCTACCTTGGAGGACCAGCTTGGTATTCAACACAACCTTAGCAAGTCTGAAAGAGAGTCTGAGGCAAAAAAAAGAGAGATATAGTCTACTAGGGGCAAGCACAGCAACTCAGCAGGAAAATCAATGGTGCAAATCCAGGATGGGGAGCAACCAGCCACATAGCAAACCCATGGAGGAATATCATGAGCTGAGCTTGGTCAACAGCATCACCTCACTGTTTGTGAAGGCTCAGGGGAACTCCTCCAGTATGTGAAAGCTGCTGCAAAACTGGAAGGAAATCCTGTGTGTCCCACATCCATGGATTGTAGAACAAGAAATGACGGGCCTAAATTACAGCAAGGAAGAGTCAGTTTTGACACCAGAAAATTATCCATTGCCAGAAATAAAGGACCACTGGAATAGTCTGAGTAGGGAGGTTGTGGGGACCTCCAACATGGGAAACCTCCCACAGCAAGTCACAAACATCCACTGGGAAGGACACAGGGAGAACGTGTCTGTCTCCAGACAGAGTGACAGGTTGAATAAACTCGTGAGTGAAGTCTCTTCTTTTTGTCGCTGGTATAGGCTCATATACTTCTTTAATTTCCTGTTTGCAGGTACTTAAGTAGCAGGTACTCAGACGCTGCAGTTCTCCACCTTCTGTTTAGGCCAGACTTTGTGGTTACTTTGTTGTGTATCGCTGGCCTCCCAGGGCCAGCAATTCTCCTCCCAATTCATACAGTGTCTAGACACCAGAATGGAGCCTGTACGAGCAGAATCGTTTATGAATAAAGATGGCAGGTTTTTCCCACAAAATATTTCCTACAGAGTGTCAGCGTCTTCCTAATCAAGCATTGAACTCTGAGTTTGCGTGTGTGTATGCATACACATCTTTTTAAATCAAGTTTTCCTTTGTTGGACTTCCTTGCGTGCAAGCCTGTTGTTAAGAGGGAGTGCTACAAATCATCCCTCACGGTAGGAGGTGCTTTGGTACATTTCCTATAACGATTACACCCAGCTGACCTCCAAGTTGTCATAGAGAAATGACCGAAGTCACCTGAGGACAGCTCTACCTGCAGGTACAAGCTGAAGCGCTCTCTTTTTCCTCAAGCCACCGGGCAAAAAGATTATGGAGTGAACCATCTTTCCTCTTTAGCTAAAGCTGGCTTTGGAAACTGGTGACAAACGAATAGCAGCCTAGGAAAAAATGTCCCAAGTAAAGTAATTTCCATGGAGATGTTCTTTATTCCAGGTTAACTACAACTGATGGGAGGGAAGGGTTATTGAATCACTGCGAGCTCCTAACACCAGACTGCCAGCCCCTGTTCATCGCTGCTGATCTGAGCCCTTCCCATCGACATAGGTGAGTGACCGCTCAGTGAAGGGCCCCCAGTGAGCAGGGGCTGGTGCGACCAAAAATAGCAGGGGGTGGAAGAAAAATCTCCTTGAGATGCTCAGGTCTGTTGTACGTGCTTTGCAGCAACTGGCATAGCGCTATAGAGACTGCAAATTAAATCATAATGATGTGGATGAATGAACGGGGTCAGATTCTCGTCCATGTCATTAGGACACAGACGTTCACTTTAATTAATGGTAATTGTAATGTAATGGTGTCTCACAGCAGAATTACAGTAGGTGTGCATGTGCATACACGCACAAGTCAGTGTCTCAGAGAACAGTCCTTATGGCTTTGACAGAAAGGTCAGAGTGGGAAGGATCTTAAGGGATCACCTGCTTCTCCTTCTGCTCAGGCCATTCAGGGAACCTATGGAAACCTGCAGAAAACAATGCCATCCCTCTGACAAACTTTGGCCAAGCTTTGCTGTGAGAAAACCTGAGTAAAGCAAAGAGTCTTCAGGAAGGTTGGTCCCCCCCAGATTGCCAAGCAACTCAGCCAACTTCTGCAGCTGGTAAATATAAAGCAAATAAGGGAATCGATAAGTAATAATGTAGCAGATAACAAGCTGATGAGTGAGAAGCTGCGTGTGTTCATACGGGATAGATCACATCAGACAAAATCAATAGCTGCCTTTGTCAAAGCTATAGGCTTGGTGACGACAGCAGACATTTATCTAAATTATAGTAACTTTTGACAAAGAACCTTGTAGAAAACCTGGGGGGATGCAATTGGTTCAGATGCTCATGCTACTGAGTTTGAATTAGTCCAACTTTGTTAGTTAAAAAAAAAAAGGCAAGAAACCAGTTTTCTGAAGCCTCGGAAGGATGCTGACAGGATGCATTTTGAGTAAGTATCAGGGGCCAGATGTTGTCCAACACCCATAGATCTGCGCCGTGCACTTATCACCCCCTCAGAAATCCTACTCGTTCACCACCCTAAGTAATAGTTGAGTGAAAGCCTTCATATGGCTTTAGAAGGCCTGTGTTCCAGAGCAATTTCACTTTGACCGCTGTCACTTGGGTACGCCTTTCCAAGGAGATGTGAGCCCCAGGACCATCCCATGAGCACACTGTGCAAAGAGATGCAGGAACTGAATGAAGGAGGAAAAGGCAGCAGGCTCCTTGGGCGGTGGAAGTGGTGTGAGAGGGGTCACGGAGACACTTGTTCCTGGGACAGGCAGGGCAGCATGCGGCAGCAAGTGCCTGCTCAGAGCTGGCTGTTACCCAAAAAGGACCTTTCTGCCGGGGGTGTGGCGGGGTACAAGATTCATGGCAGCGGGTTTGCCGCAGGACTGCAAGTGTTGTGTCCTCAGCAAAGAGTAAGTTGGCCAAGTCCTTCATACACAGTCCTGCTCCATGGCCAGGATTTGGGTTATGGGTTTGGTCTAGTTGGCCTTTCATTTTTGGCAGCACACATCTGTAACACACTCTCTCTGTACTATCTCCGCTGGGAATACCCAATGCTACTGGTAACCAACTTTAAAATGGTCATAGCAAAGCACGTAGCAGTCATATGTGATCAACTGCCAAATAAAATATGTTACCCTTGTTGGTATTTTCCCAGAGCATTTACTTTTCCATGAACACCAGGTTAATAGAGAGGTTTAGCACAAACACGTGATTGCAAGAAGAGCTTGTATTGCTCTATGGCTGGCTCTTTGTGATGGCTTTGCCTTGAGGAGAAGGGGAGGGGAGATTCTTGCCACGTATTCTTTCCACACTATGTTTATGTTAAAAAGGTATGTGACACAGGAATATGCACAGCTATCAGCGACAGTAAAAGCCTAGCCTGCAGACAACTAGCCAAAAGAAAACTAGTAATTTAGCCAACATAATCAGCCTGATTTATTGCAGCCCATAAAAGGAAAATCTGCGCTTAAACAAGCTGCTGAAATCACAGGCACCGATACCTCAATATCCGGTTGCTGATAAAGGTAAGGCCGCCGCTGTTTGTGTGCAAACGTTTACGAGAGAGGGACCAGTTATTTCATTTAAAGGGACTCAGGGGGGCTGTTTGCCTTGCCAGCCGTCTTTATTTCTGAGCAGGCTGGCCTCTGGGCTGAAGGCGCGCTGCCTGATGCCGCAGCCTGGCCCTGCTGCAGCTTGCCCAGGTTCACTGGAAGGGGCAGGACAGGCACAAATCGGGCAGTAACACCACCCCATGCCCATGCGGGCAGCCTTGGGAGGCAGCGGGCTCCAAATTTATACATACTCACTGGTTTCTTCGTATGAAATATCCTTTCCCCAGCTCTGCATGGAGAAGCGCCTCTGTGAGCTGGCCACCACGGACCAGCAGCTTCGCCTGGATGGAGGCTGGGGCTTATCCTGTGAGCCTGAGACACAGAGGGGTCTTGGCGGCATCCCTGCCATTCCCCTTCTCCTTCCCAGGGGTGGAAAGAGCCGCTCTGGGCAGGCTGCTCCTCCCCAGCTCTGGGCACACCTTAGGAGACGGGTACAGCAGCAACGGGGAAAAGCCCAGGGATTTCTTGGTGTGCTTGCCTGGAGGATGCTCGTTGTTTTAACCCGAGCGATGCTCTCAGGAAATGCCCCTGTGGCAGCCCACCTGTCCTCAAAGATCTGACTAAAAAGATAGTCTTTCTTGCAACGTCTCATGCCTACAGATGAAACTGCATTCCAGCATTTTCACAGAACAGTGAAAGCCATTTCTCTGAAAGTTCTGGGAGATGCCATCGTTCCACTTGTCACATCATCAGCTCCTCTATTTATATGCTGAAACCAGGACCTGGGAGCTCAGCTTTGGCCAACTCCAGGCAGGACTATTCTTTTCACATGGTTGTGTTGTGCCTCATGCAGCGGGGGCCGGGATCCAGTTTCCCCTCCCAATACAAACATTTACATGATGGTAATGGTCCAGCACACTGTAAAACAATTTGTGTGATGGCAGGAGCATATGTGCACAGTGCGCACATGTTATGCATAATACTCGGTGCCTAGCAAAGATGCGCACTGGGAGGTGAGCTCTGATGGCCACCAGCCACCCTGGGGAGAGGGCTGGCTCTGCCCAGGGGCAGCGGTCCATCCCGGGAGGCAGCTCTGGGGAGCTTTTTGTGGGATCGCTCATGCTGCCTGACCTGACAAATTGCCAGGAGCAGACAGACTGCCACAGGGGGTGAGATGGCTGAGCCCACGAGTGCTAGCAGTGGCGAGGAGGGGCTTCCCAGAGCCCCCCAGCACAGCCACCTGTCTTCTCTGGGTGGGCTCGGTCACCCTGTCCCCTGAGGAGACGCCAGGGCACGGAGGGACTGCACCACACCAAGCACCAGATTTACTTTCTTTGTGCGTGTGGAGACTGAAACCCATGGGCAGCCCCCGCCAGCTCTTATCTCCAGGAGGGTATGCGCAGGAAGGTATAAACCACTCTGCCATCTTTGTGCAAATGAAGAGGCCGATGTTAAAGCCTCTGTCACCGGGACCAGAGCATTTCAGTGCAGTGGCCGTGGCCTGCGGTGGTGGCATCGGCGGTGCAAGCCCAGACCGCACCCGAGGTTCATGCTGGGTGGGGAAAGCACAGGGAAACTGTTTGGGAAAAAATCGACTTTTCAGAGCCCCGGAACCAGTACTGCCATGTAGTGCCTGAGAGCTGGAAGGGTTCGCCTTGCCTTGGCGTTGCCTAACAGTTAGTGTCATTGCAGCAAACACATGTGGGGTTTGTATGCGGGACACCACCAAGCCTGTGCGGACGCTGGCATTAGAGCACTTGTTCCATTGGTGTATTTGGCCCCACTTCAGGGAGATGTTTAGCCGTGCCGGTGGCATGCATGGAGTCACCAGGGGCTTACAACCAGGCTTCTAGGCTTGAGGCATGGCGCTTCAAGCACGAGGAGCAGCCGTGGGTGCTTTTGCTTGAGGGTGAATCCGTCCAGAGATGCTCCGAGCGGCGGTGCTGGCTGCCAGAGCTGTGCCAGGGAGGCTGCTCGGGGAGCCTCAGCACCAGCCGGGCCTGTGCCATTAGCCCACCGCTCAAAATAATGCTGCAAAAGTAAGCAGAAAAGGGGAAGGAAGTACAGATGTTTCCCCTCAGCCCCTTCTCCCAGGTCAGGGTTGGGTTTGGAAGGATGTCGCCGGTCCAGGAGGGGTGCAGAGGCAGAGAGCACCCCAGCAGCGGGTCCTGGCACCCCGCAAACATGTCCCTGCAGTGGCAGGTCCCCCAGGGACCCCCACAAACCTGAGGCCGTGCTGAGGGTGCACAAGTGAAGCCCTGCACAGCAGCACCACGACATAACGAATTCACAACCGCCCGCCTGGCAATGATGTTACTTGCCAGGCATGAGTGAAACTTAATGAGATGGAAGCCTCGTCTTTAAGTATTTATAAAAGACGATACCAACCTATTAGGATTTAAACCTTCCTTAACAGCCCTGTGTTTCCTCATCCGCGCTGTGAATATCACAGCTTTCCAGCAGGTAAGAGCCCCGGCAGAAACACCATCTCAGTGCGGAGGAATGGCCGGGTGTGAGCGGGGTCTGCTCATCCTTAGGGAATAGCTCACTTACCCTACAGCACGTGCCTTTCACCGTTTCTGGCCAGCCCAGTTTACTTAGTGACTAACGCTTCTGCAAATCGCCAGTGCCTTTTCCTGCGCAGCTGCTCTGGTGGGACCAGCATCCCTCCCACCAGTTTACGACCAGTTTACGTCAAGGTGTGGCCTCTGGTTCCGCTGCTCCTCTGCATTTAAATGCCCGCACTGTCCCGCCTGCCTTCCTACATCTGAATCCTAAAGATCAATGGTGACGGGCCAGGGGCCCAGTAGCAGTTTTTCAGAAAGACCTTTAGAAATGTCCCAGGAGATTCTGGAAATAAGAGATGAGGCTATTTTCTGGTTTTTTCGGTGTTGCTTGAGGAGAACATCTTCAGCCAGTACCCACTAAAGCCAGACTTCAGCTGTGGGTGAGCAGCATGGCTGCTTGTACCCATTCCCGTGGCAGAGCCAGGTGTTTTCCCACTCAGGAGCTTTCTGCAACCAAGGGGGAATATTTGCAGAAACGGCACAGGTGTTTCCGAATGACCTCTCGGGCTCCAAAGCGCTGTTGCTCCTTTGGCAAAAGAGATCTTAGGCTTTCCAAAGTCATCTCAGGCTGCCTTGGATCTGAACTGACGTGTGGTCCACAGGAGGCTGAAGCTGCCACACCGAGGGCAAGGAAATGCTTTGGGTTTTAGGAGCATTTTCTGCAGCTGACAGGACACGTGGGCTGATTGATTAAACCCCCGGAGGAGCAGTATCTCTGCATCAGGGAGGAGCGGATGGGCATCACTCCTGCGCCAGATTCCTGCCTCCTGTACAGGGAAGGTGTTGCAGAGCTTTTGCTACAGGAACTGGCTTCGATTAATGGTCTCACTGTTTTTCCTGTGGTTTCTAGCATTCCCGATAGTTGAAGGAGACTGGGATGATGTGGATGTGACACCTGCGTGGCAGCAAGCCTGGGGCACAGAGGGGTGGGTGCAGATCTGGCTGCTGTGCTGAGCCCCCTGCGGGTCCCTTCTTGGGGGTCCCCTGGGCTTCATGTCACCCATGGCACTGAGATGCTCAAAGAGCGGTAGCAGCGCTGCCTCCTCTTTCCCAGACAACCAGAGGAGAGGGATTTCTCACCCGCCCTGGGGCTTTCACAGGACTCCTGTAGGGCTTGTCCCTCCATCCTTGGGCAAGCAGGAGGCCGGGGGAATCCCCATCACAGCCCAATGCTGGGGGCATCCAGCCTCCATCCCCGCAAGCAAGTCCTGCAGCGAGCATCCCATGGGTGACTGACATGCCCTGGGAGCCTTTCTCCTTCAATGCCTGACCTCGCTGGGGGCTGGGGTGACCAGTACAGCTCGGGTGAGACCCTGGGATGCTGCTCTGGTTGCTGCAGGCAGTTTGCTGCCTTTTTGCTACCTCTTTTAACTCCTTCCCATAGGAAAGGAAAGGAAAGGAAAGGAAAGGAAAGGAAAGGAAAGGAAAGGAAAGGAAAGGAAAGGAAAGGAAAGGAAAGGAAAGGAAAGGAAAGGAAAGGAAAGGAAAGGAAAGGAAAGGGAAAGCTAAAAGTAGGAATAAATGGTAAATGGAAAGTATGAGATGCCAAACGCGGGCCTTGAAAGCAAAAGTAATAAAAATTGCTGCTTTTCTCTTGAAAAGAGCACTTGGGGAGGGGCTGTGCCCGGCCTGTCCCCGTCGCCGCCCGGGGCCGGGCTCCAGTCGGCGGGGAGATGCTGCCACCTCCCGGTGCGCCTCTTCCAGATCGGCGGCGGCGGCCGCCTCCGGGCAAGGGTTTAGGGGGGATGCTTGAGGCTTTGGGGTTTGTTCCGTGCGTTGTGAAACCCAGCTGGTTTTCAGCAGGGCCTGAAGTGGTTTGTGGTCAGCCCCGGGGGCCGCCAGCTCAGAGATAAAGCAGAACCGCGCACGTCGCCTCCAGGCACCAACAGCACAGAAATTATACATAATCTGCATTCTGCTAATTCACGGTGGTTGATCAAATGCTGTCTGATGGTGGAGGTGAGTGAAACAACAGGGGCAGACAGGGAAGAAGGGGCCTTTCCATAGCAAACAGCCAAAAGGAAAGCAGCTCTCTTTTGATTATATTTATTTCATTACGATTACATTTTAAATATTATTCTTGCACTGAAGGAAGGCAGAGAAATAATGTGGTAAACGTGAGGATGAATAGTTCCTACTGGTCAGCACAAAGTGGCGTTTATCATTCTTCTAAACGCTTATGACCTGCAAAGGGAGAAGGAAAAGTTCAGAAATCCAAAGGGTAGCCATACTGCACAGGCAGATAAAAGTCTGCTGGTAGGGCCGCCTGGCCACCTTCAGGTCTCCCTGTGCGAAACAGAAAGACCAAAACACCTCCGGTGGCATCATGGCAGGAATGGGGACCACTTCTGAAGATGCCGTCCCATGAGTGGGGCTGCTTGTTGCAGCCAGCGGGGCACAGATTCAGGGCGTTTCATCTGCTGGAGCACTTGGGAACAGCCAAGGATCCAATTTTTCATCCGGGAGGGGGATCTCTACTAGTGAGTGGACTGAAGGGACAGCATTGCCCCATGGTTGGGCTTGGGGAGCCATCATGGCTGGTACCAACCAAGGGAACAGGGTGCTTTTCCAGAGACTCCCATGGGTGTGCTGATGGTGCCAACCCTCCATCCCAGAGCCTGGATCCAGCCCTGTGCCATGCCATGATGGTGCCAGTGCTCACATGGGCTGCGAGTGCTGCTCTGGACCATCTCTGATGGGTTCGGTGGGTGCTGCTCCCCCCGTTCCTCCGTGCTGCCTTCCCGGGGGCAGGCAGGGCTGGCGCAGAGGGCTGTCATTTGTGGAGGTAATTACAGTGCTTTCTCCCTCTCTCTCCCTTTCATCTGTTAGATAAAGCGCTCGCAGCTGGAAGATCCCAGCCGGCACAGGCGGGAGAGGCTGCAGACAGGCGCACGGAGCCCTGCGGAGCACCCAGCCGCCGGCCGCACTTCCGAGCCTCCTCCCGCAGGGGACGATGGCTTTGGATGCAAACCCCAGCAATATGCTTTTCACTTGAGAGGACGTAGATATGTATGTTAAAAATAAGTTGCCCAGGCACAAGGGGGATGGCCGCGCTCCCCAGGGAGGCAGCCGGGGGCAGCGGGAGCATGGCCCCGCTCCCGTCTCTCCGATACCGGGAGAGCCGGGGCTGCAATTTCACTCCAGCAATGCAAAGAATCATGTATATGATCAAAAGGCCTGTTTCATCTCTGGGGATTGTGAGTCTGCTGAAGGTTTGCTGAAGGAAATAAGGGAAGAGCTGTTTGGGAAAGGCTTGGGTGGCTGAGAAACAGCGGTGCCGTGCCACTGTATTTTTGGATAGCTTTCTGTCAAAGGCAGCCTCTAGTTTGCTAACCAGCTTCTGAGGTTTTCAAGCGTGGTGCTAGCTAACACTGGAGGTGTGCAAGGGCCTTTTTCTTGCACTTAATTGGAAGAAGTGTTTTAAGGGGCATTTTGAGCACAAACGAATCGATACATCCACTAACCTCCATCTGACGAATGGGGGTGAAAGCAGAGAAAGGACAGGCCACATCTGGAGTACTGTGTCCAGTTCTGGGCTCCCCGGTTCAAGAAGGACAGGGAACTGCTGGAGAGGGTGCAGCAAAGGGCTACAAAAGCGATTAGGGGACTGGAACATCTCTCTTATGAGGAAAGGCTGAGGGATTTGGGTCTCTTCAGTCTGGAGAAAAGACGGCTGAGGGGGGACCTTACCAACGCTTATAAAAAGTTAAAGGGTGGGTGTCAGGAGGACGGGGCCAGGCTCTTTTCAGTGGCGCCCAGCGACAGGACAAGAGGTAATGGGCACAAACTTGAACATAGGAAGTTCCACCTCAACATGAGGAGGAACTTCTTTACTTTGAGGGTGTCAGAGCACTGGAACAGGCTGCTCAGAGAGGTGGTGGAGTCTCCGTCTCTGGAGACATTCAAACCCCGCCTGGACACGTTCCTGTGCAGCCTGCTCTGGGTGACCCTGCTCTGGCAGGGGGGTTGGGCTAGATGATCTCCAGAGGTCCCTTCCAACACCTACCACTCTGTGATTCTGGGATTCTGTGACAGACTTGGCGGGGGGCTGTGAGCTGGAGGAGCAAGGAGACACCTTCACGTGCCCCCACTTGTGCCCAGGGGTGTTTTTATTGTGGCCAGCCCCTGCTGCGGCCCCAGTAAAAGCAGCCACGAGCGGAGGTGAGAGCTGCAGCCGTGGGGATGCGAACTGGGCGCTGAAGAGCAGCACAGAGGTGGTGGCAGCCAGGGATGGAGGCAAGCGTGGCTCGCTGCCAGCTCCTTCCCGCTGCCGTCCCGGTTAGTGCAGAGCTCTGCTTCCTTTCATGTAATCAACAAATTAGGTTCTGTAATTTACCTTACAAACAAGATGCTCATACGCTCACTCCCTTTTTTTTTTCCCTTTTTTAGAGGTTTAGCAAGCAAACAGTGGGAGACCAAAGAATTAAAGCCATAAAGTAATCTGCATATAATCAGTAATTACCATGAATCAAACCCTTCTTCAGTTCAGCTGGTTATTATTTTCCTGATAATGTAATTCTCAGCGCTGACAAAACTAGGAAATGCTCATTTTCACCAGAATGGCAAATAATTTCCCGCTGTGAATATAATACTGTATCAAGCAGTTTAGTGACCACATAAATCCGGCTAATGAAATTTATGTAGAGTATAAGGACTATTAAAATTGGGGGGAAAAAACGCAAAAGCAATCGCTCCCATGTGTGTTGGGAGGCTATTTTGCCAGCAGACGTCTGACAAACACCTCCTTACAGGTGTCACTGACGGTGCCAACACTGGGAATTGACGTGGATGATGGAGGGGTGCTCCAGCAGGATTTTTGTTTACCCTGAACACGGGTGATGGCCACGTGCGGCTGTAGCCACACGAGCCCCTTTGGTTTGCCCCCCGTGGGACCTGTTCAGGCCTCGTGGCAGAGGCCACCGCGGTTCCCATTGGGGCAGGGCTTTGGCCCCGATGCTCCCAAAAATGCCTCCTCGTTGTAGGGAGCATGAAGTCAGCCTTGCCGTGGCCACAGAAGCTGGGCTGGCTCCACCCTGCGCTTGCAGGGTCCTCGGGAGACCCTCAGACCCCTGGATTTTGTGAGATGCGGGGATGTGGCAAGTCAATGGAAGGTTTCAAAAACCAAAGAGGCATCCAAGTATGGCCAGAAAATCCCTGGGATTTAGGGTGGTAACTTCTCCATGTGACCGTAGAGATCTCCCTCAGGAACACCTCCAGAAAGTGACCTGTAGGAGCTGCCTGGGAAGTCCAGGTATATTCAGTTTCTCCCAGAGCTGGGCTCTTTCTGCAGGAGGAGGCACAGGACAAGGGCTGAGTTGCTCCTTTCTACCTCTGATTCATCCAAAGATGAATCATCAGCACCAAAATTCCTCCCGGCAGGCGCTGGGGCACAGCGGCTGTGCAGAGAACAAAGTCTATGGAAGCAAAGGGGTTATACCAATGTTTTCTTCTAATTAATCACCGCCAAATTACCGCCGGGAATCATGCTGGCCATCAAATGATGCTGACTCATGGGCAACGCCTGTCCTATTTGGGAGCATTGCTAACTTCTTTGTGCTTTTTAAAACCCATAAGACACTTCCCTTTCCGGGGGGCAGCCCCCAGCCCGGGCTGCTTGACAGCCCCCGTGTCCCTGCCTGGGGCTGTGTCGTCCGCGTGTCCTGCTGGCGATGCTTACAAACTGGTTTTGGCTTTGCCAAAAATGCATACGGGGAAATTCAGCCTACGCTGTTTGCTTGGCACAGAGGGACGAAGCTCCAGCGGCGTGCCAAGAGCCGGGCTGCACGCCGCTTTCTCGTGAGGTTCGGCTTGGGCAGTTCGCTGGAGCTATTTCTGGCCAGAAGTGATGGGCAAAATCAAGCTGTGATAACACGGCACTGAGCGTGGGTGCTTGCTCCACGGGAGCGATTGGGGCGGCCCCAAGGAGTCCTGTTCTGAGGTCTTAAAATTGTGGTGAAGAAAATGCCTCGCAGAGGAGTGGCTAAAAAACAGGGTAAAATCGCACTGAAGGGAAATAATTTTTGAAGCTTATCTTGGAGCGATCCTGCCATGAAGCTGTCTTAAAATGTCACCGGTTTCGCAGTAACAAACACTCTGTCTTCAAAGGCATTAAAATGGGGGGGTGGGGTTGGAAAATGGAAACAACCTGTCTGTAGGGGGCCCTCAGCTACCCTGTGTCTGAGGGTGAAGCTGTCAAACCATCAGAGGAAGAAAAGAAAGGAAGGGAATATTCAGCCCCGTTTGGCTTTATACCTGCTCCGATCCCTGCTCAGGTGTTTCCAGCTGCCAAAAGGAAGGCGGCTGGAGCAACTGCCCAGAGCTTGCAAGTATTTTAAAAATAAGAATTTTGAAGGAATAGGACAGATGCGATTTTCTTGAGAGGCTGTTGCTGGTGCTGCTGCCAGGGGCTGGTGGCAGTCAGGGAACGCAAGCGATGACGAAGGCGGCAGAACCCATTCTGCAGGCAAAGGGGTTAGAGTGGGGGGGGAAACACATCTGCTGGCAGCACAGCAAGGATCAAAGAAAAAGCACAAGCTGCAAAGTATGGGGTTTGTCTCCCCAAGAGGAACGGGATGGGGTGCGCAGCTCCAGCCTCTCAGGGTCTGCTCTGTCCCCCAGCCCCCATTTCCCGGGGCTTTGTCCGTGTGTCCCTCTTCCAGCAGCAGCTGGGATGGGGATGGGTTTCCCACCCCCTGCCTGCTCCTGCGCCACTGCCTGGTGGTGCGCTGCCAGACCTTCATTAAGGCCTCGGAGCTGACAGCCAAGTTGTTCCGGGATGCGCGCTGTCGAAAAGAGTTGCCAGGAACCTGCTTTTTAAGCACTTAAACCCAGCCCAGCTCATTGTGGTTGGATCTGGTGAGGCAGCACTGTCCCAAGCAGCTCAAAGGACAGACGGGGGCACTAACATCTACCAAGGGTTGGTGTTGTACTCAAGAGGCAGTTTGGGAATCAGTAAGGTCTGTCCCAGCTGCAGCCACAAAAGGTGTGTGAAAAGCCTCCCACTGGCAGGCTACCACCCCGGAGAATCGTTCAAGTGGGAAAAGTAGTCAGGAGTGGAAAGGAGAGTGAAAAGCAGCTGAGTGGCCCCAAAAAGGGAGACCATTATTGCTGCCCCTGGCCTCTGGTTGCGAGTCCTCTCCTGGTGTTTAATGTTGCCACCTGCAAAAGAGAATGAGTGAAACTCACTCTTGCCTGCAACTGAGGAGACAGAGCAGACACTTGATGGAGCTCGAGCCGAATTTCTGTCAGACCTTTCGCTGCTGCAGGCCTCGGCTGCAGAGGCCGCTGGCGAGGCTTTGCCTCCGTGTCTCCTCTTGGAACTGCTCTAGTTTGTGGGAATGCCGGGTTTCGGGGCTGTGACTGCTGACATAATCCTATACTCCTGTGGGTACGCTGCTTTGAGCTGTATCTGCTGGACTGCCTGCCAGGCAGGGGTTTCTGCACCGTGCTCCGGAGCTCCCCGGTGTGTCCATGGGTTGGGGACACCAAGATGTGGCAGCCCACCACAGAACCCATGCTTCCAGCTCCATCCCTGTCGCAGTGCGAGGGCTCACGGCCACCAGGTAAAGCAAGCGGGGATGCGCTCCAGGGGTGGCAGCTGCACCCAAGCTGAGATGGTCCCAGCATCGTGCAGAATGCCCGTCGCAAGGGAACTGGGACCGTCGGTGCCTGGTTGCACACTCAGGCCCCGCGACGCCTTTTGAAGCCGACTGCATTAGTCTGTGCGTTCGTCAGACAGGCGATGGCAAGTCGGCATCCACTTGAATGCTGAGGAGTTCACTCCTTTAAATGTCGTGTTAAAATGCCTCCTGCTTGTTTAATCCCAATTCAATGGGAGATTACATAATCCCTTAATGATATCTAGTATTTAATGGTTGCTGTTCGCAATGTAACACTAAAAAAAGAACACGAATTATGCCTCTCTGCCATTTTGTTTCTTCAGTGCTCGTTCTCTTCCATTAAGCTATTTATTTTTGGTCTGTCTGTGACGGCTGTGTCACTGTTGCTATTTTATCTTTTGATAAAACCCCCGAACGACCAGTTTTGCACCACTGAGTCTTCTGCTCCGGTTCTGCCACACGTACCTTTTGTTTCTTCTTTCTGAGCTTTTCTTTTTATTCCTTTTTCCCCATTTCACAGCGGGAGAGGTAGAACATTTTTAACTGTCCCAGATTACAGTCCAAGAAAGGCATGAAGTTGAACAAAGGTTTCTCTTCACTTGTATTGAACATTACTCACACGTTATTTCTGTAGCAGACTTTGGGTCTTTGATTTTAACCAGTTGCTGTAAATATACAGAAGTAAACAACAGAACCTATAAACAGTTCAATACAGAAGACTTGATTTAGTACTTTACAAGACAAAGCAATCAATAATCTATTACACATCTAACGATGGGCATTAACAGCCCAGCAGCCCTCTGAACAGCGTTCCACCAAATGAGAAGGGCAGTCGGAGACCTCAGTGAGAGGGACACAAATCACTGAGATTGCAAATGCATCGCTTGGAGTAGATCTATAAAATGCAAATATTCAAATTCAACAATCACCTCTCGCTAGTAGTGAATCACGCTATTGCTATCTGGAGACTAGTTGCTATGGCAGAAAGCTGTAGCGGTGGCAGAAGGCCAAGAATCCCTGCTTTTGAAATGTTAACTGAATTTCACTCTTGACTTTTCTCAGACAAGGTTCATTACTTCATGTGACTGTGTCATATTAAATGAGTGCTTTGTCTGCCCCGGGTACCGGTTTGGAAGGGATATTATTAATCACCGGGACAGCGAAGCAGGTCAATAACAACCATTTGTCAATAAGGATTTTTTTTTTTTGTACCTTCAAGTCCAATATGTGATAGCTGCAGTCGTGTAAAGGCCCTTTGGCTTTAATTTTTTTTTTTTCCTTTTTTTTGTCTTTTTTTTTTTCCCCCCTAACTCATCTCCTTGCTTTAGGCAAGTTATACCCAGCTCACAGCGCCTGGATGCACCATCGCTACAGTGCGGGTGTGACGGTGATCTACTTTGAACAGTTGCAGCCTGGGCACAGACACGCTGCTGCTCCGTTTCAGTGACAATGTAGGGCTGCTGTCTAGAATACCCACCAGGAAAATCAGGAGCTTAGAGACTACAGCAAAGAACAGGTATAAACATCAGCTGAAAAGTGGTTTTGGGAATGGCAGAACTACCTACACAGAGAAGTGAGGCACAAGCTCTTCTTTCAGCTGCCTAAAGCGTAGATCTGCTTAAAGATCTCCCTGCTTAAAGGGTGCCTGCAGGTGTGTGTGCTGCACTTCTGCTTGAAGAGATCAGTCCTGCTCAGCTGTGTAAAGGACATCTCTCGCATTTATTTATGGGGCCAGATTTGGCAGTTTAGGATTACTGAGATGCAAGCAAACACCTAGATTAAACACAATCAAATATTCATGCAGTGGTGCTTCTGACATCTTTTCTTTAATATTATGAGGAGCTATTAAGGACGCGCATGTTAAAAGTTAATTGAAAATGGCAGAATAAACCAGATGGCATTACTGTGAAGACAACTATTAAAGAGAACAGCATATAGAGAACTGCAGCCCTAGTTATAAAGATGCAGATTCACAAATTGTGACAGTGTACGGTATTCCTACTCCAGTCTGCACCTCTGGAGTTTTGCCCAGTCCTAAGAGTAGGTTAATAACCACATGCCTCTAAATTGTTCTGTAGCCTGTAGAACATTTCATGTTCCACCTTCAGAAATCTCGTTCCGAGATTTCAACACTTGTTTTCCTCTATTATACAATTCCATCTTCCAGGAACGATTTCGCAAGGTCAGAGTGCTCTTACACTCTCACGCTTCCCTTCTCAATAGGCTTTTGACTCGGTGCTCAGACCTGAAGGAGTTATTCCAGAGAAGGGAAACACAAAAGCCCGATAACTACACAACATGCAGTACGCTGCTAGATAGCACTTAAAAAATGACTTTGCAGTATCACCCATGTTCTTTGTCATTTTTCATTAACCACGATTTTGACTACTGCATCTTCCCTTTCTCCTCTCAAGATACATTGATGGTAAAGTTTTTTATAAAAAACAACCTAAATCGTATAAGCCATAAGCTCCCGATGTTTTTTTTTTTTAAACTAATGGATCGCAGTAGTATTTCAGCTTTCTTTTGTAGATATGCATACAGATATCATTTGATGATACATGTTTTCTTGTTTAACATGGGTCCCTAGATCAAGTGCAGAATATCTATTGTAACTTTGTAGAGCACAGATTAAATCTTTGAAATCCAAAGATCCCTCAGATATACCAGTGAAAAGCAGGCTTCAGTGAAAAGCAGGCTTCAATGAAAAAGCAACAACCCCGAACATTTAAAATGAACCATTTATTAAATCAAACTGTTATTTTAACATTTACTTAAGTTACACAGCATGTTTAAAGTCAAAAGATTTCACAAGGAAAAAAAAAAATTTAAACGTCTATTATGCAGGCAAAAATAGTACCACACAATATGTACCTGGGAAGGAAGACGGGAAAGGGGAATCTCTAAACATTCAAATAAGGCCATAATTATTTAAAAACAACAATAAAACAATAATAAAAACCCCCGCAGATCCATTTTCCTTTCAGTGTGTTCAGTGCTGCTAACTATATGTACTTTCACGGTACAGATGTAATCGAGGCAGTGGTATCTTGACAGCTAGGTTTAATGTTTTAAAACACTATCAGAAATGGAATAAGGCTCATTAGTACATACAGCTGCCCTTGGAATGTCAATCTCAGTTGCCTTCATTAACTTAAAATTCACAAAGTGCACAGTTAAGATATGCCAAAAAATTGAAACTGCTACTCTACCAACAGCTGCCCATGCTTAATACTTAGTGGTCTATTGGAACAAAGTATGTTCTTTCAAAAAAGATGTGTAAGAAAAGCCACTGTAAAACATTTAGTTTCAAAGATGCACTAGGAGCTTTTTGTAAACCGAAAAGTAGAAAACCATGGATTAATTATGAAAAGAAAAGAATACAAAAAACACTAGAAATGACCATCAAACTTTCAAAGAACAAGCACCACAATGGACATTAGCATTCGATTTTGCAGTGTACAGCAATGTAATAATTTTACTCTAACCAATCCACTTCATCAAATTCTGAATCATCTTCTGAATCGCTGTATTCCACAGCAATGCGACGAGAAAGTATAGTAGCAACATCATTCTCAATGCGCTCATGCTTAGCTTCTTGTTCGCGTTGCTCTTCAACTTTGCGTAGCTGAATACCTAAAGAACATCAAATCACAAACACGTTACTCTCCTCCTTTATCATTATGCAAAGTAGTTAGCTCACGATTTACGAAACGCTTTGCAAGCAAAAATGAAGTCTGAGGACATTGTCCTCAGATAGAAGTTCTTTATCAAGTTTTTAAAGAGAGGAATGTCAGAATTGCAATGACAGACTACATCATCAGTCTTTCTGCTATATCTTACTTTTGATTTCCCATTAAAACACACACCCTCATTTTTAGTACCACTGTAAGTGATTAAGCCATTTTACTATTTGCATTTCCAAACAATTTTTATACTCTCTCTTCATGGTCTCAATTAAAAGTTATAGCTACTTGGGGATCCTAACAAGATAGCATTTTCTTGCAACTCAGTTTTGATCATGTAATGATCTGTTTTGCAATAAAGTATTACTTCAAGATCAAACACAGAGGAGAAATTACACATACCGATAGTATGAGAAAGTTAAATTCAGTAACTTAGTTAAAAACATGACAGAGATTATATATTGTGGTTTTATACTCACAAGACCACAAACTGACACAGTCTAAATACAACCTACATCCTGTGCTCGATACTCTCTGCTGCCAACTCACAGGCAACACAAGCACAGGTCCTTAGTGGAATTTAGGCTGTTATAACTTGAGCCTTTGTTTCTTGTGCAAGACTTAGTCAAAAACATTTTCAGGAATCACCTAAATTATACCAGCAGGCTCTTCTTTATTAAGTTTTTGACTGACATTCTCTACGAGTGTTCATGCACCACTGTTGTACTCAACTGCTGTTGATACTTCTTTAGAGTCAATGATGTTTGAAATTCATGTGCATATAGATGCTTAAAAAATATTTTGAATTAGTTTTATAGCCTATCTGCTGGTATTACAGTACCGTACACATTCTGTACTGTATTGTAGGTGCGGGCAAAAACCAGAAGAATGTAGTACTCAAAACATTTGAGAAAGATTATTCGAAGATAGTACACAGTCAAACAGCAGTACACAGAGTGCAGTGGGGATTTTTCTGGCTGTAGGCACATAAGCAGAGCGATACAGCTTGTACGCACAGCTCCTGGCTAGGTCACCAGGCAAACATCGCCATTCCCTTGCACTCTGCCAGCAGGGCACCTTGCAGCATAAAGACTGCTCCACTACTGAGATGAGACTTGTCCAGATGAGATACTTCACAGCTCTAAGTCTTAAGCAATGATTTCTGAATGTCATTTATATGTTGTTGTAATACACGGATATATGGTCAAAATACCAGCGACAATTGATCTGTTCCGCTTTCATCTAACAGTCTGTGAAAAACAATGTTTTTGTCTTCTACACAATCTGTGGGTTATCAGAAATAGCTACATTCTCAGGTAAACAAAACGAAGAGATAATCTCCACAGATCATCTATAAACACATGTACTTTTTAAAAAAAAAATAAAAAAAATCTAACTTCCACAGAGAACCTGTTTTGCCATCGAAACTAAACATCTGAT
This sequence comes from Stercorarius parasiticus, assembly GCA_013396915.1. Taxonomy (NCBI): domain Eukaryota; kingdom Metazoa; phylum Chordata; class Aves; order Charadriiformes; family Stercorariidae; genus Stercorarius; species Stercorarius parasiticus. The sequence goes on from VWZL01000645.1 coordinate 254,913, forward strand.
AAGCACAATTACAAATTGAAAAAAATCTGTCTGCTTGGCAATGCATACACTGTAGAGAATAGAAAGCAGAAACAGACTTAAGATGCATTCCTCTAAACTAACTTCTTACACACGTGAAATATTCCATCTCTCAAAGCTAATGTGTATTTAGCAAGTTCCTGAGACGGTTCTTTTTGCCCCTTAATAGCAAAACATTACCTTTCCGTATTGCTTCCAGCAGAACGCTTCTAGCATCACTGATTACAGGAAGAGTTGAAGGATGGCGTTTGGGTTCAGGAGCAGGAATCACTTGGGATGGTGGAGATGGAGGCATTAGGGGTGCATGAGGTGCAGGGACAATGGTTGTGGGAGGAGGGTGCAGAACAGGAGGAGGGTGAGAAAGGGCTGCAACTGTGACAGGAGAGGAGGGTCGAATGCCAGGAGGTGGCAAGGGAGGGGGTGNGTGGGGCTCACGAACACTGGTGTTCTGCCTGTTGCTGGTGACTGAGGACGATTTTCTACCAAGCCAGTTGTAGAACTGAAATATTCAATAACAGGACAAAGTTGTTATTAGAGCTGGAGAGTGGAAAAAAATCGCAATAGATTCACTTCTGCAACTTAAGAATATTGAATGCTGGGCATTAAAGAGCAGTATGTACTACGATGATTTCAAGGCAGTCATACCTCATTTATGAAGAAATCTAATTCTCGGTATGGAGTAAGCAGCAGTCGTCCAACAGACCTCTGCTCAAATTCAGCTACTAACTGAGTTTATGCTCTTATACAAACCTGCATCTTTATCAAAGGTTTCCTAGATAAGTATAGTTCTCCCCTCCCACCCCTACATAAATCCAAATTATTTTTCTGAAGTAAGGGAACTAGCAGTTGAGTAACTGCTTCAATTCACAGAATTTTAAAAACAAAACAAATCAAAACAGTACAAGCAGTAAGGATGAGTTACATCTGAAATACAAATTTATGGTTTGATGACAGGGTGAGTGAGGCCCTAGGATTTGTGTGCTGCCTGGCTTGCATAGAAATAATACTAATGGACTATTAGGGGCACGGTGGAAAACTAAAACTTTCCAAAAAATCTGCATGTGGCCTGACCACTTCATACCTAACGCAAGGAGGGACAGGTTTCACTTCTCCTGCTCCATGCATTGGAGGTGGCGGTGGTGGTTCATGTGGTCTGACCAACACTCGCTCCTCGGCTCTGTTCAGAAGTTCAGACATCTGACTATAGGGCAATGCAGAAAGTGAGTACGATCCATCCATATGGTCCACATATGCTTGAGATCTGTAGGAAAATAGTGAAAAGTGATACAATATAAGCCCTAGTAAAAATAAGTATTAGCGCCCTCAGCTAATGTTCTATACTTCAGTTTGATTTGTGAATTCAAGTATCTTCTCTGCATTACTATTGCATATTGTACTTCATGGCTTTTTAATAATTTATCTCACTTTCCATGCCATTGCTTCTAGCCGCTCAAGGGTTTAATGCTTTTGACAGGTCTATCAGACAATTTCCGCAGTATGTGTGTGATCTTAGTGTTTATTAGTCACATTATTTTGAGTTAAGTAAATGTAGGAATACAATCAGAAGTACACATATACCAGAGTGTATTATGAAAGACATTATATTCAGTAATCGTTTTTGCTCCTCAATCCCTACATATATGCAACCATATTCTTTTATAACATTCATGAAACATCCATCGATGTTAGAACGGTAGAATTTACAACTGAGTAATTTAGCTGAACTTCTGTCAGAGGATCTATATTCCAATAGAAAGAACCCACTACTTTCGACCTAATACTTTGTAGCAATACAACAGATATAGGGAAGATAATCTAAATATCTACTGAGTAGTAGCAGTAAAGAAAGGTAACTACAGCTTAAAGTGATTCACCTTCCTTGTAAATGACAACTTTAGACACACCTGAAGGACCTGATCAGTTAGGAAATTTTAATTAACTACTCAGTTAAAAGATTTTTAAAAATTTCATTATTAAATTCCGAGGAAATGTGTTTGCAGAACACTTTCCAACAAGAAAAGCAGTACTCTATGTCTTCCACATACTGTAACTACTCTAGTATCTAACCTATGAAATTATCGGGGGATGAAATCTTACTCTGTTACTCAAAACCACGGTGCTGTTCTGTATCTGAACCACATGCTCTGCACACGTAGTACTCCCAAGCACTACGGCATTATTCAGAATTGCATTGCTGGTACTGAGATAATCAAGGTTTAGGCCAGGGTCCTGGATACAAAATGAGTCCTGGAACAAGTGTGTCTAATGTGGAATCTGCTGTACAGAACAACTGAAGGATGGCAGGAAAGCAGATGATTCTGCCAAAGACTTGACACAGCAGCTTACAAAGACAAGATACTATAAAGTTGCTCCCAGAAAAATGCTAATCACCATAACTTGAGTTGTATTCCGCTGACTGAAATGCACTAAGACCTTTTTTACTTTCTAAATTCAGAGAACTAAGTTTTCTACAAACAGGTTTCTCCATTTTTCAGACAGAAAACACTATCTCCTAGAGGTGTTATAATTATCCACTGTCACTATTACTTTTGTTTGAAGGCCTTACTAAGCTAAACAAAATACTCTCTTATGGTGCTTTTGGCCAGTGAAGGAGAGGGGAAAAATTTAACTGTTTTTTGGAGGACAATGAATGCTTTTTAATTAAAAGAAAGCTAAACAAACCAAAAGCACAGCACCAAAACTCTTAATATTAATTGTCGTGCCTCTTTCCTATCCTCTCAGCTGGTTTTGCACAAACACCAGAAGCGTCAACACAGCAGGTGTTTACCATGTGAAATGCTACTTTTAGCCACCAGCAAATACGGGCTGTGAAATGAAAATCCAACAGGTTAGATTTTGTAATAGACTATAACCAGAAACATCAATCAAATCTTGGATTTGCTCAAGAGTAAAGAGAAGCTCAGTGATCTCATCTGAGTTCCAAGTGGACATTTGTTCACATCACACCCACCATATAGTCTTGGCAGCGTCTGCTAAAGAAAAATCAAGAGACTGGAATAATAGGGATTTTGTAGGTCAAGACTGGAACGTAGTAACACACCTGGGTGCAAGCTTGCAACAGTGACACTATCACCTTTAAGTTGCAGACGACGACATATCCTCAAGGATACACACTACTCTTAAAAATAACACGATAATAACTACTTCTTTAAGGACACACTGACTAAGTATTTTAAAACTCAATGTTCACTGAGCTAAATCAATGATTTCCAGTGCATTTCAAGATGAGCAGTAGCATCTCATCATTTACCATTTCTCAAGCATGTTCACTAGGTAGTATAAGTATCTGTACTTAATAAAGGATAGAAAAAATAAAAAGAAACCTTGATTCAAAATGTGAAGCTGGGCCATTAGCAACTTCAATGTGCTTATGTAAGAGGTTAGCATCATCTTCTGCAAGCTCCGGACCTTGGGCTAACTTCTGCCACTCTCTCCGTCTGTCATGAGGTGCCCTTGGCACTTTTTCTGGTTCATGAGGGCGATCTAGATTTTTCTGCTGTAGGAGAGTTGTGCAAAAAAAACTGACAACTAAGACAGTGTTTTTCAATTAGTTGCATTTAAACATCAGCCACAAAATAATGAAAAACAATTCAAGTGCAAGAAAAAATTTTACTTTCAGTCTAAATATGATACGTGAAGCAAAAGACTTGAAAGAGGCAGAAAATTCAGTCTAGTGGATAATTAGCTGAATAATGCAGAGAAAAATAACTATGAGCAGATTTTTATTCTGTCTGAAATGAAATTATGAATCTGACACTTGTATTTAATGTCTCTATGTATGAAATATACAGAATGGTGAAACAAAAAAGTAGCATTACCTTTGCAAAAGTTTAAGAAAATATAAAGTGCTCTACTCCTACTAATTTCTTTCTAGTGTAAACACATTTATAGAATGTCACTCAAGCTTTTTCACCTGTAAGACTGTCAGAATTTTGTATTATAAAAAAGTGTTCCAGTGAATTTGTTTATTCTTGTAGTATTCCCCTTTTCTCTCCTTTTTGAGTCATTGCTAGAAGACTTAAAAGTTTTTGCAAACCTGCTGTTAGTTACATTAAGACAGCATGAAAGCTCTAGGTTCTTCGATATTATTTTTAATTATTACTATTAAATATTTATTTGTTAAAGTTGATGGAATTGAATGGATGCGAGTAGTTTTAGTTGAAGCAAGATGACTCTGTAAAGTTTGGATTGTTATTATTTGCATAACCAAAAAAGTACCATATCTGCAAGTAAACCCTTTCCAGGAAAAAAAACAACCAGAAGCTATATAAAGCTAACATACATACCTTCTGCTTCCTCTTTTCTTTTCTTTTGTCCTCGGTGTCCTGCAACATTTTTTCCTTCCACAGATCAAAGAAGTATGAAGGATTGGTATAAAACTTCAAACCCTCTTTTCCATCATCCCTGAAATACAATGATGCAAACAGGGCATGCTATTTATCTAACAACACATGAATCCAAACATTAAAGCAAAGGAAAGGCATATTAAGGAACACCTAGTATCTCAGATCCTGAAATATTTCACTGAAGAACATTAAAAAGATGAACATTGACCTCCTGTGCCATCATTCTTTACTATCTTTCCTTGTATTCAAGGTCCTGATTTTGGAAAAGTAACCTTAACGCAAGCTGTAGATAAAAAAAGGGTATCATAAATCAGAGAACTGCCATTCTAATGACTCGAGTTTTGCTTTTAAAATAATGATCAAATTTGTGTGGCTGCTCGTGTTCAACTATTGATTCAAATTGACTTTGGGACAGCAAACAACATTCATTTCCATTGAAGACCTTTCTTTCTACGTACTTAACTGCTTATTTTCTTCACTTCACTTCCAAGAGCAGGACACAGTTTAGTAAATACAGATAATAAAAATGGCTTTTTCTTGCTGCTGTTACACTGGAGTAAAATTTAAGTAAAGTTTTAATGCTTATAATGTCCTCTGCTGCCTGTATTCCTCCAGCAGCTTGACAGTTTTCTAGTGTGACTCCTAAAATATTCAAGTGCCACTCAACATGAGCAAGCTGTCTAGATATAGCATCTCTATTACATAAAATAAGCTAGAAATTGGTTTTGATTAATTTTATTTTACTGACCTGTAAGGGGTGAGAATGTTAAGCGGAGGAGGTTGTTCACAAATGTCATAAGTTTCTTGCAAAGGAATAGGCAGAGTCTTGCGGTCAAACAGCTGTTGATCTTGAATTGTGGAACTCCGGAAAGCTTTCCTCATTGTAATGTCCTGCAGTGACACTGAAAGGGGATATTGCCATTTAAAAAAAAAAAAACACCGAAGACAGTTTATTTGGATTAATCTCGAACTGCTTAATGCTCGTTAGAATATAAATATTAAGCATTACCACTAGTATCTTATGCATTTTACAGCACACATAAATTCATCTAGCACTACTGCTATGGCAAGATATTGTCAGATAATGTGAAAAACATGCTTGTAATGTTCTAGCACATTATCCTCTATTTAGCTTCACAGGAAATTTTTGCTCACCTTGATACATATCAGAACTCTGTCTCCTCAAATCAGTTCAACAAATTGCTTACTGTAGCTATAAAATATCATTCTGTAGTTCAGAAGTACCTAATAACATTTACCGAGTGCATTTCACAATCCTTTTGGTACTAAAAAATTACTCTCTGTCTTGAGTTATACATTTTACCTTTATGCTATCAGTAAGACAAACTTTGTATTCCTTGCACGTAGGCAGCAGTTCCACTGAGATGCCAAACCAGCAAATCACGTAAGCTTATCATAGAGTCATTGAATGGTTTGGGTTGGAAGAGACCTTAAAGATCAACTAGTTCCAACCCACTGCCATGGGCAGGGACACCTCCCACTAGACCAGGCTGCTCAAAGCCCCATCCAGGCTGGCCTTGAACACTTCCAGGGATGGGGCATCCACAACTTCTCTGGGCAACCTGTTCCAGTATCTCACCACCCTCACAGTAAGGAATTTCTTCCTAATATCTTATCTAAACATACCCTCTTTCAGTTTAAAACTGTCCTATCACTACACTCCCTGATAAAGAGTCCCTCCCCATCCTGCCTGTAGGCCCCCTTTAGGTGCTGGAAGGCCGCTATAAGGTGTCCCTGGAGCCTTCTCTTCTCCAGGCTGAACAACTACAACTCTCTCAGCCTGTCCTCATAGAAGAGGTGCTCCAGCCCTCTGACCATCTTCGTGACCTTCTTATGTTGGGGCCTCCAGAGCTGGATGCAGTACTCCAGGTGGGGTCCCACCAGAGCAGAGTAGAGGGGCAGAATCACCTCCCTCAACTTGCTGGCCACGCTTTTGATGCAGCCCAGGATATGGTTGGTTTTCTGGGCTGTGAGTGCACATTGTTGGATCACGTTGAGCTTCTCATCAACCAACACCCCCAAGTCCTTCTCCTCAGGCTGTACTTGTGCTTGCGATTGCCCTGACCCACATGCAGGACCTTGCACTTGGCCTTGTTCAACTTCATGAGGTTTACATGGGCCCACCTCTTAAGCCTGTCAAGGTTCCTCTGGATGGCATCCCTTCCCTCCAGCATGTTGACCGGACCACGCAGCTTGGTGTCATCAGCAAACTTTCTGAGGTTGCACTCAATCCCACCATCCATGTCACTGACAAAGATGTTAAACAGCACTGGTGCCAATACCAACCCCTGAGGAATGACACTCATCACTGGTTTCCACTTGGACATCAAGCTGTTGACTGCAACTTGTTGAGTGCAACCATCCAGACAATTCCTTATCCACTGCGTGGTCCATCTGTCAAATCCGTCTCTCCCCAATTTAGAGAAAAGGATGTTGTGCAGGACAGTGTCAAATGCTTTGCACAAATCCAGACAGATGATGTCAGTTGCTCTTGCCTTATCCACCAATGCCATAATGCCATCGTAGAAGGCCATCAAATTTGTCAGACACGATTTGCCTTTAGTGAAGCCATGCTGGCTGTCACCAATCACCTCATTATTTTCCATGGCCCTTAGTATAGTTTCCAGGAGGATCTGCTCCACGATCTCGCCACGCACAGAGGTGAGACTTACTGGCCTCTAGTTCCCTGGTCTTCCTTTTTTCCCTTTTTAAAAATGAAGGTTATGTTTCCCCTTTTCCAGTCAGTGGGAACTTCACCAGACTGCCACGACTTCTCAAATATGATGGATAGTGGCTTAGCAACATCATCCACCAGTGCCTTCAGGACCCGCAGATGCGTCTCATCAGGCCAGTGAAGACAGAGGCAAAAAAGCCATTGAATACCTCAGCCTTTTCCATATCCCAGGTAACCAGGTCTCCCGTTTCCTTCCAGAGAGAGCCCACATTTTCCCTAGTCTTCCTTTTATCACTGATATACCTATAGAAGCTTTTCTTGTTGCCCTTGATGTCCCTGACCAGATTTAATTCTATCGGGGCTTTAGCTTTTCTAACCTGATCCCTGTCTGCTTGGACAATTTCTCTGTATTCCTTCCATGCTACCTGTCCCTGCTTCCACCCTCTGCAGGCTTCCTTTTTGTGTTTGAGCTTGTCCGAGCATGCAGGCCTCCTGGGTTTTTTTGCCTGACTTCATCTTTGTTGGGATGCATGGATCCTGAATTTGGAGGAGGTGACTCTTGAATATTAACCAGCTTTCTTGGGCCTCTCTTCCCTCCAGGGCTTTATCCCATGGTAGTCTACCAAGCAGATCCCTGAAGAGGCCAAAGCCTGTTCTCCTGAAGTCCAGGGTAGTGAGCTTGCTAGGCTCCCTCCTCACTGCCCTAAGGATCTTGAACTCCACCATGTCGTGGTCACTGCAGCCAAGGCTGCCCTCGAGCTTCACATTCCTCACCACCCCCTCCGTATTGGTGAGAACAAGGTCCAGCATGGCACCTCTCCTTGTTGGCTCCTCTATCACTTCGAGAAAGAAGGTACCATCAACGCATTCCAGGAAGCTCCTGGATTGCTTATGCCCTGCTGGGTTGTCCCTCCGACAGATATCAGGGCGGTTGAAGTCCCCCATGAGGACCAGGGCTTGTGAACATGAGGCTGCTCCTGTCTGTCTACAGAGGGCCACATCCACTCGGTCTTGCCGGTCAGGTGGCTTGCAGCAGACACCCACTGTCACATCACCTGTCCCTGCCTTCCTTTTAATCCTGACCCATAAGCTCTTGGTTGGCTACTCATCCATCCCCAGGCAGAGCTCCATGCACTCCAGCTGGTCACTGACATCTATGCAATGATGCAACACTCCCTCCTCATTCTTCCCTGCCTGTCCTTCCTAAAGAGCCTGTATCCTTCCATTCCAGCACTCCAATCATAGAAGCCATCCCATCACGTCTCCAGGATGCCAATAAGATCATAGCCCTGCAGGCACACACACGTCTCTAACTCCTCGTTTGATCCCCATCCTACCTGTGTTTTAATAGAGGCATTGAAGTTGGGCCCCTGATGCAGCTGACTTACTGGCTAGAGTGGCTGGAATTCCTTTGTNATACCAACCCCTGAGGAATGACACTCATCACTGGTTTCCACTTGGACATCAAGCTGTTGACTGCAACTTGTTGAGTGCAACCATCCAGACAATTCCTTATCCACTGCGTGGTCCATCTGTCAAATCCGTCTCTCCCCAATTTAGAGAAAAGGATGTTGTGCAGGACAGTGTCAAATGCTTTGCACAAATCCAGACAGATGATGTCAGTTGCTCTTGCCTTATCCACCAATGCCATAATGCCATCGTAGAAGGCCATCAAATTTGTCAGACACGATTTGCCTTTAGTGAAGCCATGCTGGCTGTCACCAATCACCTCATTATTTTCCATGGCCCTTAGTATAGTTTCCAGGAGGATCTGCTCCACGATCTCGCCACGCACAGAGGTGAGACTTACTGGCCTCTAGTTCCCTGGTCTTCCTTTTTTCCCTTTTTAAAAATGAAGGTTATGTTTCCCCTTTTCCAGTCAGTGGGAACTTCACCAGACTGCCACGACTTCTCAAATATGATGGATAGTGGCTTAGCAACATCATCCACCAGTGCCTTCAGGACCCGCAGATGCGTCTCATCAGGCCAGTGAAGACAGAGGCAAAAAAGCCATTGAATACCTCAGCCTTTTCCATATCCCAGGTAACCAGGTCTCCCGTTTCCTTCCAGAGAGAGCCCACATTTTCCCTAGTCTTCCTTTTATCACTGATATACCTATAGAAGCTTTTCTTGTTGCCCTTGATGTCCCTGACCAGATTTAATTCTATCGGGGCTTTAGCTTTTCTAACCTGATCCCTGTCTGCTTGGACAATTTCTCTGTATTCCTTCCATGCTACCTGTCCCTGCTTCCACCCTCTGCAGGCTTCCTTTTTGTGTTTGAGCTTGTCCGAGCATGCAGGCCTCCTGGGTTTTTTTGCCTGACTTCATCTTTGTTGGGATGCATGGATCCTGAATTTGGAGGAGGTGACTCTTGAATATTAACCAGCTTTCTTGGGCCTCTCTTCCCTCCAGGGCTTTATCCCATGGTAGTCTACCAAGCAGATCCCTGAAGAGGCCAAAGCCTGTTCTCCTGAAGTCCAGGGTAGTGAGCTTGCTAGGCTCCCTCCTCACTGCCCTAAGGATCTTGAACTCCACCATGTCGTGGTCACTGCAGCCAAGGCTGCCCTCGAGCTTCACATTCCTCACCACCCCCTCCGTATTGGTGAGAACAAGGTCCAGCATGGCACCTCTCCTTGTTGGCTCCTCTATCACTTCGAGAAAGAAGGTACCATCAACGCATTCCAGGAAGCTCCTGGATTGCTTATGCCCTGCTGGGTTGTCCCTCCGACAGATATCAGGGCGGTTGAAGTCCCCCATGAGGACCAGGGCTTGTGAACATGAGGCTGCTCCTGTCTGTCTACAGAGGGCCACATCCACTCGGTCTTGCCGGTCAGGTGGCTTGCAGCAGACACCCACTGTCACATCACCTGTCCCTGCCTTCCTTTTAATCCTGACCCATAAGCTCTTGGTTGGCTACTCATCCATCCCCAGGCAGAGCTCCATGCACTCCAGCTGGTCACTGACATCTATGCAATGATGCAACACTCCCTCCTCATTCTTCCCTGCCTGTCCTTCCTAAAGAGCCTGTATCCTTCCATTCCAGCACTCCAATCATAGAAGCCATCCCATCACGTCTCCAGGATGCCAATAAGATCATAGCCCTGCAGGCACACACACGTCTCTAACTCCTCGTTTGATCCCCATCCTACCTGTGTTTTAATAGAGGCATTGAAGTTGGGCCCCTGATGCAGCTGACTTACTGGCTAGAGTGGCTGGAATTCCTTTGTGCTGCACTCCAGGTACTCTCCTGCTGACTCATGATCCTTCTCCAGGCTCTGGGCATCTATTGCTGGCACTGACATCAAAGTGGTAGGAGTGGGATGGATTGAGGCTTCTCTCCCCCAGCAACTCTAGTTTAAAGCCCTCTTCATGAGCTTGGCAAGCCTTAGACCAAATATGCTCTTCCCCTTCTCTGACAGAGGGACCCTATCAGCCCCTCATAGACCTTGTTTCTCAAAGCGAGTTCCATGGCCTAAGTAGTCAAACCCCTGGCTGTGGTACCAGTCCTGTAATCTTTTGTTGACTTGACAGATTTGACTGGTCCTTTCGAACCTCTTCCCTTTGACTGTGAGGACTGATGAAAAAACCACCTGCACTCCGGAGTCCTTTACTGCCGCTCCCAGGGCTCTGTAATCCTTCTTGATACTCCTCAGACTGCTCCTGGCAGTATCACTGGTGCCCACGTGAAACAACAGCAGCGGATAATAGTGAACTGTAGGAGGCTTGGTAGTCTCTTGGTGACACCCCTGATAGGAGCCCCTGCTAAGCAGCAAACCTCTCTAGAGAGTGTGTCAGGTGAGCAAATGGATGCGTCCATACATTTCAGAAGAGAGTTGCCTACTACTATCACCCATTGCTTTTTCTTAGTTACACAGGTTGTTATATGGGGAGCAGATCGGGCTGCCTTACTCAGCTCCAGCGTCTCTCTTGATGTGACTCATCTTTCCTCATTAGTCTGCAGAGCGGTGAAGCGATTCTGCAAGGGCATCTCAGGCTTTGGGGGAAGTCTCTCCCTCCTGATGGTCCTTGCTGTTGCAAGCTTCCGTTCTTCCGCATTATTGTCCCCCCTCTCTTCTGTCTGTGCTGGTGGGGAAATTTTTTGTTGTTTGGCTGTGGATCCACTGCAGACTGTGCTTGGAACCAGCTGTCTTATGCTCAGGCATATCAACATATCGTATGCTGCTGCTATCAGTGAGTTTTAATGGCAAGTGATACTATGTTCCAACACATGAAACTAGTCTAATGTTGTTTTTTAATCAGACTGTATAATCAAGCTGAGACTTACCTGTTTAATTCAGGTGAGACACCTTGAGTTTTTAAGCACAATAGTTAGGAATAATCAACTATCTTTATGTAAGATTCAAAGGAAAATAACACTAGGCAAACACAATAGATTGAGCAGTGATTTGAAATAGTACTGACTTACTGCTGTTAAAGCTCATATATCTTTTCCTATTTCACAATCATTAAAATTTAGAAAAAGATTAATGGAAAAGTGACTGCAACTGATGAAACCTGCACTTTTAATTCTGGACACAGTGTACCTGTTCAGTCTCATATTTCTCTCCCTCTCTGATCTTCAGTTACTACACCTGTGAAGTCCAGATGTGTCTCAACTAACTTTGCAGTCAGACTTTCACTAAATAAAGCAGCAACCCGTTTATAATTGGCTTGGCTTTTTTTTTTTTT
>VWZL01000645.1:266702-283639 GCA_013396915.1 Stercorarius parasiticus
TTTTTTACATCACAAATACTGAAAATAGACAGTTTTAAGACATACTAGCAGAGGATATTTTCAGCACATGTATTTTATATATAAGCAATTACGTTTATTTTCTACAAACAGGTTGATAATAGTGCTCCTTTACTCAAGATGAGAGGGCATCCTCCCCCTCACTAGGGCCTTCGGCAACAATTTTTTAAAAGAGTGCATCTGTTTAAGCTGAAAGCTGCATTTTAGTCTGGTTCCTGTGACACAGACAAGTGTACGTACTTACATACATACACACACACACAGAGCTCGATTTCTATTGTATGATTACAAAGGGGCAGAAGGCAGGATTTTTTCCAGAGGGCTTGAACATTCCTGGAATGTTCTATCTTCTTACCAAAGCGTATCAGCAACATCCTTTGTGAGGCTGAAGATGGGATTTATTTGATTTTCAGTACGGCTTTTGAAGTTTATTACAGTTGGCAAGGTTGTATGCTCTTGGAGAAGTTTCCTCCTTTTTACCCTTAGGTTCTATTTCATTACAGTGTCTTTTATTCTTTTTAATACCTTTAATTAGCTGCTCAGAAGCCTTTTTAAGTGTGTGAAAGAAGTATTATAATCTATGAATGTCAGCTAGGAGTCTCAATTTCTGCAGGTATTTTTGCACCCAAATAACCATATACATTTTGTACCTGTCATGAAGTACAGCTTCTTATTTGCTGGAAAAAGTTCACAATTAAAAGAACTGGGGTTTACCTCATCTACAAACCTAGTCTTAGATTCTTTTATACTTCAGCTGTTTTTCCTTTTGGTTGTTGGTTTTACAAATCTCACCAAATGTACTTGTTCGGAGTTGCTCGTCAATCCTTCAAGTCTTTAAACTATCTGTCACTTATTGGAGACTATGCCAACCATAAAAAAACCAGTATACTTTTCTTTGAACCTGTGTACATTCTGAAGGCAATTAAGTAAATTAATTTAATCCAATAAATAAAGACAGTTCTTTGTTTTAATATTAAAATGCTCACAGAGCATGTAAGACCATATTATTGAGATGTACATTGTTCTATAAACTCTTTATTAGCATTCCTTAATCTCTTGAGTGAGCAAATACAGCTGGTCTAATTCATACTCTCCATTTTCTTATTTAAATCTCCACTTTTTGTAAACATGTACGGGGTAACACACCTGAGGGTAATCAATCAATCCCCAGTAATAAGCATAGATTACTTTCTCTCTAAAACTAAGCTACATAGCAAAGGTCTTCATAAAAAATATACACTGCGGAATTTTAAACAGCTAACAGCATCTCCTGCGCTGATATCCAACGACCAGCATTCACTGAAAAGCATGTCATTGTTCAAAACAACTGCCTATATTAGGACAACATTACTAAAGAAACGAAAGGACACGGCACACAAAATACTGAGCATCATGACACTGATATAACTCGCCTACAGACAGGGATCAGGTAAATCCCATGTTGCAAGCACATTGTAATCTTGGGCTGTGCATGGTTTGGCTTACAAAGCCATTTGTTTAGCTTGCCAGCTGGCTAAGAAACAGAAGCCCTGCATGGCTTGCCACCTTAAGGGGGGAGAATGCGTGAAAACCTGGCTGGTTATGCAGCCACTTAGCTTTGGCTGATTGACAAAACTGTCACAGCAAGAAGAGGACAGGTCAAACGAATTGGACATATGAATTCAAGTGTGAGAAGAGACAAGACACTCCTCCAAGGAGGAACTGGAAGTGCTGCAGGGTTTTGACTTGATTCTGATAAATTTAAGTTTAAAGTTGCCTAACTAGCACCAGAACCTTCCTATAGCCTAAGATCCTAAATTTCATATGGATACATTTTCCTGAAAGTCCACCTGCTATACCACTTATGTTCACTGCAATGAACAAAATACGTGGTCTTAAATAATTTCCTTTAATGCTGAGATGGTCAAAATTTAAGTTAAACATTCATTCAACAATCTGAATAAATGCCACTTTATCTTTACTGTGTCTGTTTGGATTGTACAAAAAGACCTATTATATCAGCTAGTCTAACTTTCTGTACACCACAATGTTTTCTACATAATTAAAAACTATCTCTGTCCAAAAGCTAAACTACCAGCCTTTTGTACATTTGGTTTTGAAAAAGAGATGTCAGTCCATTTTTATTCGTAATGAACAATGAACCAGGGGGAAAAAAAAAGGTATTTAAATTGCACTCTAATAAGATACAATAACTGGGTTTCTTTTGGGCTGAACTACACATCAAATAAAAGGACCTATCAGTAACATATACCCATTTTACCTCCTGTTAAGCCTCTCAAACTGCAATCCCCAATTTGTAGTAAAAGTCAAGTATGGAGCACATCAGCGTACTGACAGAAAGTACCTACTTTCACATTTTATTTTACCTCAGTGGAAGAAAAAAACCTGTTACTAGATTTTTTTTTATTATTTTAAACTCACTCCAATGTACAATTTATGAAGAGGTTCTAGGCCAAAAAATACCATTCTCCTAAAGGTGGTAAACAAATAAATAATATATATTCCTTTTAAAAGCTTGCTCTCGCAACACTTTCTGTAGAATTTCATCCTGACAACTTTTAAGACCATCAACTCTTGAAAGCCACAGCTATGACTCCTTGCAGAGCTGAATGACTATGAGAAATTATATACAAATCAATGGACTCAGCTGCCCACAATTCCCTTTCTCTGATCAAAATCTTACCCAGTGATTTGAAAATTTCAGGTAAGCAAGAATGACAATATCAAATGAACAACTTAGTCATAAGATTTCAATTAAAGGTAGTTAATTGGGGGCGGGGAGGTTGAAGATTCTCTTCAAATAAAGATCTGTGTGGTTCAGCTCCTCAAGACGCTGCAATCTTGAAGTGTGATTTCTACTAGTTGTTTTTTTTTTTTAATGATTATCCCCTTCAACAATGCCTAGAATTGCACACATATCAGGTTTTTACGCCATCAGAACACACTGACTGGTCACTGCAGGTTTAATAGTTGCTAAGCAGATGGATGACTTCTTCAGAACAGAAACTACTCTCCTTTGGGCTTGCCCCAACACATGAAATTCAAATTTTCTGAAATATTGATTTAAAAAAATCCAAAACAGCTCAAGCATTGTGTGGATAGAGAATGTATGTAGTTTAACTACTACCGGTAAAAAAAGAGAAGATGTAAGTGTTAGAACAATCATGTTAAGAGGACTCAGAAGCTGCTTTAAATGCAGCTTGTAGAACCAGGGAGCCTCGAGCAGCCCATTAGAGGAGATGTAAACCACCCAGCTGCATCAAGCAGCAAATCTGCTGGTGAGTTCTTAACAAAACCACCACATTATTTAGCAAACGATACTTTGTCCAGATCCCTCTTTTCATATACAAAATACAAATTATGCAAATATCATCATGGCTTTACCATTGAACTATTAAGCCTTGGACACACTAATTTAAAACTGATTTACTTACTAAATAACCCATAAATTGAAACGAGGACTAAGAAAATTGGAAGAAGCACAGAGAGCAGCTAGAGCTCAGCCCATCTGTACAGATCTTTGGGACGGAGATGCATTGAAATCCAACTTTCATTAAGTGGAGATGTGCCAGGAAAAGTGACCTGCTACACAACCTAACAGTCTTTTTTTCCTTATTTGACTTGGGGGGCTAAAAATTCTTACGAATGAATTGACAACAGTGTTATTCTCCACATTAATATATTACATGTGGAAGGCATGACCCAATTTTCATCTGCTTCCTGTTCTTAACTTTGATTACAACTATACTCAAGTCACCAAATCCTTCTTCAAAGACTACAGACAGTAAGTGAGTTGCCCCTTAAGATAGCATTTACTACCCTTTCCTTCACAATGGGCTGAGTATCCTGATTTACAACGTGACCAAGTCTCCCATTTTCAGAAGTATACAGACCAAAATTAGCTGTCAAAATTAGCTCTCTAGATTTCTCCCCACCAGATGCCACCTTTTTGGCCTATACCAAACCCTCAAAATCTCTCTTTAGCATTAATCCAGCAAAACTCCCGAACTACTGTCCTTTTTATGACAAGGCAGTATTTCTAGAATGCTTAGAAAAAAACAAGCACATGTATTCAAAGCCAGAAACCTACTGAAATACAATTAACAACATTGTTGGATTCCTTTCCTGAAGTACTCCAGGCTGCTCACCCATAGCACTTCTGCCCTTAAGATTTTTAAGTTGCTTGTCACAGTTGTAACAGATACGCTGTAGAAATCAAGAATTTGATACATTGCCTTTGAGATTAAAATCCTCGCCAGTTTGAAACTTAAATAGAATTAGGCAGTTCATATTAAAGAACCACTAAGTTAAACCCTTGGTTTATGAATTCTCCTTCTGTTATGATACCATTTATTTCTGAGTGATACACAACTATTTTTTAATACTTCATGACACTGAACATCAGAGCTGTACTATGTGTTAGCATTGCAAAAAAGAAGAACATAAAAGCTAAAATGACTCTTCCGTGAAATCAAGAATTTGAGAACAGTGTAATAATTCAAACCAAATCAAGTTCATAGCAATTCTTGTGACAGAAAGATTGTGCACCAGGAGTTAGTTCCTTCAGGATACAATCCTAACCTTGGTTTCATTTGGTTTTATTCTTTCACAGTGATATTGTAATAATTCAAAATGAGAAAACACACACACTATGAAAAAAAAATCACAGCTTTTTATTACTTCAACTCTACCAGAAACACCTTGTCAATTATCTGTACCTCGTTCAATGAATCTTCACTCAGGCTGTTTTTGTTCATGCCACTTAGCTTTAAGTGAATCTTAATTTCTTCCTCTTGTGTAATAGCATGGGCCCAAAGGAAGACATTAAATCTTCCATTACTGCCTGCTGCCAAAGAACTAGCAAATGAGACTCATTTTACAAGTAGAGCCCATTTTAGACATGCTGTTAGCTGAGCAGAAGTACTGAAATTTGCTTAATTCTTGCACAGAGGGTTAAGAAAGGTAAGAAAGGTAAACCCAAATATTTTCCCCACACTTTCATGCATTAACACCCTCCAGCTATTTTAGCACAGATCAGGACTAACACTAAACTATTTGTGATGAATTTCTAAATTTCGAGCCCAAAACAGGACACTGAAGGAGAAACAGTTTCCAGATCCCTAACTTTTAAGGAAATATAATATTGAATTTCCTCTGATCTCCTTTGTCGTCATCTGGTGACTCATTCTGGCCAGACGTTTGTGAATAAGGAACACTGTGTATGGCTCAAGGACTGGACAGTCTTAGGTTAATAAAAATAGTCATTTAATAGTTCCTGACACTGAGGACTGCATGAGTTCCTCTGAAGTACTAGCAGTCTCCGCTGTTCTACGGTGTTGAGAGACAAATCCAGGATATTGGATTTGAATCCCATTTAGCCACTCCGGACTTGATCAAGTAGACCTTTTTTCAGCCCTGTTTTCTTTAATTGCAGTGTCTGTCCCTTTCTTTAGCTATACAGTTTAGCAAAAGCTATAGTATACACAGTACTGTGAAAAGCTATTGATCTGGTGCATTCGGGACTACATACTATTTAAAAATATTTCTAGCAATTCTCTAACATCAAATAGTTATGGATATTTAGTACTGAAAGCTACAGCCAAACCTCTCAAAGGCCACTTACACAGCAAAGTACAATTTTGCATCTTGCTATCCTGTAACATCCTTAGATGGTTTAACTCAATGAGTTAAAATGGTCTCTCCATTTTCCTACATGTGAATGGTAGCCATATTAGACATGCCTTATCAACATATACCCCACTCTGATTTAAACCAAAAAACTAGGCTGTCAAGGGTAAACACAGAAACGACATTAACACTGTGGAGTGTTACAGCTCTTAGAAGATTACAGTTGCTGACAATTCGTTATGGTACACAGAAAGGATTTTCGTCATTATCCAATCATAGTAAACATGGTATTTTACTGGAAAAAGAGGTGTATGTGTATGATTTCTGCTGTTGTCAAGAGTCTTGGAAAATCCCATCAATGTAAGAATTCCCCTAGGCAAGTCACGATTTCATGGAAAATCTGCTACTAGCTGTGAACAGCTGTCTTTCAAAACCTGCTCTAAAATTAATGTCACGCACAGTACAGAATCAAAACTTTCATAGCTTAATTTTGCTATTAGCGAAATTTCGACAACAGTAACTTAACATAGCCTGAAGACCATGCTCCTGGTCTGACACTTCATTTTTCCTGAATGACGCACAACTATTATACCCAGACATTCAGAATTGAAACAGATTTATATACTTTAAAATTGGATTGTACAAGCAATCTGAAGTTATTTTTCATGACAGAATGTTGCTCTACTTTCTAGGTCTTAGCTATATAGCCTAGAACACCCTAAAACTGTTCGGGGTTACAAGACCTTTCGGTTTCACCCGTAACGAACAGATATCCAGGAAGGCAAAAAAGCTTCATGGCATTTACATATTAGGTGGTCATTGCTCCTATAGTAATCGCAAAACCTATGCATCATTTAAATCCCAAACAAATTCTGTCTTACAGGCATGAGGCATAGCCTATCGACTTTTGGAAGTACTTTTCTTCTCAGTGCTGACCAATATTTATAGTACTTACAGCTATTTAGGAAGAATCCAAGGGGATATATAGCATTAATAAATGGAGCTATACAACTATAACTTCATAGAGAATGTAAAATGGTAACAAGTCAAATGCAAAAACCCTATTTGGACAAATGGTATGTCCCATGGGAATTAGTAGGAAGGTTAAAAAAAAAGCAAAGACTTATCTCTAAGCATTTACATAGTATTACATAGTATTAATATTAACACTAATACATAATACTACTGAAGTGACACATACTCCTTTAGCAGTTTTTATGTAAATTCATCAGCAACAGTACTGTTCAGTTACCATAAAAATGTTGAGCTCAGAAAGCTGCTGAAGGCTATCAAAGAAACCTGTAGCAGAAATAGAAATAGACCTCTCCCTCATGATGCTTTGCTCTGTGTTCTTATAAATATAATTTAAACTATTATTATTTCCATCTCATGTATCAATAGTGTCTGGGTGACAAAATAAGAAATCTTCAGTGCAGGAGTTAACTTACATTCCTCCTCCTTTGGATCAAGTTGTGTAACACTGACAGATAAGCGATCTACACGTTCTTGTAAGGAGTTGACTCTAAATGAGAAACTGTGTGCTTCATTAAAAAGTTCACCAAATATATCTTCAGCATATTTACCTGAAATAGGAAAAAAAGAATAATCAAGCATATCACAAGACAGTCAAATAAGTTTGCCTTGAAAAAGATTTCTAACTATTTTGTTCAAGAAAGTAAACCTAAGATGCATGAGTATCACTTGTAACAACATGTACTTACTGAGCTCATTAAGAACGCTTCAGAAAAGTAAATATTTAATGTATAATTTATTTATCAGAAATTAAATTATTTAATACATTACAGGACAGATATTCAGGTAGTATAAATTTACTTAACTATGCTGATATGCAAGGAACTAGACTGTTTAGTTTCTTGGGTATGTACAAAAGGATGATTTCCAGCATCTTAAGTTGCTCCTGTATGAGCAACGATTAATCTTTCCAAGTGAAATTTATCTCAACATTTCTCAAAATGAAGTACAGTTTCCACTCCTACTGTTTAGAGGACCTGTCAAAAATGGAAGATCAGATATTTACATCTAGGTTAGTTAGAACCAACCTATTAAAAAATACACACTAAAATAATAATATAATATAATATAATATAATAAAAATAATATAATAAAAATAATCCTACTTTGAAGAATCAAAATTCTAGTAACTGACTAATTTATACTGAAACAAAATAAGAATGTCCTTTGTTCACGTCAATGGGCATCACACATTTAGCTCAAAAGAGCAGGAGATTTGGGTATCACGAGAAAAGGATCAGTAATGAGTTTATCTTCTACAGATGGAGTACTCTGCATAGTGCTTCTAATGCATCCTGGACTCAACTTGAGTAGTCTGCCAACACCACTGAAAAAACCCACCACATTGCCTAGCAAAATTTGCAGCCACATTTCTGAAATACCACATGATAGCTTTTTAAAACTGTCTACCATACTATACTGCGTGTATGTAATTTCTGTGCTGTTTGTGCACTGACTTTGGTTTTGGAAGTATAAATCTCACAAATTTCTAACTACCTGGTTTGCACGCAAGTTCTGACAAGTACAAAAGGAAAGGATAGTTATGAAAACTTTGCTTCTGGTGCATAATAAATCTGGAAGTATAAATAAAAATGAGGACACTGTTAAATAAAGACATCAAAAGGACAGAAATTAAATCCCTACAGGTAGTGTGGAAACTACTTAAAGATACCATGCGGTTAGCACAGGGCCAGCACATACCATTTATTAAGACGCAGGTAATGGCAATAGAAAATCAGCATGACTATGAACAACAGAATATAAAAGGGGATATCAGAAGAAATATGCAGATGAAGAAAATAGAAAGGGTCATAAATTCTGGCATATTAAATGTAAAACCCAGAAACTATCTTGAGGAGCAACTATCAAACTAATAATAAATATTTCTTCAAAGATGTGAGGAGCAAGAAAGCCTGCCAGGGAGTCTGTAGAGTCAACTGGTAATGAAGGTATAGAGGAGTACTCAGAAAAGACAAGATCACTGCAGACAAGCTAAATGAACACTTTCCACTGGTGTTCAGTGAAAGGAACTGGAGAGATCCTTATCCCACAACTCTGCTTTGTGGAAGGCTCAAAGAAAGTGAAGTAACTATACAGAAATTACAAAACTAAACAAAAAAAATTACCAGTAAAATATTAGTAACAATTTGTAAAACTCCTTAGTACACGCTGAAAGGTAGCAAGCACAGCAGTAAGGTTCAGAAATTTTTTCATGGAACATATTGAGTGCTACAGGCCTGTTAAGCCTGATATCCAGACAAATTAATACAAATCATTATGAAGAACTGTATAAGCAGACACCTGGATGACCTGTTGAAGAGACAACACAGCTTTTGTAAAGTGAAATCTCTTGTGGTGGGTTGACCCTGGCTGGAAGCCAGGTGCCCACTAAGCTGCTCTATCACTCCCCTTCCTAGCTGGACAGGGGGAGAAAAAATATGATGAAAGACTTGTGGGTCGATATAAGGACAGGGACATCACTCACTAATTACCATCAGAGGTGAAAACCAGACTCAGTTCGGGGCAATTAATCTAATCTATTGCCAACCAAGTCAGAGTAGGGTAATGAGAAATAAAACCAAATCTTAAAACACTTTCCCCCTACCC
Source organism: Stercorarius parasiticus (assembly GCA_013396915.1). NCBI lineage: Eukaryota > Metazoa > Chordata > Aves > Charadriiformes > Stercorariidae > Stercorarius > Stercorarius parasiticus. The sequence goes on from VWZL01000645.1 coordinate 275,988, forward strand.
CTCCCTTCTTCCTGGGCTCAACTTCACTCTCAGTTTCTCTACCTTCTCCCCCTGTTGGACATGGGGGAAGCTTCTAGCAGCTTCTCACAGAAGCCACTCCTGTAGCCCCCGCAACTACCAAAACCTTGCCACGCAAACCCAATGCGTCCCTGAAGTGTTTATAAGCACATAGATGGAAAGCTGTGATGTAGTTAAGATTTACAAGAGAGTTTTGAAAGGCCTTAATCAAAGCTTTTGACAAATACTTAATAGCTAGGTCATAAAAAAAGACAAGACATGGCACAGATAAATAATTCCTCAGAAGGTACAAAACAGAGGATAGCAGTAAATAACTGGTCTTCACAGTTAAGAAAGGTGAGTTTTCACATGTTTCTGTAGTGGGACCCATCCTAAAGACATTTAAGCTTGCCTACTATACTAAGTCATGGAAAAGAAACACACTGAGCATTAATAAATACACAGAAGCCCCAGCTGGCTGAAGAGGCTTCCAAGCTGGAGAGTTCGAGGCTGGGAGATCAGCAGGAGTATCGTACCTGCTTGCCTTGCTCTTATTCTTGGAGCATCTTCTATTAGCCACAGTGAGAAGAAGATCAAAGGTGCAGCTATTCTTAGAATCTTTGTCTTTAAGTACCAGGCCACAGTAAAATAGAGATGGAAAGTTAGTAAAGTCTACTCAGCTGGCAACTCACCTAACATAAGACTTTCTAATATGTAAAATTTACGTTCTTTAACCTGTATCTGAAATAAGAGATACTACTTAAAAATGTGATCCACTAAGAGCAAGATTACTAAACTTTTAATACACATTTACTACCATTTTAATGTATTTCAGATAATATATTAAAATATACATTCAGACATATTATTCAATTTAGACAACTCACATAATATTCAGACATGCAAATTAAAATTAAAATCAAGTGTAAAATTTCATATATAGAATAAAAAGTAAATTGCAGGGCTTTAAAATACAACAACTTCCCTTTTATGGGTGTTTTTTTAAGGCTAGGGTTTGTTTTATCTACATCGTTTTATCAGGCTTACAATTCAGCTACCTCATTAATGAGCTCCAATTGCAAATAATCTGTCTCAAAAATCTTTTCATTATGTTGCATACAGCCACAAACATATTGCACAGAATAATTTGCCTGTGCTTACGAACACTAATTCTCAAATGGGAAATACATTAAAAACAACCTGTGGCATTTGAAGTGGTATGCCAACCACAATGTCTCTACCTACATGCCTGTTGGCAGTCTTTTTATTTACCTTGAAGTATATTTAACTGAACGCCTTTTAAAGCAAAGCAAAATGTTTGCTTTTAGTGAAATGTACAACTTCCCTTCAAAAGAATACTATGTGTGAAGGTATATATGCATGCAACATTTATAATCCAGCATTTGTTTATGTTGCTGCCTGCACGTGTATTCCATATGAATATATCTTCAATTTTGAATGGCCACAAAAAATACAACTACAAGTGATAACACTAAACAAAGTGTCATAACAACTCAAATAAGTAACAAAAATCTTATAAGAAAAAATTAAATTACTGATTTCATTACACTTAATTTATAGGTAATATGTTAGAAGAGTAAGAAGTCAAAATTAATTCCATTATATAGAATGAATATTCCAGAGTACTATTAACACTTCAGAGAATTTACATCATTATGGGACTGCTTGATGAAAAACTCTACTCTTGTTTCATGGAGTACAATAAAGAGAATGACAGATGACTCTGACAATTAAAATAATAACGCTTTAGGATCTTGGTCACAGCTGGATACATAACACCAGATTAGAAAGATCAGTGATCCTGTCTATCTATTAAATTAAATGGCAATATAACCTTCTGCGAATAAATTATTTCAGCATCTGAAAAGCTTATTTTACTGTGTTTGCAAAACTTGCTTAATTGACTAGAAATATAACAACATTTGTCATTTTCAAAAGGCAAGTCATATTCCCTCCAATATTACTAGCTGCTCTTCTCAGTCCATCACACCTGCATTTAGTTTTATTAACAGAGTACAAGTTTTCTTCATTTAAGTAAGATAATAATTATTTATTTTTAATTAAGGAATGTATTATTCACCTTATTATTTTCACAACATTTTCCTCTTGTCTCAAAGGTCTCTTCACAATTAACTCTTCAGTAAGAAAGGGATAGAGGAATGCAGCTCCCTCTGGTGTCACTCAACATCCTTTGTTGTGACAGCCAAATAAAATGCCTTGGAAGCAACATGTTATCCTTCCTCCCCAGAAGAATGTGTGTGTGTGTTTTGATAGCCTTTTTTGAACAATTATTTTCCTGACACTTAAAACAGATCTATGAGCTGTAAACAGAATACTAGCTAGTAGTTACTAGCTGAAAACAAAATAAAAAAAATACTACTCACTGCCTTCACCATTTTTTTTTTTAATTAAAACCACCAAAATATCCACCCCATGTTCATTACCATGGCAGTAAGTGTACAAGGGCTTATAAAACCTGTAAAAAACCTACAAATCAGTTTTACAGTTCTCCTTCACCATTTGTTTCTCTTAGTTTGTTTTATCTTCTAATCTTCTCCCATAATGTCTTAAACATTTGTCCAGCATTGGCTTCTGTGCACAAATGAATAATTTCTAACTATCCAATATACTAATATGAAGGGATACCAAGGTAAAAGAAATGCTATTTTTCCCTTGTTCTGGGGGACTGGGTATGTATCAGATGAACTGAAGTCAACTACAATCACCATGTAAAGTTCTGAATCTTATTTCAGGCTAATTAAACAAAGTGTGGCAAAGAGATGTCTCATATATCGTGTTATACAAATTCCTAGAACCACAATAACATGCTGCAGGATAAATTAGCAGTTCCCTCAAAACTCCACTCCTCAAATTCACCTGAACTACAGCATTCTCTATGCTGTATCTGTCAGCAAACCTTAAGGAAAGGGCATTTAAATTAATCATTTTACAATACTACATCAGTTACCATCAGATTTAATTACAGGCTCTCAGACGAGGAATGGGACACGGGTCCTAAAGCAGGACTGGTGGAAGAAGCCACTTCTTTACTATCCTTTTGCATTTTTAAGGAAAGAGAGTTCCAAACCCTTCAACTGCATCTGAACAGCATCCTGCAGATCAGCTATGGCATCAGCCACCTCTAGGAACTATGCTCTAAATTTTAAGTAGCTATCTGGATAAATAAATTGAGCACCTAAAGTGCTCAATGCTGCAAAACAACAATATTTTTGGAAATTCAAGAGGATGACTGGGGTAAATCTCAGGCCAATGCAAGATGCATCGAGGAGGACAATCAAAATGAGGCAGTTGTTCAATGTTGTCAAAAGTATTAATCTTAATTAATTTAGCCTTAACCAATCTGTCAAATTTCTGGAGCTCAGTGGGAAGAGGGGAGGAGGGAGGGTAGCGTTAACATGTACACAAAATCTAATCCAACATACTTATCGTTGGAATTAAATTATTAATACATTAAATATTACATTTTTACATGCAATGTTTAATGAAGTGTTCTATCATTAAATTTAATATTATTAAATGTTATTCTAATATTAAAATAGTAAATATGTTCATATATTGAAATATACAAACCTCATAATATTATTACAGTTTAAAAATACAGATTTGGCAATTTGATTTCTAAAAAAGATGTAGAAATTGATAAAATATCAGAAAGAATAAGCTAAGAATTCAGTCTGGTACCCACCTATACGCTATCATTCCTTGATTTCTATTATTTCAACCCCATTCACACACTAAACCATGTTTTTGCCCAGTACATTTTCTAAAAAATAAAAATATGAACAAAAGCAGCTGTAAAACCTGTCTCACGTCCTACTGCACAATCCCTTCCCAATATACTTACACTATGCAAAATTACATTATTCACTACTGAATAGTTCCTTCCTACACAATATAGCATATATATTAGAAAATATTCTTTCAGGATAATTAGTTACCACATAAGCCACTAACAATATAACACCAGGGTATCTTTACAAAGCAAAACAAGAAAGTTATTCTAAGTCTATTAATACATTTTTCTTCCTCCGTTAATTCTAACACATAATTTAACATACCCATTGCCTGTTGATTCAGCTTCAGATCTTCACCACATTAATTTTACTTAATTGAATGTTTTAGCAAAAATCGAGGTGTATCGGAGTTTCACTTGAAACCTTAGACTTGTTTCTCATCAGGATCATTTCAATATCACAAGTCAGTGGCTAGGATACGGACTAAAAGCTAAGAGACTGAACTGACTCCCCAGGCTTGGAGATAAGACCCTTGGTAGATCTTGGTAGATCCTTGAGAATTTTAGTGGCTATGGTTAAGCAAGCTCTGAAAAATTATGTACTAAATATAGTTCAGAGATGCTAATTAGGAACCTATCATTATGAAGGTGTAAGGGCAGTCCACAAGGACTGGATTTAAGGATTGTAACAGGAATATCAGAGTACTGAAGAGGCAACTTGGTTCCTTTAGCCAACAAAATTGAACCAGGCATTTATCCGCCAACCTGACCAGGGTATCAAAAGTATCAAATAAACTCTGTTAAAGGCCATCTCTGGAGCAGGTCTGATGCTTCTTGTTGACATCCAAGAAGCAAGAGTCAGCCTTCAGAAATATTCAGTCACGGAGGTCTGAGATATCATTTCTTGTCTCCTACTAAGGACACCATCAAGTAAACTGGCTGAAATTATCCATTAGGTATTCAGAAATCTGTGAGACTGCTTGAGAGCTGAACTGGATGTTGAAGGCACCAGTCCTAAAGACCATTTCACAGGGAAGCCTTGCTCTTCCTTTCCTTTTTTAATATCACCTGAAATCACAGCACTATGTAGGCAAGGAATTAGTAACAGGTAGGACTTTTTTCTGCTAACACATAGTAGTTTTCAATGAGAAATTACCGACCATTTGCTCATCACCTCATTATCATTTGAGGTGGACATGAAACAACATCACATCACCAATACTGCCACTGCTGGGGAGACAACATCAAGAAATCAGACGGAAGCCTTTGAGAGGATGGATGTCTCTGAAAAGCTGAGTAAGCCTTTAGTTTTCAAGTCCATCCGTTCCCTTACCCTATGTGCATAACAACACTTTTTCTAGTGCTCCCTGGCTATCACAGTAATAACGAAGAGAGAGAGGTGACTAATGAAGAAAATTCAGAGAATACTGAATGTGCTTGTGAGCACAGCGAGGAGGAGGATTCCCAGGGCAGAACTTGCCACAGGGATTCTGCTGGTTCTGGAATAGTGACTGAAGCTCTAGCTGCAGATCTGCAGAGACCCACCTCAGATCATGCAACCTGAGGGGGCCTCACCATGTGCTGAAGATGTTGTAGAGACAAGATGAAGAGAAAAGGCTGGTCTGAAGAGGCCTTGTTCTAAAGTTTAGCTGCAGTCCAGACACCTTGCTGGTAAGTATTTCTGAAGAAACATTTCCCACTTATTGAATGTTAACACCTTAAGCCATGGCAAACTGATGGTTTTCCTAAGGTGAGAAAATGTCTCTCACAAGATAAGCAGTGTTTAAAACCCTCTAGGGGATCGTGTGGTAAGCAAAAAAATAAGGAGTAAAAGTTAAAAGCGTGTCAGAGGGGAAAAAAAAAAACGGGGAGAAATAATATGCTCTAAAGTCAGGGTCCTGAAAACCAACAAATAAGGGGTGAGGAAAAGAAATAACGAACTAGGACAGCATGGTAGAAATAGGAAATAATACAAAGAAAAGATAGAAAGAGGGGAAAGGCTTCTGAAGATTCAATGTTAATTGAAAATTGCTTTCACTAGCACAAAAGGCACTCCAGCTCAGCAAACAAGAGTTATGCAGCATTCTCTTTCTTTATACAGAGGTAGAAGAAAAAAAAAAGGGAAATGACATCTTGCTATGACTGAATAACAGTTCTGGTCTGAATGCCTGCAATATAAATATTCATTAAAGGAACATACTCAAAAGGAGAAATGTTCTCCTCCACAGATGGAGGTGTCAGAGACCAGGGCCAAGAACAAACCCCATCAGCTAGGTTTCTTATGCGGTACTGAGATTCTGTGTACAAGGAACAGCTGCATAAAAGGAAAAACAAGATTGGTCAATAGCTGTGAACAAAACGAGGAGGTTACGTGCACACAAGAGAACTATTATCCATCTTCCAACAATGGCACAGCTGCACAGTGCTATCAGTTATGTTTCACGTATGCTGGAATGCTATAGTCTGACATTCACCAACATATACCAAACACAGGCAGTACCGGAGTACTAATGTATCTGCAATATTGGTGAAAAAAAAGGTAACCACTTCTCCAAAGCAGGTACAGGCAGAAAGCAAGAAATACAGGGAAGAACGGCTAGAAAACTAAAACAAGTGTTGCTGTTGTCCAGAGAGTTTCTGTTGCCACAGTGCTAAAAAAAGCTGTCAGAAGACAGATCCTTTTATGAAGTTAGAGAAGACTGGGAACAGACAGGGGGGAAAAAATTACTTACTGGCAATTTTCTGTGTTGCATCAAGACAGAGTGATGTGTTTTCATGCTCCGGGGAGAAAGGCAAGTACTATCACTCAAAGCAGAAATAAATACTTCGTCCTTTCATCTCTACTTCTTTTAAAGGTCAAAAAATTTCTCAAACTGAACAATTAAAAGCAACACATCAAATAAACTATGAAAGGATTGAGAATTTGTATGGAGGCATATAGCAGCTATTGCTGACATACTGATGTAAAGCTCTTTTCATTTTATATTAAAATACAGGAAAAGCATTCCTGTTATTTAATAGGTATTATTTCTGCAGGCATATCCTACTTACACATAGTGTCCAAGATCATAGAAACACAGTGCTGTACATGTTGAAAAGACCTCCAGAAGTCATCTAGTCCAACACCCAGCTCAAAGCAGATCCAATTAGATCCACTTGCTTGACTAACCCAGTCAAGTTATTAATATCTCCAAGAATGGAGATCTAACAACATACCTGACAAAACTCTACACTTAGCTTTTCTAAAAACATTTCTAAATAATGTTTGTCTGTATCATTTAAAGTACTGGAGGTTCTATTTCCATCACAGTGCTCTTTGTCTATATCATATCAGAAGAAAGGTTAAGAATGGTTGGTCTTGAGAGTTATAATGGCAGGAGACTAATCCTCTGTTTGAGGGCCAGTAACTGAAAAATCTTAGAGGCAGAAATGACTAAGTGCTAATCAGGTCAAAGACCATTCATTTAAATTTGTGTAACTTTACCGTCAAAAGCAAAAGCAGCTTTAGTTTAAAGGAAACGAAACCCTACCAGAGCACTCGGTTTCTGCTCTGAGGGAGAAGCCCTGTTTCGTCTACAAATTAAAGGCTGATTCTCAAACATACACATTATGCACAGAAAATAAAAAAGAGAAGGACTGCAGAGAAGCTGGTTGCCAGGGGACTGCTGTGAAACCATGCCCACTGGCTGTGACTCACAGGCAACTACTAACATTTATCTGCGTGTCAGCAGGCCTCACTGTACACCGGTAACAGTGACACGCCAAGTGAAGACTGGTTATTTGGGTTTAAGCATTAGGGACAAAATTCCTATGCCAGAACTCCCAAATCTTTTTTAATTTGTATTGCTACTAGCACAAACAGGCAGAAAAGCTAAAAAAA
>VWZL01000645.1:283658-354262 GCA_013396915.1 Stercorarius parasiticus
AAAAAAAATTCTGGAACAAAATACTTCCACAGGTACTCATACCTTTGTAACACAATCTCCATTTTTGTAGAGCATCCTTAACACGGATGAGAAATAGGGATTATATGTTGCAAAACATATTCTATTTAATTGTAGGAATAATGTATTTTTGGTTGAAAACATATACAGTATGAACCAAAAACTTTCTTCGGTTGGTATAAACACTGCCCATAGAAAACCTACAAACACCATGGTGCTATTCGGAGGGAAGAACAAAAGACTGATGTAACAGGTCCTGCTCATCAGTGTTTAACTTATAAAAAATCCTGAATGACCTACTCTGGGCTTGCTGTTGCAAGGTAAATTAATGCATTTTCCTTCCTCTTTTACCTTCCTTCTCATTTCCAACATTGCATGCCCTTTTGACCACTAGAGTCACAAGTTCATGACAGAAACTTCTGTCAAGTGAAATCAGCTAATTTAGGGCTCATCTCTATGTATGCATGCTTCAAGTGGAACCACATTCCTTTTACAGAAAAGTTTACATAATTACTGTTACATTCCCTTGAAAGTATCTCTCTAAGTGTGCTATACACTAGGCAAGCCCTGTAACAAATGTGGGAGGATTCAATAGATATTCTTCAATACTTTTTTTTTCCCCTCTCTTAATTGAGTTCTTTCTGTTCTGGTATTGCTTTGTCCTGACCTCCTCCTCAGCAGTTGTGCACACAGTGTCTGGCACAAGCTCTGTATACCAAAAAAACGTAGCAAAGGCAGCTGAATCTCAACAGGTAAGTACTGAGACCATGATGTTGAGTTAGAAGTTGGTGTTCTTTAAAATGGAAAAAACAAGTGATTTGTGGGTTTTTTTTAAGGTCAAATGAAACTTACAAATGAAACTATCAAATGTAAATTTGGTATGCCACCTACGAAAGGAAATTACCCTAGATGGAGTATATAATCATGTAAGAATTTTTAAAACAAGCAAACTAAAATAAATGAACACAGTATTAGTAAGAGTGACTTGGAAGGGAAGGCTAGTACACGAGCAGCTAAGTCTGGAAGGGCTTTTGGCAGAACGAAGCAAGACTACAGATGGTGATTATACACTGCACCTAATCTGATATGCTCTTGATTCACTGAAAAGAATTTAAATAGTTATTTTCCTTGCTGTTGCAGTAGCTATACTAATAATGTTCATATTTATACGGTGTAAGCCTTCCTGTCTTGATTGCATAATTCACTGTCCCCAGTTAGAGTCTTCAATCTAGTGGCACCCTAACAGCTTTGAAAGGCTGCCAAAACAGAGTCACCATACAGTATACTATCAAACCAATAACCAAATTAATCTAATTAACAAATTAGGCTACATCACCTGTGACCCTAAGATACTGATGGAGCTGAAATGGTTTTTCACACTGTAGATGTATATACATGCACATTTTAATATTTAATGTGTTGGTAGTCTTACTAATGTCCTAGTGGTTAAAAAGCACCTGTAGTATTGGAAATTTAAAATGCTCTCATGCTCGTTCATCTGACAACTTTTTAAAGTTGCTGTAACTTAAAGAAAAAACAACCCATAAACCAGCCTTTTCAGAAAATCTTCAGAGTTCAAGAGCTTGAGAAGTATTCACTCCTCTCAAACGCACCAAGGGAAAAATTGTTGACAGAAGGGACGAGGAGGAAGAAAAATCTTTAGCTGTTTGAAATACTGTGTAATAATTACATTTCTGGGTTTATTATTTTAAAAGGCAACTACTTTTTTTTTCCTGAATGACCACAACATGATCAAGGGTTTAAGTTAAGAGAATTAAGCAACCAGTGATATATTCCTCATTATGTCATATTCCCTACTCAAGCATTGCTCTAAGGTTAGCAATTACTGACTTCATTAACTATCAGCTATTTTTTTCTGTCATGTTCCACTAGTAACAGAAATATATGGCTGAACAGTTTTAAGATGTGCTGCTGGAAAGACTCCTAGCTTGCTTTCACAGAAATCCAGGTTAGTCACTAGGCACAAAAGGAGTACATTCAAGGCTCAGCCACAATTTTCTATAGAGAATTTGAAAAGGTGCTCCTACTTCAACCACAGAAACTGTGACTGTAAAGTGTATTAGTTCTAAATACAACTATTAGGACAAGGTACTTACTTAGGCTACTCAGTTGTCTGATTATATTTGCCAAGGAGATATTGGTGACACATTCCAATTCATTCTTGATACCTCGAGGCAGAGCTGTGTGGCACAGGTGCCTGGGGTCTATGTTCCTTTTTACCAGTGGCATTCTGAAATGTATCAGAGGACCAGCAAACCTGTAAAGAAAGGAGACAAAATACTGCTATAAGTTTAATCATATTTTAAATTCAGATTATGCCTAAAGTTAAATTGACTAATCCTAACAAGGTAAAAATACCTCCATAGTACTGATGGAATTCATTGCTCTGAGTACATAAATCTTTTCTTCTTTGCCCAACGAAAGACTATTTCATTCTCTCTCTTTAAACCTTTACCTGACTCAGATGCCAGTGAAGTGACAAATAATTTTTTACAGTTCATGCTTTTTTCTTTTTTCCCCTGAAAAAAAAGACAGGAAAATCTTTGCGGTACAAAAACACTAAAGAATGATTTCCTTCTTGATGGACTACTTCCTTATTCAGGCCAGGCAAAGTCCAACAACAAATTCCCTTATTATGAGGTCAAAGTCAAACTTAGTTGCCTATTCCACCTGAAAAGCAGGTATGATCCATTCATTATGTAATGTCATATTACTAGCAGGAGTCACCCTTCTAGTCTAAACATCACTTCTAAATCACATCTAATTGAGGCAAGAAAAGAGATGTTTTCCTTCCACCTACACTGCTACTGTCAAGAAATTCAGGTAAGAATGCATCTTCCAAATACAAGTGTCCTCAATAAACTTGTAGTGTGAAGTCCTCAGTGACTCAGAAATTCCACCCCTCCACACCTTTCCAAATCTACCCATGTTAAATTAATCACGAGTAGCTTGCAGACAGCGTAAGAATCATCTCAGGCTGTGAACCCCAGGCTTGTAATTTTCTGCACCCATGGCACTGATTGGAAGCAATTTCCCAGGGGGCAAGTTATGCCTCTCATCTTATTAGTGCTGCTTATTAAGATCTGTCTACTAAAACTTTTCTTCATGAAAAATGGATTCCCTAAAATTCTGTATTTTTTCCATGATCTGTCATGTAAAACTCCGAATGACCAACACAAAACTCCCATTTGATAGGCAGAGAATGGATACACTTGGTACTGTAATAACTTAGTCTCCTATCCCATTGCAGAAGAGATTACACTTTCTTCAGACAGCAAGGCAGACAAGTTTTCCACAACTCAACCTGCAGTCCTTGAACCTCAACCATACAGCCTGCTACAGCTTCATCTGTCCTCCGCTTAGAAGCTTTATCCCAAAGTGTTCCCAGTATGCAGTCAGGGCTTCGTGTTGTGCCACAGAATCTTCCCTATAGTATATATTTAGCCACTGTCATCTTTACTTGGTGAAAACGGAGAGGGTTTTTTTGCATAAGAATAACATAAGGCCATGGTGCTAGAGCTGAAATTTTGCTGACCTAGAAAGGCACAGGGGAATTAAAAGAGTCAAAGAGACTGTAATGGAGTATCTTCTTCTCGCAGACTGCTTAGATTTCTCCTTGCCATTTTTCCTGGGAGTATATTCTTTCACTGAAGCCAAGGCTCGTCGCTAAGGGATCCAAGCAGGATCCTTAAGTCCACCTGGGAAACACCTCTGTGTTTCCAGGATCTCATTAGACTTCATTCATTGCATTTTAACACCATGTCTACTGCCTTTATTTTCTTGAGAGAATAGTCAAAAATACTTTATGCTTTTGAGGGATAAAAACCAATTAAAATAATTTTTCTAGTCACTGGCTTAAGGGAAAGGTTATACAGTTCTTAAAATTTTGTAATTTAGTTTCTCAATATCACCAGTAAAAATTATGGAAGTGTACATGGGGCAGGGGTAAATTACAAGAACATAATTTTTTTTTAATTTTCTAGGAATATCCAAAATCCTTCTAGTTCCTAAATACCCAAGTTCTAAAAAGCTAGCTGCTACCTACAAGCTAAACGAAATAAAAAGTGCAAATCCGAACACAGTCTCAGAAGCAATGAGGAAGTGTTTGTTGTTTGAGTGAGACTTTATACCTGCTGGTACAAGACACAGGTGTTTGTGTCCTTTGCCTGAAGCAAAGGAGATCAAATGGGTGCCACCAGCAGAGCTTCTGCTGCCTTAGGAGCACACAACCCCTTCTCCCCCCAGTGACAAGACCCTGAAGAAACCCTTAACTACAGGTTCATTATCGTGGTTCCCCAACAGAAAATAAAGGAACTATTCTGTTGCTGTAAAAGAGACACAACAAATGATATGTGAGCAATGTTCTACAGAAGCAATTAAATATTAATCCCAGAGTTAAGCCCTTTCTTGATTACTGCTTTAATGATACTGTTGTATAAACAGCACAGTAGGCGAGTCTTTTAAAAAGAGGTCCAAACAAGTATGTAAAGAAATGTTTTCACAGAAAAAGTAAAAATCTACATATGAAAGAAAATGAAGTAGTCCTTATTTCTTTCTATCTGTCTCATATAGATCTGGGTTATAAAGGTTAAAAAAATATCTGTAAATAACAGGCATAAAAGCAGTTGATGGCTAGTGCACTTTTTGTTTCATTTTACCTTATATAATCAAGATGTTAGTAAGTGATATTACTCTCCCCCTTTGACTTTATATCATTCATGAAAAAACTTGCCCAATTTATAGCACATATAGATCATAAAGCTTCAGATGCCCAAGTGACAGATTCTTTAGCAAACTGTATATAACAGCAATTAAAAAAATAATCTTAAAAGTAATTATAACCAACTGCTAGCTAGATTTGAAGTAACAGCGTTTGAGTGTGTATTGCCTTTACCAGTCTGATGTGTTTAAGATAGAACACTTAATAAAACAGCTGAAAAGACACAGTATTGGTCCAAACATTTTCTCCAATAGACAAAAAAGATGCTTCACAAGCAGAGACTAAGCCCGAACTCCCTGGACCTCAAACAACTCTGAATCTGAATAAAAGTCCATTTAAGACACTAGAAACTTTCTTGCATTGACCTCCCTAGAATTTTCAGAAAATCTACTCTTTGGCCTTTTTTCTCACCCCAAACCCACAAATACCATCTTCTAATATCTGAATAACACAACTGTGGTGGTCCTACCCAAAGATACAGTATAACAAGAAAAGGCAGCAGAGGGAACAGCAAGTATGGTAAAAGGTATAGTTTTAAATTACGAATAAACTTGGAAACAAACGACAGAAGATATAACTGACACCTTCCAAATTATGCATCATGTTTAAAAACTATGCAAAGCCCAAACAGAGAATATTTCCCCATTTCCCACAGCAACACGAACAAGGAGGCAATGAAGGAAAATACCACTCAAACATGCTTAAAAAAAAAAACAAAGGAAAAGGCATTTCATGCACATTTAATAGAATTGTGGAACTCATTGCCACAGGACGCGGTATACAACAAAAATACCTGCCAGTAATTTGTCCACCACAGACCACATATTCTTTGCAGTTTGCTGCAACCACTAGAAGATCTTGATGATTCCTCCCCAATCGTATTTCGTGAAACAGGTGTGCAACAGCAAACTGAACTTTACTGTACCCAAATAATTTCTTCACTCCTATAAAAGATGTCTTTCCTAATGAAGTTCTTATCAAGAAAGCTGAAAAATTTTGAAATCACTATTATTTATCATGCAGCTTTAGAGCTGTGGAAGAGGAAAAAACAAAAAAGGCACTGTTACAATCTAGTATATCCTTTAGGTGAAAAGCAAAAAAATACAGACACACACCCCCACTGCTCCCAAACCATACATTACCCAAGCCACTTGGTCAGCAAAGGAAAAATTCATTCCTAGATCATAAAATCCCGTTATCATGTTGTTCCCAAGCAAACCCTGGAAACTGTTCATAACACCAATCAGGCAGAAAAGAGAAGCAGCCTGTCAGTGCATAAGAGGATCCCTGGGCTGAAAGAGAGGTTATGTGACACTTCCTCAGAGGCTCACAGTTCTCCTCCTGTCGCACAGTCTCAGAGCTCTCCCTCCCCTCAGCCTCACCACTCCCCGGCTCAAAACTCAGGGGAAGGGAAGGCAATCTTCAAACACGAATCTCTCCTCTTCCCTCCTGTCCCATACAAATCTTCGAGGCAATTCTTAACAAGCGGCACTAGTTTACACATGAGTTAACTCAAGTGCTTTATTCTATAGCGATCTTAAACTGAAACTCCTCTTTACAAGGAGACGCTGATCTCTTTTGCAGAGCTACTATTGAAAACTCTTCTCCCTCACTTCCTATGCATCCTTTGTAGTACTCTGAATCCACTTGAGAAGCCAACTCTAATCTTCTTTACAAACCCCTCTGCTACTTCAGTTGCACAATGGTTGGCGCAATGCGTATGTTGCGAGTATGAGTACAGAATACGAATACGTGTACATACTGAGTATCTCATGTTTTTATCAATCTCTCATGCTTTGATACAGGACTTTTTAGGAATTAGCTAAAACACTTCAGTTGCTTTTTCAATTAATTCCTATTAAAGAACTGTAGAACAATGGCGCTAATGAAAGTTAATTATTATCTTTTTAGAAGAATAGCCTTAATGAGATGTGGCTGCCCTTCTTTTCAAAAGGCAAAGTTGTTTAGTGTGCTGCACAGCCTTCTTCAGCTATCGGGGGCCTTACTGGTGACGCTCTTCTATCTCCAACTCCTACTTCTCAAATGCTGCTGGCAGCAGCTGAGAAACCTGCTCTCAGGACACCTGTCCCCTGTGCCCAGGCAGCAGAACTGGCAGAAGCGGCGCTGCTCCCATGACTCCGACCACGACGCTTTCACCCTGCTGTTGGTGCCGAGAGACAGGCCCTGGGGAGCAGCGGTGTAGGAAACGGCGATCATTTTCCCTTCAACTTTCCCTTCCCCTCCTGTAGAAACATCTCAGAAGTGCAAGATGTGCAAAGAAATATTGCATTACTGGAAGCTTGTGAAAAATTTGCAATGTCAGTTGTCACAGTAATGATTCAGTTTTTCTAGTAAGTACAGTAAGGCAAGTAGAAATGAAAGCACAACATTAAGACGGGGAAAACGAACTAACTAACCTGCCCTGCACTTCAACTGGTAATTAAACTATACTTCAGTTTTCCTTTCAGAAGACTAATGAAATTTCATGATCACATGTCTTTTTAAATAAAAGTTTACTTCTGATTAGGTTACATTTCATCCTTACTAAACTTGACATTATTTTCTTAGCATTAATAAAAGACATTAATCTATAATTTTTATATAATATACCAATAATGCAGCACTGAATGCCCTTGCTTTCACGGGGTTAAATTTAATTCCAACAACTTCTATAGCATATCTTTATGCCTTAATATTACCTTACTTCTTGTAATTTTCCTTTAACGATGTGCAACAGCAATGCCTTTCATGTGCCTCATTTAATTGATCACGTTCTAGCTGCTGGCAGAACAGACCACAGTTTGAAACACAACAATCAATTTAACACTTCCCCCACCCACACTCAGAAACAGAAATAGAATATACAATAGTTTTTGTATTTGCTTACATAATCATGTACTAACTGCATCTACACCATACAGACTTTGGGACAGAATGAAAGTAGCTAATAAAAATCCTCAAATGTGTTAATGAATCTGATAAAGTCATCACTGCATCAGTTAATAAAACAAGCTCATTCTCTTGTCAAGTTTTAATTATACTACAAGACATCATGTTATACTAGTTGCCCAAAATCCAAAGATGAAGATCTTCTAATACACACCTCTACTATGAAAAGGCAAATGTGCAAAGACTTCATGCAGCTTCTTTCTCTGCAGCTCTGACTGTAAGATCAAGGTCCAGGTAAAAGCTTGAGAAATGACAGACACCAACAGTATGGTGTCCTTCAAGAAAGTAGGACACTACCACCTACTGCTGAGTCACCATAACGATTTTAATACTCTAAAGGCAATTAACATCCCTTAGAAGATACATCTGGGAACTGACAAGTTGACAACTGACATCTTAAATTGACAATTCAACAGAAATGTGTTAAAATTACTGTTTTGCAGTCCTTTCTGTTATGAACCATGTCACAGAATGAAAGATCTTCTCCTTGGAATCCTTCCCTCAAACCTCAGTCTTCTGAAACTCGCTCTCAAAAATTTTTCTAACTGCAAGTGACAAGGAAAAGATGAACTTCCTGTAACTAAAAAGCAGTGTCAAAGAAAATAAATGCAAAATATACTATTAGAAAGTGATGTTGACATCAGTGCTGTTTAAGAATGAGTGTAAAATGAATTGTTTACAGCTTAAGACCTCCTATACTAGATTGACCAAATGTGTAACAACTTTTTTGAATAGACAACATAAGAAGCAATGCCTATATAGGGTATATAAAAGAAGTTGATATATTTGTTTTTTTACTAAACCATAAAGTCATTAATAAAATATTTCTGAATTTATTTGTAGTCACAAATATAAAAAATACTGTTCCTGAAGTAATACCAATAACAGCCTCTCACATGTTGTTCTCTACATGTTCTGTTGCTGAACTGAAGATAACATTATGCAGGGATGGATTAATATATCAATGGACCACTGAAGTTTCTATCTCAGTAACTTTGTATAGGAAAGTATTTGATTAGCAAGATAATAGTGAACAGATTGTAAAAAAACAATCTAACTCTTATAAAATGTATTTAAAATGCATCTCAGTACATCTGTCACGTCAGATAAGCAGAAAACAGACGCCAGGCACAAAATGGGTAGGACTTGAGTTCTACTCAATCTCTAAGGCATAATTACAGACAGTGCTAAAATCACTTTTCAGCTACTACCATCCAGCCGATTTTCTCCCAGATGTGTATCGTACGACTACAATCTCTCCCCCAACGCATGCATGCACACCTGCACACACACAGGCACACTCATCTTTAAAGTACGTGGAAAAAACACTTGAAAATTATGGGTTTGATTACAGACACAAACCACAGCTACATCTACTTCCTTGCCAAAATTTCTAAGTTTCACCTTTATTCAGCTAAACAAATGAAAAAATGGCAATAATTTTTTTTACACTGGAAAAACATTTTGTACTGTCAGCCCTATATTGGTTGCAACTAGCATGAAATAGTATAGTAAAAATGAAGGCAATTTTGGCAAGTTAGGGGTGGGAAGAAAAGGAGCGATTAATTATTTGTACGTTGACTTTTAAGAGTTTTATCTGTGACAAATTAGCTTTTCCAAAAAATCTTAAATAGTTAACTGTCAGTGAGATTGAGATGATTCTGGTGATGGCAGAACAGCATAATTCTCAGTACGGATAAGGCTGCAAAATATGACCCTCTAGTATCAATGCAGCAAGTACAAATTCATTAATAGAAACAGAAGCAATATTCAGGGGAGAAAGCCGACATACCAATTCATAACTGCAGGGGCTACCTCAAGTTTTAGAGGAGGCAACAGCATATTTTTGGTGAGTGAAACACTGCAATCTGGGTCGAGTCATCGAGCTACGTGTAATAAAACACAGCATCGTAACATGTGGCAACCACTTTCTACTGACTATGTCCAGCCCTCAGGGCTTCCATACCACTTCCAGTTTTGTTGGGGAAGATCTTCAGAGCCTGACTCCAGCTACAACCCATTTGTATGAGTTTCGGCTTCCTCAGGGTCCTTACACAATTGTCTGAAATTCTTCCCACCTGCCCCTCTCGTCCCACTACACAGATGACAGAGCCTGTCACCATCATCTATACAGTCCACTCCTCCCCTCAAGCCCTAATGAAAGATTTCACTCCGATCATGTGTACAGAGCAAAAACCTAAGGTATCCTAACTACAAGAGAGAATATTCATCTCAATATTGGTTTCTTTTTCCCAATACAGGTGCAAAATACAATAGCGTTAAGTAAATGACATGCGGATTCTGCAAATCTCGTCCCTTTTGTTAAGCAGAATTCCTATTAATGAATTCAAACACAAACAATTCAGAGCACAGCAGCTTACAAACTGTGGCTATTTTAGATGGTTTCTTTCTACACGGCTAAGCTCAGCTTGATTTCACGTAACTGAAGTTTTTTCCTTTGTTTTCACCTCTGGTTTTCTGGAATACAAACAAGTAGCTACTGATTTGTCAGTTTGTTAAGCATTGATTCTTTTAACTACATTGCTTCCTTCATTTTTCCCCACTACCGACAGCTTCTGTCTTACTATGGTAAGTATCTTTTGGATGTAAGTTGTTTATATCAAAATTAATAAATCTGCAGGAAAAGCACAAAAAAAACCTCCAAAAAATAATCCAGCCACCGTAAGTGCAGTTATTTGATGTGTTTTGCTAATAATCATAAAAACATTTCTGTTTGTCTTAGTAAAGAAACTATTTATATCAAATTGCTCTTAAGGGGAAAAAAAAAAAATCAGGTTCAACACTACCCACCCTGAACAGTAGGACTACTTGGGGCAATAAGGCACTAAGCCAGTTGCATTTCTGGCTCATAGACAAAATTCAATGAACGTGGTTAGACGTGACATTGCTTAGCATGTCTACAGCAAGAAACATTTAGTCATACAAACTTCTTCACATTAAGTATTTTAAGCAATAATGGAAATTAAAAAGAGATAGTGAACTTTTTTTGGTTTAACAACTTACTTCCAAAATATATGTAACACAAAACACACAGAACACACGAAGAATAAAATTTCTGATTAAAAAAAAATCCCTAAGTATAATTAAAAAACAAAATAACAACACTAAAGATTTCCAGATGCTAGATTAGAATTAATTGGTATTTGGTTTTTTTTTTCCTTAGAATTTTAGTATCTTTAAACTAAAACTTTTGTTACACATATGATGAGCCATCCCTTCATGACCTGTGATATTTTAAGTTTACAAAACAGTAAACAATCAGAAACAGAATATAATTGCATTCTTCAAATACAAATCTTAAAGACACAAAATACTAATCACCAATTCTTCTCCTTCCAACACTGAAACTACAGTATTAAGCTACAGTGAAGACTTACAAAACCAATCTTGTGAATAGTGCACAGAAAACATGAGAATCACTATCCCCAAACAGGCACAAAGTCTTATGACACCTTACTACAAAAAAAACAACAAAAAAAAAATTAATGAAATTAAGGAAAAAAAAAAGTGACTCCTTGCACATGTATTTCTATTAAGCTTTCTGAAGAAGTTAATTAAAAAAATATAAAACATATGCACAATGTATTTGCATTATATAAATGCACACACACAAACTCCTACCTCTAAATAGAAATCTTTTAAATTATTACATGTAAGATTTTAAAAAAGACCTGCAAAATTTCTTATTAGCATTACCAAATATTATTCAGATTACCCTGTACTCATTAGTTGTCTCCTAGTGAGCTTCTGTCAGGTCATTTGATTAAAAACAATTTTGGAAGTATCCTGGGTTCTAATTTAGGTACAGCCAAGAATGCTCAAATTAATTTTTGATTACAAGTTTTCCTCTGTTCCCCAAAGGCTAAAAATGTATTAGCAAACTATGTGATTTGAAATTGCTTTTTGAGACCTATGTTTTATCTGATGACATTTTTTCCTCTCAGCATTAATCTAGTCTTCCTGTTAACAGTTTCTACGTATGGTGTATAACACAAAAGCCCTATGATGGACTGCAACAAAAGCCCTTTATTATAGTCTTGACAGAGACAGATAACTAATCCAGTGTTAATTTAAAATCAAAACCTTAGTACCAGAACGAAGGGTATGGTTTGTGTGGTTTTAGCGTATCCATGATAACATACTACCTTTGAAAATTTTCTATGATTTTTGAAGAATGTATATTCTATATATCAGCCTTTGTTACATAGTTCTTTACTGGTTCAGCATAAGGCCTATTAAGTGCACACATCAGTTTTATAACTTAATTTTATAAAATTCACCAAATGCAATTCACCAAATGAATGCTGACATACTTCTATTGCATGGATACAACAACCTGCTTTTGAGTGGTCAGTAGTTCATTGCAGTAAATAACAAATATTTAAAGAAAAGGTACCTGAACTTCCCAGCTGGTAAGAAAAGTAACCTGGATGGGTACTGGGAAGACAAGGTGTTCCACCCTGGCTACAGCACTGGACTGCTAGTTGCCCATCAGCTGTGCATCACCAACTTCCAGAACTCCCCACACCGAGGGAGCCCTCGGGCTGCGGCACTATTAATCACAGCCAACACCTCCTGCGCCGGGCTGCTTCCACACAGGCTGGCCCTCGCACAAGGCAATTAGAATTCAACACACAGTGCCCTGCCTTAATAACAGAGCTGTCCTTACAAAGGAAACACAGAAGTGCTCACCCCCGGTGGCCAAAGCCTGCCCTTTTTCCCCAGTTGCAAGTGGAGAATCCCCTGAAGGCAGAGTGATTAAAAAATGATTATTCCTTTGGTACCAAGCTACAACTGGTAAATATTAAATTATGATGTGCCAAAAATGAAAGAAATGAGTGTCTGTGCATGGGTGAGGAAAGGAAGGAAGGGGAATACGACGGTCTGGGCCTTTCATCGTGTTGACCTTATTGCCAAATCCAAGAAGGAAATTAGATGCTAATGAAATAATAAATAATGTCGGGAATCTACAGTAGTAAGACCAATGTAGAGAGGGCTGGGACTAAGAAAACTCATGCAATGCAGGAGCTACTTATGCAGTTCCTGTGTATTAATCCACCAGTGATACACACTATACTAACTAGTACTCACTTACTAAGCTACACAACAGGTGTCAACAATGACTATCAGAAGCTTTTCATGCCTCAAAACATTACTAGAGATTTGAAGAAGTGATGTTAGCACTGCAAGAGCCAAAGATAAGCCATGTATTTAAAAAATGAAAATTTCACTGCACTTTATGCTGTGATCCCAAATGCCTAGATGTATTTTATGCTATGATACTAAATCCATGAAGGACAGATTATTGGTTTTGATTTTCTTTTTCATGGTTTTAAAAGAATTATTAAGATATACCAACTATCAAGTGATGTACAAGGGATGTACAGATGTGTAATAATCACCTTATTATTACTAGCTGAGCTTCTTTGTAGATGAATTTTTCCCCTCTGTGAACAATAAAATTCCTCAGAAGAGGATTTGTTGCAAAAAATATGAACGTGCATAAACAACATCTTGCCCTATCTACTGCCATTTATGCTACTTAGCATGTTTGAACAGACATGCTGTGGGAAAAAGGTATTAACGTTCACAGAGAAGTTGTTTGCTTTTGAACAGAAATGTTATTAAATATTCAACAGTCCAGAAACACTGATGATTTATACTGTTGAAGGCTAGAAACTGATCATTTCATCCTTCACTCAGTATAATGTCAAAACTCCCCACTGAAGCAAATAAAAGACGTGTTAAGTAAAGACTGGAGGACTCAGATATGACTGTTTCCTACCCAGTGCAGTGCTGTTTGGTACAAGTATTTTTCCAGAATTTTTCCCATTCAGTTTTCACCATTTTAGGTAGGGAGTTTCCAGTAATTTCACGGGTAAAATCTTCTACAATCAACTACATTTCATACACAGCAAAATGTGCCAATTTTCCCTCCTGCCCTCTCAGTTTTGTTCCCCTATAGTTTGAGATTACACATATTAGTTCTTATTTCTTGTTGTTTGTAACCTTCAGGTATTTATAGATGTCATACCTGTTCTTTGCTAGCAATTCTAACAAGTTATACATTTTTGTTCTTATTTAGGAGGAAAAAAATATAGTGTCACTAATTCCAGTAATGTTTATCACTCTCACTCAAGTACCACCTAATTTATCAGCATTTTTCTAGCAATGTGGTATCCAAAAGTGAAAACAGCATTCTGTATGCATTTGTGTCACATGTGGATACCTAAACAAGTCTAAATATCAAGATGGTGTTTAGCTGGCATTATGCACTTACAGCCCAGAAAGCCAACTGCATCCTGGGCTGCATCAAAAGAAGCGTGGCCAGCAGGTCAAGGGAAGTGATTCTCCCCCTCTACTCCACTCTGGTGAGACCCCACCTGGAGTACTGTGTCCAGCTTGCGGTTCCCAACATAAGTGTTGTGGTTTGGGCTACCTCAAACCAGGACATTAAGAAGGACATGGACCTGCTGGAGTGAGTCCAGAAGGGTGACGAAGATCAACAAAGGGCTGGAGCACCTCTCCTATGAGAACAGGCTAATAGAACTGGGGCTGTTCAGCCTGGAGAAGAGAAGGCTTCAGGGAGACCTTGTTGTGACCTTTCAATATGTAAAGGGGGGCCTCTAAGAAGGATGGAGATAGACTTTTTACCAGGGCCTGTAGTGACAGGACAAGGGACAACTGCAACAGGTTGCCCAGAGAGGTGGTGGAGGCCCCATTCCTGGAAACATTCAAAGTCAGGTTGGATGAGGCTCTGAGCAACCTGACTTAGTTAATGATGTCCCTGCTCATTGCAGGAGGGATGGACTAGATAACCTTTAAAGGTCCCTTCCAACCCAAACTATTCTATGATTCTATGAAAGAGGGTATGATTAGGTTGGACATGAGGAAAAAAATTCTTTACTGTGAGGGTGGTGAAACACTGGAACAGGTTTGCCCAGAGAAGTTGTGGATGCCCCATCCCTGGAAATATTCAAGGCCAGGCTGGATGAGGCTTTGAACAGCCTGGTCTAGTGGAAGGTGTCCCTGGCCATGGCAGTGGGGTTCGAACTAGATGATCTTTAAGGTCCCTTCCAACCCAAACCATTCTATGATTCTATGAATTCTTTCAGTTATAGCATTATTTGTTGCTACCACCTAGTCTAAACTTGCACCTGCAAAAATTCAATTTTGCAAGTTTGTTGGGGTTTTTTTTCCCCAATTAAGTTTCTAGTTTGTATGTCCTTTGAAGGCTGAGGTCTGGGGTCCAGACTCTCAAACTCTTGGTCCTTTAAGTAGTTATTCTGAAGTTAAATGAGATTCTTTGCAGGACCCCGTTTAGAAGTTGCAATAGGAAGTTTTTTCTATTAGCCTGATTCATATGACTTCCAAAGAATAAATAATCTTTTAAAGAAAATCAAAGAAACTGCTCATGCCCATATTTATTAACAAGAAATGTGACACTATTTGCCTTTCTGTTATAACACTCTGATGAAAGATAAATAAGGCTGCATCCTTTGGCCTACAAAAGAATCAGTACTCATTTAGCAAATTTATGTAGCAAGTAGGAACTACCTGCATGGAAGCTTTAAAACTTGTTAAACTTTAATAAATTATTTCTAATATTTCATAATTTCTGCAAGCCATAATTTAAACACCTTAAAATATATCATTAGGAAAAACTTATTTTCCAGACAAAATTAGATTTCCTCGTAATTTCATAAGCAACATTCAAGATTGTGTATTTACATATGTATATTTCCCTACATTTAAATACTAGAATTAATTCTAGCCACCATTTAATTTCACTGTCCATGCCTGAGTTTGAGAAATATTCTTGACAGGAAAGGAATAAATATTGCAGAGAAAAATAATTTTTTTTTGTGAACACTGGAACTAATTAAAGCTAGTTCTCTCAAGGCTTTTTTGCCATGGGTGATTGTGAGCTTTAAGTAAAGCTGTTACCATAATTGGGATATCTGCAAGATGCCTTTCCTCTCTGGTTTCCTGTATCTATTTACATGTAAAGTAACACTGACACCTTTCCATTGCCTATAATGTTTGCAAAGACATACATTTTCATAATATGTGCAGGAGTTTAACAGTCTTCCAAGTATCTGTTCCCCTATGAAATTTGGCTCAAATCAGACAGTAGTTTAGAAATTATTGGGATGAAGCAGGAATCATAGACAAACAGAGAAAGAATTCACCTCCTTTTCTTGACCCCAGGTTTGGAAGTTTGATTTTTAAAATTACATGGTTTTGTGCTATGCTTCAAATAACAATTATTTAAAGCTACTAGCTTAAATAACTGGAGGCACAAACATGAAATAAGAACATTCTGAAATTCATTCATTCTTCTACTTTCTGATTTGGGCTTGAAAATATAAAATCCATGGGAATTAAAACTACGGTCAATAAACTGGAGATGCCACCTCAGTTTCAAGCAGAGACAAACTATTAATATTTGGAAGCTTTGCAAAGGAACTTGTCAGGGGTCAGAAGGCTATTTTCAGTTGTGCATTCCTCTTAAATCAGACTTGTTAATAGAGAGTAAAGGTACACCTATAAGGCTTATGGCAACATTATTAAATCACTATGACCAAAAACCCCTGCATGTACATATTTATCAGGAAAAATAAGGTGTTCTCAGTCTTCAGTGAAAACATCCATGGCCCTCAGGACCATTACATGTGACAATCATATTCTGTGATAAGGGAAACACTGAGTAAACGTAGGTCTCTGCCGGCTCCTTCAAGGGAGTCAAGGGACTACAGATGAGAAAAGGAAAAGAAGGTGAATCTGTTTATTCTCTAAAATACAGCAAAAAGATTAGCCCAGCCAGCCAAGAAGAAGGTCAGACCTACTAACGGAGTTAATAAAGTTGGCTCTTTCTCTCTTGCAAGTATTTAGCAAAAGGTAGATAGTGATTGAACAGGGATGGAGAAATGAGATTATCTTTAGCTGTCTCTACAGGGAGCTCTGAAAAGATAGCTTGGAATTGTCAGACTTTGAACTAGTACATATAATTATCACGTAATAAAGATACCCATTTGCCTCAGAGGTAGGTAATGTAAGAAGCAACGAAGGAACTCAATAACTTCAGTAATTCCTTCTACATTTAAGATACTTTAACTGTAGATATTCAGATAATTTAGGACACGGTACTGGAATAAGACTGCATAAAATTCTAATTATCCAATATTGGTGCTGTCATCAAAATGCTGGTTTCAAGCACAGAAAAAGGGAGGAAATGGGCATGGCTGGGAAGACAGCAACAGAGTCACTTTAGCAGTCTCTGAGAATAGCACTGGAAAATCACCGTACCTAGCTAAATGTCTGCACTTCTACAGAATGCACAGAAATCACAGCTGCCTATAAAGAGCAATCCAGTCCATTTACATTATTATTTTTTTTTTCTACCAAGGATGTGTGGAACCAACAGGAAATCTAAAAGGCCTCCACATACTTCAGATTAAGTCTGTCTACTCTCTTTGAAGTATAGGCACCAAAGGAACGATGGTTCTTGCCTCCTGACAACAGCTTGCTGTTTGGAGAACTCACTCGAGAAATGGAAACCATATTAAGAGGAATGAATTCATGCCTCCCTTACTGCAGTAATCAAAAGCATTAAGCCACAGAACATTTTGTGTGAAAGCACTTGAAACTGAGCAAGCAAATAAGGAAGCCAAACGTTATCCAGAAATTGAGATATTAGCTGCAAGCGGCAGAACTCTATTTCCACATCTTAATCCCAGAAAATAATTATGCATTTAAAAAAATATGTATTGTCATTTGATAAAACCATCTCCAGAATTATTGATCAGAAAATTAGATATGCATCCTTCCAGTTTAACGTCCTGGTTACTTGGAAGGCATTTTTCCTCTGTTGCCTAGCCCTTTCTCCCCTAGAAGGTGGAAGACGCAGGTTTAAATAACCTAGCTTGAGTGCTGCACCCATATTTGTCAGTGCTCTAATTGGCATAACCAGCTGAATGCTCTATCAGTCAGGGACAGTAATGACCACTCTCATATGAGATGAGATCAGTCATAGATCTAATCCCCAGCTCACCGTTTCAAGCTTCTCCTGGGAATGATAGAGAATTTAGGAGGCTGTCCAGATATCTAAACAATTTAAGCACCTCTAAGCATGTGTGGTCAAGTTAAATGTCTCAGCTAGGCAGGGAGGAGCCTAATGTATTTATACACATAGTGTTAAGCAGTCTTGGAAAAGAAATAGATTTGACTATCTGAGATGTGTATCTTTTGAGTGGCTAAATTGCAATTTGGGCAGGATATGTCATCCTTAAATCACAACTCTAATCCTACGCAATGCAGAGGACAACACTGTATAATCCTACTTATGAACTATACTAATCAAACTCCATCTTAAATCTAGTTAAATCCTTGCCCCTGGTATTAAATTTAAGCACAGTTCACTCCTTAGATGACAGGAGACAAATGGCAATTCCATTCTAGATTTATGATTAATATTAGGTTTTTTCCCATTCTAAAAGTGTTCTTGATTACCCATTTTCCTTAGAAAATTCTCTCTCTCCAACTGTACTTCTGTCCTTTGCTATCATCCCGGTTTTACATAACTAAAATATATTATAATTAAATTTAAGATAATTAAAACCAGGCATGGCCTTTCTGATGGAAGGACAAGTTGTGTAGTCAAGGAAGTTCAGAATACCTTGATTATCACATGGACTTTGGTTCAAGTCAATAGGTGTTCTTCAGATACTGATTCAGGTTATTTATTTAACTTACAGATGAAAAGACTGTCCAGGAGACTGGAACTGGTATGTTGATGAAACACCAGTCAGGAATCCACGTAATCTGGAGACATGCCTGAAAAGGAGTGGATGTGGAATTTAGCACAGGATTCAGCATAGGGGGAGGCTGCTATGCGGCACAGAATACCTAAGGACCTCATCAGTGTATGGGAAGGGGATGTAGGGAAACACCAGGAAAAATCCATTGTACAGATCACAGCTTACAGAAGGTAAGCATAGGGGGAAACCAAGTCCAGAATGGTCCTGCTATTCTCCAGCAGTTTACGTAGTGGTTAGAAGAGACTTTTTATATATACTAGTATCCCAAACTGATTTCCAGGGAGCCTTTAACCAATAAAGAGAGAACAG
Organism: Stercorarius parasiticus; assembly: GCA_013396915.1. Taxonomy (NCBI): domain Eukaryota; kingdom Metazoa; phylum Chordata; class Aves; order Charadriiformes; family Stercorariidae; genus Stercorarius; species Stercorarius parasiticus. Next base: position 302,517 of record VWZL01000645.1, read on the forward strand.
CTATTCTTTTTATACCACCAAAAGGATACTTTATGCACAAGAACTTAAGAATCCAAACAAGCACACAACGATAATGGCCAGATCACTACAGACTAAAAGGTGTGTTCTGACAGACAGAGGACATAGAATTAAGTGTCCTGAAAACCAAGAGATGTGGGACAATACCTCTGTTAAAGAGACAGTATCATCCTGTCTTGCATATTACCTTGAACCAACAAATACAGGCATCCAGACCTCTCTGATCCAAGATCTCTTTCTCTTTGGCAGGAGAAAATAATTGCAGTACATTCTTTTCTTGAGATGGGAAGGATTAATTCCATTTCTCTCTGGTTAGAAGAGTAGCTTCTTGTTATTTTAGCATTTTGTTAAAAAATAAAATAAAAAAAACCCCGTAACCGAAAAGAGATGGAGATGGTAGGGCTAAGGGCTGCTAGGGAATCAGACTAGATGTAGGGGTTACTGAACAGAATGATGTCGAATACTTCCTTGCAAGGTGAAACTGCTTCAGGCCTGATCCCAAAGAGCTGTCAGGAGGAAGAAGTTCCAGCTAAGAGGAAATATTTCCTAAGCAAAGATACAAGGTGATATGTGAGGTGCAATGAACACCGAGCACAAAACTTGTCTGCCGCAGTGGAATTGCTGTCTCCTCCAGTGAGGGTTACAAAGTCTTAATATGCCTTTGAAACTTAGGAGGTTGAAGAAAACACTCAGAAAAAATAATCTTGGAACCAGAGGAAAGACTCCAAAAAGCATGCCAAGGTAGGCACTGAATTCTTAAAAAGAAAGTTAAAAAGCACCCAATTAAATGCTCTCCATACAAAAACAAACAAACAAATAAAATCAAACCCCAAGCCCAAACAAACAATAAAAATTACACCACAGAAGAGAATGCAACAAAAGCTAAAAAATAAGCATGAAACCCCAAAAGCTAGAGCTTACTGCCTACAAATTATTCTGGCACTGTAGATAAGCATTTGAAGCTCTGACCTGGCCAGACAGTTGAGAGGAGTGAAGAGGAGCAGAGTAGTCCCTGCATGGTGTGTGCAAGGGCTGACACTACCCTCAAGAGCGCTGCTGAAGATAAACACATCTTCAGTTTTGAGAACTTTGGCATATCCAGCGCCTGTTTTTGAAAGGGAAAGGTAAACGCCTATGCAAATATTACTTCATGTATTGTATCAGAGATGGGACTATTCTATTGATCAATGCCAGGAGACTAATAAAAACAAAATGAGTTTTCCTCCACTTTAAAACACAACTCCTACCTAAACTTGGAGACACTGGTGGATGAGCATCACTGTGACTAGCATCTCCTGGAAAGTTTCACAAACATTCACAGAAATTGGAAACATTCATATAAAACTTAGTGGGAATATTCATACAGCAAATTCAGATAGTTATCTTTTTGTCAGTAAAAACTAGCAAAATGAAATTAATTAAAATAATATTCCTCTGTAGCAAATTGTTGATTTCGATGAGATAGTACAGAATAATTTTATAACACTACATCTCTTAGCAACTAATTTGAAATAATCTAAAAAGAAGCTAAAGCTAAATTTCTGTTTTTCTCAATAAATATAAGAAATACAAGCTGTAAATAAAATTAAAGTCTTTGCCTTACCCTATGTACCACAATGACAGATGTAATGAAAAAATAACCGCTTGGCTTTTCTGTAAGATCTTCACTCAAAACCTTTATCAAAAGGACAGAAAATAACCAAGAAGGAAAGTAAAAAGCTTGCTCAAAAAATACTACCTTTAGTGCAATCTGAAAGAAAATAATGCTGCTGACAGCAACAAGTAAAAGCTAAAGCAGCCACCAAGAGTCATTTGTATTACTCCCAGTTCAACACTACAAAAGAAAACAGAAATGGCTATGCACTTAATAGAGTAGATAAGATGTTCCTACTAATAGTCTGGAGGTACTTTGCAACAGTAAGCAGGAGAGACTACTACACTGGTGACAAAAGCAATACTGCTGTTTAGTCAGTAAACAAACACCTATTTTTCTATTTATATGTGGACACAATGAAAGGTCCCAAAGATGAGATCTAAAAGCACAGATTTAAAAAAGAAAACTTAACTTGGTTTGGCATAATATTATTTCTGCACATTTTCAAAAACCACACCAACTTTATCTATGTATGGATTATATCCATAACCTCAATTTACTAGTATCCCCAAAGGGTTAGACTCTCACGTGGGAAAAAATACTACCAGAATTCACACCTGAACTCATGACTAGAAAGATTAACAAAATTACCTACTCACTGCAGTGCACAGATTGTAGAAATACTCCTGATTTTTCTGCGCCAACACCAGAACTTCTGCTTTGAACCACATGCATGCAAAAAGTGCAACAAAAAAACCACCTCAAATTATGGAATACATACACATGATAATTTTCCAGGAAAAAAACCCATATGCAAACAGTTATAAATAAACCTCTTGTGGTTATGCAATGCCTGTATTTTCTTTTCCAATTTAAGTCCCCGGCTACAACTGAAGACTGGTACCAGCTTAGATAATTATATATTTAACTCACATGGCAACTCCTACATGCTTGGATTTAGTCTATTAGTACTGAGACGATCCTTGCCATGTAGACGTTTAGATGAACTAAGGTTAAATTCACGTGACAACTCCTACTTGCTTGGAGTTATTCTTCTGTTAGTGTTGAGATGATCTGTTCCAACGTACATGAGTCAGGGGGAGGGAGGATCACAGTAACTGGAGTATTAAAGCAACAAGAAATAAGATGTTTCAAAATTCATATCGCAATCATACACTGAACCTGCTTTCCTCCAGAGAACTAACCAGAAAGAGCTAACTAAAAGGAAAACAATAGGAAGAAGAAAACCCTTCTGTTTTGCTGTTAGGCTACATCATAAAGCCAAAGCTGCTTCTTCCAATACCCAGTTTATATCAGACACCACTACAGGGAAAATATTTTACTAATATAAGAGGAGAGAAAGAAAAAAAAAAGCAACCTTATAGAAGACTTTACATTAACACCATTAAATTATCATTGTGCAAATATTTAGACAACCTTATCCATAACTAAAAAGGCTGAAAGTGATTATCCAGCACTTGTAGTCATACAGTCATTCATAATGAAGGCTAATAGTTTACCAAGCTATAATTATTCCCCGTAAAGGAATTATTCTCTACTATTGCTGTAACTCAAAAATGTTACTACTTATTGAAGAAAGAGAAGCACCTTGTCACATAGTTAGAGAAAATAACCAAATGATTACACAACACTTAGAGCAAAACTGTTAACTTTAAGAGAAGGATGTTCTTGTTCTTTGTAGACCCAGTCAAGACAACAGCACAGTAACAATTAATTGAAACAAAAAAGCATTAGGAAGGAACAGGCTTTTCTCACAACTAAAGTTGATAATTTCACTTTGAAGGTACTTTGCTGAGAATGTTTCATTTAAAATCACTGCCATATTTTTTTAGTGATTTCTAATAGCCAATACTGAATGAGCAGGATGTAGAGAAAATAAGTTTCCACAATTCTCGAAGTCTGCGTGAGGCTAATATATTTTATGTCTTCAAGAGGCCCCAGTTTTCTGCCTGCCACTTGCAACTTGCTTAAAGGTCACCTGTTCCTTCTAAACGTAACTGTAGATGGGAACACCAATTTTTAAGATCCCCCTTCAGCTTCTGGTCATTATTGCTGAAATAGTACTGAAAATATGATATTGGGCACTCCTGGATGCGAGGTGAGTGCTAAGAGCATGAAGCCTGGTGAGATGGGTCCACACAGTGAGCTCCTTGGCAAGAAAGTGCTCTTACCCAGAGACTCCATCTCCACTTCAGGAAGCCCTGACATCTCCTGCAAGATAAAGACACTCCACTGCAAGAAGCACGAGGAGCTCTGCCAGAGCTTCCCAAAGAACACTCCTCTAGGGACAGCTGGATGAATTTTCTCCTGTTTTGAGTCACTTTGGAGAGCCCCAGCTCAATGGTTGGGCTCAAACCATCCATGTTCAGCAAAGCATCTTTCCTGTCTCCATTTGCTTCCTAACCCCTCTAGGCTTTCCAATGGGGAGGAAAGCAGCAAAGGCATCTTCTCCAAAGTGCTCCTCTCTTCAGCCTGTCACCCTGCAGAGGTCACTAGGAAAGATCTGTCTCTGTGTTGGACCCATCCAGGTACTCAGGAGACTGAAGGCTGCAGCAATCCACAATGAGGAAATCCCAAGAGTGCTCCTGTGGCAGTTATAAAAGACTCTAAGAATTATAAAGCTGAGTACACGAGCAGGGAAAGTTTCAGGTCATCTACAGTCCATTCTTCCATTCTAAGAAGTTATTGCTAGCAAATGATCAGTTAACCTGTCCTTAAAAACATGCACAGATGTCTCAGAAAGTCTGTCAAACTCCCAAAGAAAGCTGTTGCAATCTTCACAAAACCCACAGGTCACCTTACATACTTGAAAACAAGTATCTTTCATTATACCTGGGAATAAATCCTATTCGTCCCAAATAAAAATACTGGGCAAACACAGGAGAAAAGAAGCAAGTCTGGGGGAAGAGTTCTCACAGCAGAAATAGCTCATCTAGGGAAACAATCTAATGCCCAGAGAACTGTACCTTGGTTTTCTGCCTGTCTCAAAGCTTCAACCGCACAAGCTCTAGCAAATTTAGCTTAGCTTAAGTCTGCTGATGTACTGAACTGAGAAAGGTGAAAAGCAGACAAATATCCTCCCACCCTAGCAAAGTGGCATGAGGTAGATGGGACAGACAGCAGAGAGCAGCATCTTAAACAACCACAACAAATTCTAACAGAATTCATCTGTCAAGAGTCTCAGTCATCTATGTTGGGAGCATAAATGCTAGTCATTCTAGGACTGTACTGACTCCAGGTTAACTGCCAAAATGATAGCAAATCTACAGTCCTTTATCCCTTTCTCACATAAGGAAGGCACTTTATATCAAAATATTATGGTTTTACTCAACAGCTTAAAAAAAAAAAAAAATATCTCAGACACACTGGAGTCCAAGCTAAATATGACAGAATTTGAATAGTTCTGCTGTTGACCCAAAGCAAACCCATTTCTCAGTTAGATCACTGGATGGCTCATGGAATAGATAAATGGTCCCTGAGTCTTCTACCTCTCAGCTGAAATCCAGGCTACATTGGGAGTGGATGGCAATAACTACTATGCAATTCTTTTCAGTGACCTGTGCAGAAACAGACAATTAACCAAGTGCATAGATGATAAAACTCCATCGCTCCAACAACTTCATCTGCAACTGCTTATATCAGAGCAGCTACACAAGGGTGAAACAGCCCAGTGAAAGCAACAGAATTCTGGTTTTAGTTAGAGACTAAGGACATCATTCAGAAACTCAGTTATGCTGAGTCTCTTCTACGTTGGTACAACAACCTTAGGGCAGTGAGGATGACTACTTATAAAGAATCTGCTTGCCTTCACTAACTACTATACCTCTTAAACACCTCTTATATGGAACCTTAGCCAGGAAAAGAAAACCTGCCTGAAAACAAAGGCAACCAGATGAATAAAGTGGGCCTGTCTTTTTATGGTGAGGATTTCTGAACTTTTTATCACAAGTTCTGTTTATGAGACCGCTTCCTACATTCAAGGTTCCAGTGTTAGTTTCTAGTTGTGCACTGCCTTCAGTTACCAGCATTCAGAGTATGATCAGGTGCTCTCTGATTTATCACTTTAAAGGTGAACATTTTTAAAACAGCACTGTAAAGAACTGCATATAATCATCGTAATCCATACCAAGATGCATTTTTATTCACCTCTGTAAACTGAGACGCGGAGAGAAAGAGACTATTGTCAAGCATAATTATGCACTGGGTAGTACCCTGCGAAGTTGGAATGTGCTGGTTTCTGACTGAACGCGCTAACACTGTCTGGCACTGCTGTCCTGGCAGCAAGGTCCCCGCTTCTCCTCCTGACATTATAATGAACAACCCTATCACTCAGCTGCTCTACTGCCATTACTGCAACAGCATCATTAACTGCAGAGTTTGGACAAGCCTGTAATAACTCTTGAAACGCACACAGAGAAGAAATATTCCTAATGACTTCCAAATAAAGAACCTCATGAGAGAGGGCAAAAACTAAGCAGAAGTATATTAGATTGCCAACGCACCTCTAGATTCTCTCTCCTAGAGAAGACTCTGATAGTTCTTATGATTGTAAAGGGGTGAATTAAAAGTAATAAGCAATGGTGATAAAAATAATCAAAGTATTTTTCATGGATTAATTAAAATAATTCAAAGCAGAGAAATGAGTACACCAACAAAAAATCTAAATTTTGCATCTACTAAATTATTTAAAAAATAAACATATGCACTATCTGGGAGGCAAGTTTCGAGAGTTACAAATATTGTACACACAAAAAAATTGTAATTTATTAACTTCAACGGGTAAAGCTACTGGATTCTTCACTTACACTTTCCTGTCTACAAGTTTCACAGTGAAACTAAAGAGCAAGTGTTACAGCTCCATAAATTTTCTGAGAAATTCAAGCTAAAGTTGTTACCAGAAAGTATATAAAGTAAACACTACATTCAGTATTTAATATGTTTTAAATTATCATCTTTCGCTGGGGACATACTACATTTGCCACATTTCTGCATTAAAGAAAGCATTTTACTTTTTTAGTATTAAAATAGACTCTTTCAAGATGCTACATAAATTAAGCATGAAGTAACTGCTTGTTCCTATGTGCTACAGAAAACTTCCTCATGCATTAATGGAACATATATATAAAATAAGACAATTAGAAAGTCTTGAAACAGTTTGTTACATATTTTAGCATTGTATTTGCTGCATTCATAATTCTGTTTTTGATTCCTTCTGACAATACAGAAATATAAAGAAAATGGAAGGACTTCATTTGCTTCAGTTGCTGAATTTCAAACAAAGAATTTGGAGGGTGGAGAGGGCAACACAGTACTTACTTACATTATTCACATTGTTTAAACTGCAAGCTTCATGGAGCTTGTTCACTGAAATGAGGATGGTTAATCTTAAGTATTCAGTAAATTCCACAGATCAGCTGGAAAGTCTTCCGAGGCACGGATTAAAGAACTTTAACCAGGCATCTCTAGTTCATGCATGGGGTAACTGCTTCAAATCACCATGTACTAATCTGTATAGGTAGAGAACACTCTCTACAAATCCTACCAGGATAATTCTAAATTGTTCAGGGTGTTAAATTTAGATAAAATTAATCCCAAAAAGGCCAAATGATTTGCATGGGTTCTCATAGGAGAATACACAGAAAAAAAGCAAAGGGCAAAGTAGTGATCATGAAACTTGCAAAGGTTCTCTTTTTGTGCTTATTACTATTTTTACTACGATATCATGTTGAGACTCTATTTAGTGCTAGACGCTGAATAAAGACATTACTCCTGTCCTGAAGATCTTACTTTGTTTTAGAGGTCAAATTCCAAATAACTGTGGAATCCTGACCTACTGGTACCAGAGTCACCTAATACTAGAGATCAGAAGGAGGAAATGCTGATTATGTGACTTCGTTGTGCTTTTTTTTTTTTCTAATTAAGAGAAAATGCCATTTCCTTTTTTGAATGAACGAAATTGTTTTCCCCCTAAAATGAGAGGGATATACATGCAACACAAAAATGTTCTGTCAAGTATATAATTCTAATGCTACTATTCTGGCTGATCTGTTCAGCTATTTGTTCCATTTTATTATTCTAGGCTTTCAACACAAGAGCTGGAAAAAGTACACATTTGCATATTTCTACATCACCAGCATTTCTGCATTAACAGCATGTACTATACAGCTCATACTTTTAGCACACAGCACTTAAGACATTTAATTTTGTTCTTTTCTGTGCCACTTTTTCTTTTGTAACTTTCATTTAACATACAATTACATTTTAAATGCTTAATTTTATCAAATTATTAATGCCCATGTCTCAATATTTATGGAATGCATTAATAATGCAGAATACATTATTTATACTTTCAGCATTAGAACAGGAATTGAAAATTCAAAGGACCATTTTAGATCAATTTCTTGTCCTAAATAAAAACATTAATATACCAGGCATAGTGGAAACTTTGTGAAGGAAGTCTGGGGACACAAAATATACAGTAAACTGTGCTAGGTGTACAACAGAACTATGTACTAAAAAGAGAGTTTAAAATCAAATCTAAGTAACAAATTACCATTTCGGTGACTAGCAGACAAGCTGCATGGATTGAAATTTCAGATAGAAATACAAAGTATTGCTGCATATTGCTACCTGCCCACCTTTGATAGTGACACCAGTTGCAACAGAGGCATCACCTGCTAACACATCAGAGATGTAACAAAGACAGAGCATTCAATTCTATTAGACATTATGTAGATGGAACAAACATCATAAATATGACATTATTTTGATCCCACTGATTTTTTAGACCAGAGGTTGTTTCACGGTTAGCATCACAAAACAGGAACCACTACCTATGACATGCTTGCACTGAGGAATGCATAGCGCCCGTCCAAGACCTCACAGTGAAAGTGCCACTGAAGCAGTGACTATAATGTACCGAAAATCAGTATCACTGCATAAGCAACAAAGGCCAAGAAAAATCGCCACAGCTGTGCTAATCTTCAGAAGGTGGCAGTATATAAAAATGAAGATGACTGCTAAAAAAAGCCAGAAGGGGCTCCTAAAGCAACTGAATCCTTACAAGCAGGAGTAGAGCCTACTGAAGGGTATCGTATCAGAAGCACAGTGTCAGACTACACACCTTACTAAAGCAAATGCTGTTACTGGGTAAAGTGTAATCAACTGACTAAACTACTATGTCATTAAGTCACTAAGCAGAGGTTTGGTTTAAAATCAAAGTAGCTATGGAAGAAGCTATGGTACAAACACACAAATTAACATAGTGCCTCGGCTCCATGGTATTCACCCAAGGGTTCTAATGAAACACAGGATGAAGTAGCCAAACGACAACAATTTCTTTGGTACCTAAACACTGGAGCTGACAAATGCAATGCCAAGCTTGAGAAACAAAAATGTTCTGGGGAACACATTTGTGCAAGCCTGAGATTTTATAGTAGAAAGTATAATAAAAGACAGAAATATTGGACATCTCAATAAATACAATCCATTAGTGAAGAGCAAATACAGCTTCTGTAAAGGCAAACCTGCTGAAGTTCTCTGCAGGGGTTACATCTCGTGCACAAGGGTGATCCATCTCACACAGCCTACTCACTTTTTCAGAAAGATTTTAAACAAAATTCCCTACTAAATGTTTTTAAGGAAATTAAGCTGCCAAGACATAAAAGCAAAGGTTATGTTACGGAAAAATAACCAACTAAAAGAGAGGAACCAGAAGATAGGAGTTCAGACTCAGCTCTCTGAAGGAAGAGGGAAGACACTTGTGCAGGGAGCTGTACTGAGCACTGTCCTGTTTAAGACGTGTATAAGTAACATGGCAAGGGAGAAGAGAAGGGGATACATCAGTGAGGTGAGAAAACCTACTGATGGTACATGCTTATTCAACGTAGTAAGAATGACTGCCTTAAAGAACAGCAAAAACACCTTATCAGTCTGAGTGATCAGGTAATAAAATGGTTGGTGAAATTCAATTTAGATTAATGTAAAATGATACATGTATGGAAAACTAATCCTGGCTTCATATATAAAACGAGAGGCTCTGAGTAGACCAGTAACACTAAGGAGCAGAAGAGTGGGGTTGTGCTAATTCCATGAAAGCAGCAGCTCAGTGCTTGGCCATAGTAAAAAAGCAAATTAGGAAATTTAAGAAGCATTATGAAAGTTATGAAGTATTGGGAAAGGAAAAGAGTATAAAACAGGAAAAGGTCATTCTATATAATTCTATGAACTTCTGTTTGTTCCATACTTTAAATTTTGCATGAAGGTTTTGCCTGTTCCTCTCAATAGAGGACACAGTAGAAGTGGAAAGAGTTTTGAGAGGGTGAGAACTACCCAGGGCATGAATTGCTCTCTACAAGGAATGCTCAAATAGCCTGAGACTCTTCCGTTTGCAAAAAATCTCTGATAGAGATCTACAAAATCTTCAGAGGCAACACATTAGAGATTAAGTATTCATGGTTTCTTCCAATAAAACAAACAAACAGACATCACGTAAAGGTAGGAGGAGCCAGGTTCAAAGTAAACATGTGGTAGGACTTCAAACTACGAGCAGCAACCCCCTGGACTTTGTGCTGAACACAAGAAGCTCACTTGATGAGGTCAAGGAAAAACCAGAAAAGCACTTATGAGGCAGGTACCTAAACAGACTAACCCCCAAAAGTCCACAAACCCTTCAAGCTGAAAATGTTCAGAAGCTGAAAGAATAATAGAAAGTGCCATATGGGCTAATCCTATCTTACTCTTCTGTAGGCATCTGCTGGTGGCTACTGTTGAAGTGAGAATTCGAAGTAAGGTAAGTTTGGTGCAGAATTCATTACTTGTTTTGCTATTTGAGTGCAAGATTTACTGCAAACTACTAACAGACAATTCACAGTATAAAGGCTGAGTTAAGGGGGTACAATCATATCTAATAACCTTACATAAATTTAAGTATTTAAAAGATAAGCACTCAAATTGCATTCTGCTGTGCTTGAACTCATGTTCATGCGGAAGTTCCTATCTTTAGAAGCCCAAACCCTTCTTGCAACTTAGTTGCTGGACCTATTAAAGCTAGGTAAGATTACTAGTACAGTAACTAGTTTATCTAGAATCATTTATTTGAAATAATCTTACCTCTGTATTGTAGGCATTTTCCTTTTTTTACTTCCTTTTTAAAAAACGATGTACATTTATCAACAGAATTATAATTTCTAAATACTTTCTGTACATTACTGTAGCACATTCATGTGTCATGTTACGGTTGTATTTTTCTCCTCTTTATTTTTTCATTGGATCTCACCATTAATTACAACATGACATAAAAATCCTGTTATCTGCTATGAAAGCCCAGTCCACTTGAGACCAGTGCCTTGAATGTTTATATTTTCCAAGTTAATATCCAGTGGTCAACAAAGGAGAAAAGGCTGGGGTTTTGTTTGGTTCGTTGGTTGGGGTTTTTTTTTTTTAAAAAAAAAAGAAAAAAAAAGATACCGAAGGCTAAACCATTACAATGGTACTGAAAACCTTGACATACCATTCTGCAGAAGGGAACATTTTAACCAGAACTTAAAATTCCTTCAGGGTATACACAGAAAGTCAACTTACTTTCGAGTAAACCTCTCATATGGAAGAATTTATAGAATATGGTTGATGTTCATCATTCCTTTTGTTACTACAGTGCTTTGGAGCCTCAGCTGTAGACCAGGGCTCTATTGTAACTAAATGTATTAATGACCCATCTTATAGCCATTTTTTCTCTTGCCAGAATCATCTTTTATCTTAAGAAAGTCTCCTTCCTTCAGTGTTTACCCTCTGGTGTACTTATATGAGGTGGGGTCACAACTCCTTTAAACTTTAACTTTGTACATCAAATAAATCACTCTTCTAGTCCTTAGCTGCATGTATTACCATCATAATATATCATTCCTGAATACAAAATTTGACGTTAGATCTTCTGAGGGCTTTGTAAAATGGCACTATTTTATTTCTAGCTATTTCAGAAATACTTCATCAAATACAGCCTAATTTCAAATGTGCCTTTTACAGAATTCAGATTCATTTTTGCTTGGCAATTATTATCTGGGTCAGCTAGTGCTTCTCAGGTTTCCTCATGCACTCTTCTACTGATAAACGTAAAAATGCTTTTTTGACATTTGCATTTTCTATCACATTTCATGCTAATCAATTCAGTCTTCAGAATTATTCAATCTTTCCTCTATAATATCATGATCTTTCACGATTTAATTATATTTTCCACTGCCTCATCTACAGATTTTATCAACATCTTCCCACATTCTGTGTACCGATTTAGACTGGTATCTCCAAGTGACTTGCAACAGGAGACAGGAAAATAAGAGACAAAAGACCATAGACAGAGATACTGGCATTAGTATCGCTTATGCCTGTTTAAGTAGGTATTTGGCAACAAATTATAAGGAGGGTATTGATGGCCTATAGTGAAGTATTTTTACAGCTATTAAATAGTGAATGCCATTAACATATGCATGACAAGCAGCACAGTTCTGTATGACTATGCATGCAAATTGCACCTGGAAATTTTTCTTTGCATACACACTGGCCATTTTCTAATATACAGTGCACTGAAAAACTTTTAATTTTTTTTCATTGCTTGTGTTTCTTTCCCATTAAAGATACACTCATTAGGAATCAAAGATAAAGCTGCTTCCAAAATGTTTAAAATTAATTTTTTATATAACCGAAAAATGGAATCTTTTATTCTTGGTGTACAGAACTACCAAAAATAACAATTGTGACTTAAGTGATCTCACTGAATTAACCGTACCGGTTTAAACTGCTCTTATTAAAAGTGTATCCAAGAGTCAGATCCAAACTAAAACTCAGCATTAAAGGCCAAAGCATAAGAAATCAGGTGGCTGGCTCTAGGGATGGAATTCACAGGCCCCATTAAGCACCTTCATCATCTATACACTGTATGTACAGCCTTAGGTATAGCAAAATAGTATTCACAATACTCAGTATCCTGAGTAGAGGAAATACCTACAACCACCAAAATGCAATGTGCAAGAGAAGTATGTTTGTGAAACTTTAGCTCTTTTATGGATACCTAAGCTACACTTGAAGTAAGCACCTCAAATTATGTTAAACATTTCCCACATGTAGTTTTCTCAACCATATTATGTGTATCCAGACAACTGGATTAATTGATGTTATTGCCCAATTCTCACATAACAGCCTAGGCACTAAAGCACTAAACGGAAACACTGATTCACTAAGCAGAAACTCCCCGTCTATTCAGATCCATCCTTCCCACTTTCTAGGAGAATACCTTAATCACCAGGATACAGGCATTTGTACCCTATATGTTTCTGAAATCTGGCAAAGAAAAAAGAGCTGTGGTTTGGGCTTAACTCCCTACTGTCTATGTGCATCAAATGTGCTCAGCTCATTCCTCCTGATATGCATTCCTGAAGAATGCAGTAGTATGAATGTCCATCTATGGTTTCTTAAACAGCCTATCCTGGAAGTTAGACACCTAAGTGTGCTGATGGCTGCACCTCCAGGTGTGGGCTCAGCACACTCTCCAAAGATTATGAAAGTTTTTACTAGAAACTTTACATACTGGTGATGGTCAATTAGATCTTTCAGATTTTACAGTTACTCAGATCACTCTCTTGACCTTGGAAATCTGAATCCCAAACAAACTCAAAACCGGCAAGGTATTTTAGAGGAGAATGGCTGTACACATGCTTTCACATATAAGAAAGAATATTCTTATTCTTTGCCAGTGCCATAGACAGAGTATGAGATTTGTTTCCTCACGCATCTGTGTGTTTTCTCAAAATTTGCCCTTTGGTTCTAATTAAGTTGGATATTTCATGTGTATTTTTCCTAACATCTGTGATTTTTTTTCCTAACATTTCTATTACTCTACATTAACAACCTCAGAATTAATGCTTTGTCTGGAAAGATGGTATTTTCTAGTTCAGGAAACATTTCAAGTATAAAAGACAAATCTATTTATCACCTAAAAAACTAGCTATCATTTGCCATGATAATTAAATACATGTGTAATGCAATGATGATAGGAAATGTCAACAATAATTTATTCAGCAACATGCTTTCTTTAATACTCTTTTAACATATGATAAACATATGCATTTTTATATACCTGTGTTCAATCAAACACAGTCTCTAAAATTTTAAAGTGCCATTTATTTTTAATATACTACTTCTCTAATTCCCCCTGCCACAGTGGATTATCCCGCTGTAAGGCATACCTCAACAAAATCATATGCTTTCAAGGCTTCTGACAGTCTGTGGCTACTTCTATCTTAAGTTAAGGTTGTACATGTATTGTATGTACAGTTGCATATAAAGGGATTTCTTCCAGCCCTCTTCCTCCTCATGAAAAGAAATATATGAAGCTTAATATCAACAGGCAAAAGCCACTTAACACCATAAAGGAATTTTTAATGCTTATAAAAATAAGTTACTGCAGGGTAATAAAAGTTGTTCCATTACAACTGTAGGGCTCTCTGCAACACAGAAGCAAGCATACAGATGCAGGTGTACACACACAACACGGGCAATCCCAGCTGAAGGACAGATTTCTTGTCACAACATGGTAATAATATTCTTGTGAATTGAAGTCCTTAATATAGAAGATAGTGTTGTGAGTCTTGTTGGTCAATTTTTTGCCACCTATACTTATCCAAAATTCTAGAGCTTTATGCTCTAACCAACCAAACCACAAATTACTCTTCACTTTACTTCCCAAAGTGCAGCTCTGTTAGTGGTTAGAAGGTTTTCTACAGGTGAGTGCCAATGCACTTTATTTACTGTTAGGAAGTAAAAACGGCTTCTATCATTCACTTTTATCACTCTATCTATTAACACCATTTCTTGGTGGTAGTGGTAGACTTGAAACAAACAAACAAAACAGCAAGCAAGCGTAGATCAAGGCATAGAGAAAATATTTTTGATTTGTGACTTGTGCAGGCATACCCTGTGAAAATAAATCTGGCTTAATCCTCTTGCCTGAAAGAATCTGAAAGTTCTGTTCAAGCACTTTAAAAATGCAGTTTCTCTTTAATAAACATTAGCAGTGAAAGCAGCACTATGGAACGAACATTTCAACCGATCTGTCTTAAATATTAATTGTATATCTACTAGTTTAATGAAAAAGGAATAAATATTCCCATCTGATAAACTGTTTCTACAGACAAAGGGAACATTTAGGAAGCGGTGCTACTCCTTCTACAAACATCCTGGGAGCCTTCTGTGGAACAACTTTCCCAATAGTTCCGGCAAAGAAACGCCAGTTGACTCTGAGGAGGAGAGAAAGGGAAAATTATGAAGCTCTTCTTCCCTAGAAGGGAGATCAAAGGGACACAGTTTGCAAAAGAACTGATAGTTACTTTAACACTATTAAAGCAGCATTTGGTCAGATTTGTGAACAACTGAGAACACAGGATGATCTCATGGCTAACAAAAAGTGAATTTATCTCTACTTCAGACAAATTCAGAATCCTAAATCAAACCATTCCAACAACCCTGGGCAACATATGTATTTGGAAAGAGTTTTACAGAAATTCTAGATTCAAGCATATACCTTTGATTATCAACTAACACCAAAAATAGAATACATGGTGAACTAATGATGATAATGGTTTTGGTTTTTTTTCCAACACAAACAATGTATGTCACTAATGATTGTGCAGGGTGCTCTTCAATCTGCCTCCAGTGCCAGGAGTCTTTTCAAGAACAAGGTCTCCCAATTAATGGTACACATATCTCTTACAGTACCTTCAGTTCTTGAGAGCTCTACACAGTCCAACACAGACCTGAAGTTTTAGATCCTGGTTTCCATCGCCAGTGATGAACTCAAAATCAAAAAAAACCAAACCAAACCACCTTGGTAAACAGTAGCTTAAAAAGTGGATTCTGAAAACTGATATAGAAAGATCAGTCACCCTACCTTAATTAGTTTATTATAGACAGATGAACTAACAGAAAAAAGATCTACATTTAATTTTTCTTCTTCCATGTAGATCACAATATATCTAATTATAAAAGGCCATTTCATTCTTTCCTTGGGTGATGTTACCAAGATAAAACACCATTACAAGCTAACCCTAAAGAACTGAGTTGTATTTATGTAATCTTAAAAGCAAACAAAGATAATAATTTATGACGAAAAGGAAACACTATTACTAAACCTTCCTGAAATGAAAAGGCTTGGGAAAAGCAACGTTTCCTTCTCTTTGAAAGTTATTCCCATCAGTAGAAGGCACCAGCATCAATGTCACCCCCCAATTACTCTCTTTTGTTAATGATACGCACACTTAGCTAAAATTTTTCTAAGACACTAGTATTTACTAGCATAACTTGGAGGGTAGGCTCACAGATTATTTCATAGCCTAGATGTCAATTTTGCTAAACAAAATAAATAAAGGCATACACACCAGAACTATAGTCATAAATATGTACGTAGAGTCCTTAGTGTTATGACTGTGATCATGCCAAGCAGTCAGATTAAAAGTATGCAATACAATTACATCATATTTAAAAAAAAACCAAAACCCAAGGAAATATAAATTAAAAAAAAAGGTTTAAAATGCCATAGCTAAATTAGTAGATATAAACCTGCTTTTAAAAATGGCTACTTAAAAAAAAAATTCTACTAGAATAATAAGCTTGCCACAGGACATACCATGCAAAGAATAAAAGATGTGAATGAAGGCTGTATGTACCTTTTTTGAAGTCATCATGCAATGCAGTTACTCAGTGTTGCAATACAGACCCCAAACTATTCTAGGACAAGGTTATCAGCTCAATCCTATTAAGATAAAGTCATAGAATCATAGAATGTGTTGGGTTGGAAGGGACCTTTAAAGGTCATCTAGTCCAACTCCCCTGCAGTAAGCAGGGACATCTTCAACTAGATCAGGATGAACATCATCATGCAACAAAAATGTATAATGTACAATTTTAAAAACACACTCTATGAAATAAGATACATTTACCATTTCACATAAAAATGTAAGATATGTATTCCAGAGAATACATGCTGAAGTTTGCTTTCGGCAACTTTGTAGATGATCACCTACCTTTTTCTTCCTGCTTTCCTTTTAGCAAAGCAGAGATGAAGACTTCAGATAGCTAACTCAGGTAGTATTTAAATATAAAAGAAAAAGAATGCATGAGATCCCACCTGTTACATCAAAGTAAAACCTCATGCTCTACTGCAATGTCTGAAAAGAAGCCTCTCAATTAGAAATAAGAGATCACAGAATCCCTTGTCCCAAAAGCCTGTGGAAATCCCAATCCTACAAACTGATCTAAAAAGAATGCTCTTGTAGTTCTATTCAGTAAAAATAATTTGTAGGAATGAGACCAAAAGTCAAATGCATATAAACTTATTAAAGACACTAGGAATTAAAAAATAATTAATACTGTGGACAAGACAGACACAGTCCTTATTTTGTACATACAAGGCATTAATGACAATGGGTTTTGTTTTGGTTAAAACCAGTCCATTCAATCTTTTCTGTAGGAACTAAGGAAAAGACTGATCAGTTCTAACAGAATTACCTTAGAAAAATTAAAAGTTGAAGATACAATCCCTTAATTGTGAAGTCTATCAATATTGTGACCATTTTAATGATGACTTGAATACACGGTGATAGGATCTAGTCAAAATCACGGAACAGCCAGAACATATAATTACATCACATGTTCTGTCTGAAATCTGGTGGAGGTTCGTTTATGGTCTTGGTTTTGGTTTTTTTTTCCCCTCACTAAAATGCTGTATGTTTGGGCGGTTGGGGAGGTGCTTAATGGACCATCCACACTTCTTTACTCCATTATGCCTCAGCGAGTCTGTACATACTACATAATATTATTAAAGCACTAGATATAAGATCAAACAGAAGCACGCCATCTTTTCCACAAGTGGTCCAAACCGAATCATGGGTATTTCTTACAGGGAACAATGCCATCTTCTTCCTACTATGCATAGCTCCCAGCTGCTCATCTCTCCCTTCTTTTTACAGTCTTTGAGCACAGTAAATTGAAAATCACAACTGAAAGAAAACCAAAACCAACCCACAAATAAAACACCCCTCTGTAAATAAAGACAAAATCCATGTATTTAAAATCATTATGCTTCTCTAAGGATTTTCAATCAACTAAAAATCCAGTCATTCACCTAGGATTAAATAGCTAATTCAGGATGAACAGCATGGTCTTTCATTAATTGTTTCTACTATTTTGTGTGTATAAAAAATCAGAAACACAACTATTGCCTTCGGACTACGCCAGAATTTCGCTTTATCATAGCACGTTATCAACCCTTAAAAACCTTAAACCTTGTCAGTACAGGGGTCCTATAAAAATTCTTGGTTTCCATATTTTTGTCTGTTTTTCAGAACTGATAAAAAAACCAAACATATCTGCATGTAAATTACATACAACTATTCACATTTTGTTCTGCTAAGTATGTAAATCCTACTCTTCCTCTGCCTTCCAATTCTACTATTGCATATAAATGCAACTGAAGTGCTTTGTGCAATTCAAAACAATAGTTTCCTTGTACATGCAATTTTGCCCACTTCAGGTCTTCAACTATGCAACTAATTTGCTGAGTTTCAAAATAATTCAGACAACACTGATTTCAAAGTTAATTTAGTTTCCCGATTCCTCCATTACTTTATTTAATGAAGATGACAGTGAAACCACTGTTCCTACAACATAAAGCTATGTTTTCAAGCACAGTTGGTAAATTTCCTTTCTTTATGGCCCCAGAGGATGTCAAACAGGTATGTAAGTATTTTATTTGATATTATCAAAAGGGAGAGACCGTATTTATAATCTTTTTACACAATCATTCGGGATGTTGTTTGTTTGGGTGGGTTTTTTTCATTTTTAAAGAGTTATATAACCGATGATTAGAATGAGAATTATCAGTGACACCTTTCATGGCGACAGACAATGGGGAGGAAAGAGGGGGCTTTATTTGTTGGTTTTGTCATTGTTTTTTTTTTTAAATCCAACAGCTTTTGTACATCTGCTTTGAGAATTATCAATCTGATCTGAGATCAAATTATTTAGTTTTCTTTTGTCCGTATCCTTATACTCATTTCTCTATTCATTTTATTTCCTCACGTATTCTCTCCTTTGTTATTTTTTTTAGGTTGAGTAACTGCCTCTCGTCTGCCTTTCAATTCTGTTTTGTCAGCGTGGATCTCCGACTGTTCCTTCTTCCAGTCACTAAAAAGCTACACGTTGCTGGGTGAAGAGAATGCATTACCTCACCCAGAGCGCCCAAGAAACAGAAAGAGGCTTAGATCTGTGATCTGTTGTAAGAGCGTCTGCAACCAACATTAGGACTAATACAAAAAGTGGACAGGAAAATAGGATCTTTTTTAAGACACCTGTTGCTTTCCTACTGGCAACATTTTCTATGTATATACACATAGATCTTAACTTCCTAAACCACCCAGTTTTTTTCCCTGTCCTGTATTCGTTTAAATTAGCCTGAGAACCTTAAGATCAACAAACATTGTGCACAACGTAATGTGCCTAAATTGCATTTACTAACATACTTTTCACATTTAAACGTTCATCTTTTTAGTACCGAATATACTTTATGATACCTTTTTTGTTTGCAGAAATAAAAAGATGAGTAACTATTAAATTCTTTGGAAAGAACTTGGGGAGAGCAGGGAGTAAGTCTTGTATTTACATAACCTTACAGAATTCTACAAAACTTCCGGTATTTCAAATGTATTTTAACAACTGTTACTGCCATTGCATAAAATGTAGAAAATAGGCAGACAGAACTATTTACTATATTTAGAGGAACACCTGCTAACACATACAAACCCTGCTTTTCAAGTTTCCCATCAAGCCACTGAGAGTAATTGTCTGAAAGTAAGTATACTTAGCTATAATTATTGGTAAATATTAAAAACATGTTTTATGCCTTTTACTTCAAAACCATATATACTGATATGATACACTTTTTACAGAAGTACATTTTGACCTGTGTGAAAGTGTGTGCACAACTGCACAGCCAGATCACTCAGTGAAGTAAGCATAATTTCATCAGCTGCATGGTTTTATGTCAACTTCCAAAAACAACTTTCATAGGATGCAAACAACCTGAAACTGCCTACCATTCCAGCAGATGACATGCTGTAACACGTTTTTCAGTGTCACCTCATTCCTCTTTCCTTCCTTCCCCCACCTCCTGCTCATTTCCGAAGGGAGAAGGAGGATAAAATACAGAACAGAACAGTGAGGAGAGTCTTTCATTTGACAATCAGCATCAAAACCAAAACAAGCCCACATGCTGTAAACTAGCATAGATATGAAAAACCATGAAAATTTACCATTATCTAACAGTATATCTAATGTGACACTAGCAAAGTGAAAGCTAGTTAGCATCTAATGTTAAGGGATTTAATTATTCAATACGGTTCATTTATTGCAGAGTGTCATCAAAATGCATCAGCATAGAGGCAAACTATCCTCACCCCAATGATAACCTCTCCGTGTTATTGCCAAGGAAAAGAGAGTGCAATGGAACTTAGGTGCTTCTGTTGCATAAACTTACACCTGTTCTATAAACAGAAAACAGTTACTGATCTAGAGGCAAACATAGTTACTTCAGATGCATTCACCACAGACCTTTTATTGCTGGTTCGCAAGCACCGGGGAAATTTGGGCTTCTTTTTAACCAGAAACATTTTCTTTTGCTGCACTGTCTCTATGTTATGACACCTGCAGGTACAACAGATAAAGTTTTTCTTTGTGCATGTGCAGTGGCAGGAACCCCCAGCTGCAGAAATTCCAAACAGCAGGGATAGAAGGTAGGTCACTGTGTACATAATAAGAGTCCCTCGAAGAACTGTGGCTACAGGAGGCTAAGTTGCTTGACTCAATTCATCACACTGACCCCATTCATGGTGATTAGGAAGAATCCTTACTCATTTTGTAAATCAAGTCTGATGAACACATGGATCTAAAATTCAGAGGGAGACAGAATCAGAGACACGCTTGGTTGGAGGGACCTCCGGAGGTCATCTAGGCCAACCCCCCGCTCGACTGAGAATTACTGCCAGCACTAAACCAGGGCAGCACTGGCTTTGTTTCATCATAGTCCAGAGGCCTGAAAGGATGAAGACTACAACCTCTCTGAGCAACTCATTCCAGTGCTGCACTATCCTCTTAGGATGTTTCCAGAAAGTTTAAAAAAGTCCACACATTTGAAGTTGTAAAAGCTCAGTTCAGCAGAAAAGCAAGTCAGAAGAACTTCGGCCAATAAATCACAGAACCAATGAGATTCAAAATAACCTCTGAAGATCACCTAGATCAAAACCTTCTCAAAGCAGGGATGGCTAAAGCAGTTGCTCCAGGCCTTTTCCAGTCGTATTTTGAGTATCTCCACAGATGGAAAGTCCACAATGTCCGGACAGGCTGTTCCAGTGTTTGACCAGGCCCACAGAGAGAAATTTTTTTCTTGTTTAAACGGAATTTCCTGTGTTTCAGTTTGTGCCCATTGCCTCTTGTCCCGTCACTGGGAACCACTGAGAAGAGTCTGGCTCCATCTTCTTCACTGCCTTCTGTCAGACATTTATATACATTGATGAGATTCCCAAGAGACTTCTCTAGGCTAAACAACCCCAGCTCGTTGAGACTCTCAAATCTCCGTTATTACAGATGCTCCAATCCCTTAATCATTTTTGTGGCCTTTCACTCCAGTATGTCCATGTCTCTTCTGTACTGGGGAACCCACAACTGGACCCAGCACTCCAGATGTGGTCTAGCTAGTGCTGAGTAGAGGGGAGTAATCACCTCCCTTGACTCACTGATGACCCTCTGCCTAATGCAGCTCAGGACACTGTTGTCCTTCACTGCAACAGCACCTTGCTGGCTCGTGTTCAGCCAACAGCCCCAGGTCCTTTTCTGCCAAGCTGCTTCCGAATTAGCATGTAGTAGTGCCTGTGGTTGTCCTCCTCAGATGCAGGACTTCGCACTTCTCTTTGTGGAACTTCACAAGGTTCCTGTCAGCCTGTCCAGGTCTCTCTCAACAGAAGCACAACAGCAACTCCTCCTAGTTTTATATATTTTAAGACCATCAAACATTTTGTCGTGATCTTCTGAAGCAGACATACTGAAGTATGTATGAATCACAACGAAGAAACAGAAATAAAATATTAAGACCTGACACTGAGGCATCTGGCCTTGATCAGCATTTGGCTGTGATTTCTTTCCATCCATTAAATAAAATGCAAATGATAACCATCATTAGAAGTCACAGGTACTTTACCATATGCTTAAGTATAGAACAGAAATAGTTTTAGACATTGAATGAAACGAGTCACATGATCTCTGGATTTTTTTCTAGCATTTGTTCTTTAATAAATTGTTACAGCCTGCTGGACAGATGCATAAACACACTCTGGTCGTTTCTCTGTTTACATGTACAGTTGGAACTAGGCCAAAAGACAGGAACTAACAGAACTACATCTATCTATACATAAATTTTACTGTGATACAATCATAAGATAGATTTCGTTCTCTACAAAACCACCAATTCTTTCCTTGACCCAGTTAAAGATAGTGACTTTAATCTTCGAAGTCTCTACCACTATCATCTCCAAATACCTCAATGGTCTTGCTAGGTAGGAAAAGGCAAGATTGTTAAATTAACATTTCATCAGTTGGAGGGAGCTGAGAGAGCAGCTTCTTGGGTTTGGAGTATGGTTTGCATTTCTCTGCAGGTGCTCACTGTCCCTCCCTATTCTCCTCACTGCCACGGAAAAAATACAAAAAACCCCAAAACACAGACATCAGACGCACATATACCTTTATTTTAGGTATTTTTAGGAAAAAATGAAGACTTTTTTTAAAGTAATTTTGGAGCTATTTTCTTTCTGAACAGAAAACATTCAAGCACCATGTGCTTTGTTAAATTAAAATATATTTGATTCTTATACTAGTCTTTGGTAAGCTCAATATTGCCTACAGTAATGCATATTCCCAATAGGAACACAGCAATTGGTTAAATGTTATTATAGAATGCTTTTTAGAAGTTTCATGTTTTTAATGTATGAGCATCAGGCAGTATTATTAAATTCAGACTTTTCCCTGTAACTATACTACAGCATTTTAGTCATTACAGTATATTCAGAGACTAGATAATAGCTTTTATTAGTTCTCACTGCAAACAGTTAAAAGCTCTTTATCTGCATTTTCTAAGGTAAGATTAAGATAAGATCCCCGAGTCAACAAATGTACTTTAACTTTCTCAGTTTCTTCTATCATGTACATCTACCATAAACCTCTCTGGTTCTTAGAATCATAGAATTGTTTGGGTTGGAAGGGACCTTTAAAGGTCATCTAAGTCCAACCCCCTGCCATAGGCAGGGACACCTCGCACTAGACCGGGTTGCTCAAAGCCCCATCCAGCCTGGCCTTGAACACTTCCAGGGATGGAACAACCAAAACTTCCCTGGGCAACCGGTTCCAGTGCCTCACCACCCTGTCTCACCTTACAATGTAAATATTCTCTAATTTTCACCTGGTACTTATAGTTGGCCTACTCCTTGTTCCAAAAACATTAAAATGTGACAGGAAATGAAGAAGCCCATCTTGGACCCAGCTGAAACTGTCTGACATGGTGGCAACTCCTGGTGCCTTCTCACAGAAGCCACCCCTGCGGCCCTCCGGCTACCAAAATCTTGCCACATAAACCCAGTAAAATACAATAAAATCTGATCAATTCAATCGATCAAATTCAGATTATATCAGAAGATTACTGAAGTTATGACAGCTCTCCCTTTTTCCCCTGAGTGTCTTCAGATTGCTAAAGGCATCATGTGACAAGAAAGCATTGGGCTCCCTCATAAGAATTTTTACTGTGACCTTTGTACTTAGGCCTCCGGGACTAAGACAACTACTAAAAGGTGCAAATCCTGTTCTTTCAGTGTGGGACAAGCCCTACCTCTTCACATCAAGAGGCTGGAGAAAGGGCAAATCATGCCAGATTATAGAACTGTTTCCTTAAAGCAATGTATTTGTTTTAATTTTTCATGGTTTTCCCCTTTTGGGAACCATCCCTTTCTAGTAAGTAGCCTTTTCCGTAAGTGTTTTTTATATGTGCACCAATAATAATTCATTAAAATTTAAAAGAACATATAACAATAAAAACCACTAAATGGTCTGATCTGTAAAAAGGAAGGTCAACCATTACTGCCAATTTTTTAAGACTGCCATTTAAAAAATAAAGATGTAAAATAAATATAAAATTATTAACTTAAAGAACCCATAATAACTTCCAATAAAATGACACATTAAGGCGCTGGGCTCTCTTTAGGCTTGATTTATATGTTTTCATTTACTTAAAGATAAAAGTTCAAAATTTGTATCCGTGTTATAACTGTATTTACAACATTCAAACTGCTACTCACACTTTCTGAGTCACTTGCAATGCATCTACATCAGCTTTTTCACTGCTGTAACAGAAATATAGCCACAATGCAGAAAGAACAATTTTTTTCCTCCTTCTGTTCCAAGAATGCTCAATTAAAGAACACAAATGCATTTGGAAAGTCATCTCCATTTACATATTGAAAATCTGGATGGAAAAACAGATGAAGAATACACAAGATTTTGTAGACAGAGCATTATATTAGATATATAAGATTAAAGAACAGATTATGGAATCTCATGAAGTTCAATGAGAAATGCAGCACACCTCCCATATGAGGACAGAGCAAGAGAGCTGGGACTGTTCAGCCTGGAAAAGAGGAGGCTCCAGGGGACAATATTACCAACATAATATGGATACCTGAAGGGGGGGATGCAGAGAGAGACAGAGTCAGACTCTTCTCTGTAGGGCCCAGTCACAGGACGACAGGCAGCGGACACACACTGAAACACAGGAGGTTCCCTCTGAACATCAGGAAACACTTTTTCACTGTGAGGGTGACCAAGCACTGGCACAGGTTGCCCAGAGAGGTTGTAGAGTCTCCATCCTCAGAGATATTCAAAAGCCATCTGGACATGGTCCTGGGCAACTGTCTCTAGGCACCCCCGCTTGAGCGGGGTAGTTGGACCAGATTAATTCCAGATCTCCCTTCCAACCTCAACTATTCTGAGATATAATATGATCTATCATATCATAATATGGAGTTCTTCCTAATCTAAATGGATACAGGAATTCCTCACAGCAGAGTACCAAGAATGCTGGGAAAGTGTTCGTGTTTGAAGACACCTAAATGTGACTATAGCACTCCTATTGATATCTAAGTGTTAAAATAAATAAAACAATTTAAAAAGGCACCTAAATGATGACACAAGAAAAACCAAATCTGCCAAAATTTTTCACCCGCTTACAGGCCACATTTCCAGAAACTTTTATTGACATTAGAATGAAAATTAACGTCTTAATTTACTACAATATTCAAAGACTTCTAATGGCATCATAATGCTAACCTAAGGCTCATTGAATGACTACTGTTAATAGTGCATATGCCAAGCAAGTGTAGTGCATTCTTTATAATTACACAGAAAGCCTTAAGTAAATTTTTTACATTCCTGAAAAGCAGTTACAATGAATTTACCCAGAGAATTGGCAGGAAAGAGATCTATCTTTGGTAATTTCCAGGAAACTTCAGCTATGCATTGAGGGGGGGGAATTACCTGAGCTCACAAAACATACAAAATGTGTGCACTTTTTTGTTCTGTAAGCACAAAAGCTCTCTATACAATTTCACTTATTTGCTACAACCACAGCTTTGCAGCTCTGAATAACATCAACCATCATGGTATCTTCTGCTTGCTTAGAATTTATTACTTTAAGAATATAAATGCAGGCAGGCAGGCAAACTCACTCTGAGTCAGGGATATAGATGCTATTCAAGCTCATAAATGAAGAAACTTGGCAATAAAGATTAATGGTCCAATACTGCAAGATGACGTAATCTTCAAATGCATTTCAATGCAAATCAAGATAAAACAATTTCTTACAAGTTTATATTCCAAATATCAGCACGTGCACACAAACCCCCCACAAATCCCAAGTCTCTGCCCTGACCACAAGATCACAGGCTAGAAAACAAGACTCAACACTGTTCTTGCCAAATCATTTTCAACTCGGCAAATCTAGTACCTGCTTGGTTAGATCCAAACACTGAGAGAAAACCACGATCACCAGAATACTTTCAGTCTCTTTGGAACACCACCATTTCCTGAATGACATAATTTAGGATACACATGCGACCTGCCATCCCAACTCACCTGACATAAAGTCCACACTCTTTATTTAGGACCTTTCAAACATAGTAGGGGGAAAGGGACTGCAGATGAACCAAACTGCTCTGTAGCTGCAGTCTGCTCCTTACTGACACTGGTCTTTCACTCCTTCCATTTGAGATGCACGTTCAGTCCTACAACAGAGTAGAGACTCCAGAAGAGAGACAAAATGGAAACAGACTGCACCCACCTAACTCATCATCAACATATTTTTGATGGTCCTCAGGAAAGAATACAGTTGGGAGCGCATTACATAAGTTGTTGTGGTGCCATTTCTGGATGTTGCCTTTCCAACAGACACAAGCAGGAATCTATGCCAGTGCCTTTTCTGTACTGCACTTGTGCAATAAGCACTGGTCCTCTCAGAAACACACAGGTCACGGGTGTCCTGAAAGTGAGCGTATGACAAGAAGCTGACTGTGAGAAACTTCCCCAAAATGCCTATAGTTGAAGTTATATGGCTCATACTGAAGACACGGAGAAAAGCCTATCACAGATAAGTTTTGAGAAAAACAGAGGTCCTGTACAGCTAAAGGAATTGGTCTTACAATTCAGACTAAAAACTGTACTAGCTTACAGAAAGAGATCACTTCTAATGATTTCATTGCTGATTTGTAGACTACCTCCCTTAAGGCTTCTGTCACTAAGCAAAATGTCCATTAGATGCTCACTATTGACTGTAACATTATCTTTGAATTTCATCAGTGAAACACCAAAGTGATGCTCCCTGCATGCTCTTCAGTCTTTCCTGACATTCAAACTGTAGACTATAATAATAGAAGCTGCTTCTGTCAGGAAAAAGAACAACCCAAAACACACCACAAACACAACACAGTAAGAGCTCCTCCCCTCAATTACAACTGAACTAGGTTGTCAAATTTCAACTTCAGTATCCAATTATCTTTTGAGAAATATGATGTTTATGTCAGCACTGTTCTATAGCCTGGTGTTTTGCAACTGTCCACGATTAAATTTTGAAATGAAATTCTGAATGTCAAAAAAATGAAAAATAAGAATTTTGAGATTAGGGCATAAGGAGTATGTGGAGGTGGCTCTTCTTCCAAGCTTCTCATATTATGTTAATTTTAAGCAGTCCACAAAGATTCTCCATCCCTTTAGCTTTTCGATATGAAAGAAAACAGACTGTTCCTATGTTTCTTACCTGTTTTACTAAATCCAATTAAGCCCTGAAGTACGTAAGTATCTTTAAACAAAAGATGCTGCACAAACAGAATTCTTGGAAGACCATACGAACTGCAGAAATATTTCACAGTAAAGAAGAAACTAAACACTCAGGTTGTACTGTGTTTTGGTTTTTCTTTATAAAATAAATATTTGTGATATAAAAGTTGCTAACATTT
The DNA here is from genome assembly GCA_013396915.1 of Stercorarius parasiticus. Taxonomy (NCBI): domain Eukaryota; kingdom Metazoa; phylum Chordata; class Aves; order Charadriiformes; family Stercorariidae; genus Stercorarius; species Stercorarius parasiticus. The sequence continues at coordinate 329,793 of VWZL01000645.1, forward strand.
TCTATAATTTTCATGTTATTTTGAAAAGTATATATTTCTTTCTCTATGTTAGGATAGGAAATATCCTGCTCATTTAAAAAATTCCATAAATATCCAGTATCTCTCTGCAGCAGTTGCTAATGCATCAAAAGCTACCCTCAAAATGATGCTGCCCACACATAATGGTTACTCATTTAAACCAGAAAGAGAAATTTTAAAAGAAGGGCGAACACTATTTTTATACCAAAAGAAATTTAAAGAAAAAAAGCCCAAAGAGTTAGAGGAGGTAAATGTCAAAAATCACACTTGTGGTCATAGCCTGAGAACTTCAGCTTCTATTTCCTTACTGACAATCACAGAAAACGAACTGTGGCCTACATACTGGGTAACAAAGAGGTTAGTGTACATGAAGCTTCCAACCAAAAGGATTTTTCTTTCCAAAAGGTTTTAAGTTTCTATGAAGAATAATCATGACAGCAACAGGCTTGCGATCACAAAACATTTGACTCAAAATTAGTACATTTTCATGCTTAAACTTAGGTACTTCCTCAATTCATACGTGCATGCACACCTCCCATTACAGTTCCCAGCACTGCAAGCAGCAGCTTCCTTCACACTCTAAGACCCCAAATTCAGATGCTGCTGGCTGCCCTGATTAGCCCTACCAGCACTGCCTGCTGCTTGGGATCACAGAGCACAGGAGAGGCCAGAGTGCAGTGCAGCCAAAAAAAAAAAAAAAGAAAGAAAGAAAAATTTCATAAATCTCTGCCCTTCTCCACTGCTTGAACTTTGGTGAGGTTTGTTTTTTTTTTATAGCTATACCAGTCCTTCAAATGATCTCGCATTAGTCACATATGAACATCCTCTGCTCAGCTCAGTCTTCTGCTCCTCAGCCAACCTGGAGCAGCTTGTCTCTGTGCATATACCTTAATGCTTACCTGTATATTAAAGTCTGTCTCTCTCTCTTTCTCTTTTTTTTAATTTTTATTCCGTGTGTATTTATATATGTATCTTTCTGTTGAATCAATCTGGAGGTACTTCTATCTTTAAATAGATGTTATATTCCACATCCCCAACCCCCCAAACATCAGTTCATAGCAATTCCTTCCTGCACAAAATATCAGAAACGGAAAAACTTTGAAAGAACTGTAAGTGCTGAAAGCTTTGGCGTGCTTTTGCTGCGGTAATTACTATACTTTGTATCCAACTACACACAGTAAGACTAAATTAAGACCAAATGATTAAAATTTCACACATAACAGAGCTTCCCCTGTGCACAATGTGAAACTGAATCACCTGTATCTTCAAAATAGCAAAGACTAGTCAGCGTATTTTCCATGCACTTGAACTTACATAGTGAAAAAACTTGTAAGTTAACTGGCATCCAGGGAATTCCCTAAACATCCAGACTAGGGATATGTTACATTTTCTCATCTATATATATAACTAAAGTGCTCACCTGGTGAGATTTCAAAAGGCAGAGTTGTTTTTTATCTCTTTTCTTCCCCCCACTCCCATTTTTGTTTTAATATTTTTGCTTTTCTCCTGATGCCCTTTTGGGTTTCATCAAAATGATTTCGGCTAATGAGAACATCAGTAACTGGGAAAAGATGCCTCCAACTCTGAACGTTGGTGTAATATCAAATAACAACAAAAATGGACAAGCTGATCTGAAATCTCTTTACTACAGCAATATTTGATCTGTCTCAGAGATTTCCATAATTTGCTTTTGGCTGCTAAGCAACAAATTAAATATGATTTGGTGTATTTAGATGCATTATTCCTCCTACTGCTTTTCTGACTGAAAAAATACAGTTATAATAATGCTGTTGTCACAGAGCAACAGTGTTGAGGAAAGGTCCTGCACTTCAGCAGGTGTACTAATTGTGCACAAAAGAATATACATTTATTTGCCCTGCAGTAAAAACGAGGAGATGCAGTGAACACAATATCCTACAATTTATTTCCAGAGCCACTGTTGTCTGGATTGTCAAGATACCTACAGGAATTACAATCTTGTCTAAATTAGCCAGCTCACGGTAAATTAATAGGCAAGGCAAACATAAGATGGATAAGTAACTCCACCTGGGGCTCTCTGTTTGAAATCTACTAGCATATTGGGAATTCAGCACTCCATTCCAAGACTTTACCCACATGGACGCTACATTTCCAGCTGAGAAAAAACAACTGAACAAAACCAACCTTCAGTATCAATCAAAAATGCTTCCTGCCCAGAAATCAGAAGCGCCCCACCACTTACTAGTCTTTCGGTTGCAATATGCTACTACTGTACCAAAGCGCACACAGACCTAAAATTGAATGTGGATTTCAAGTATTAAGTGCAGAGAAATCACAGCAGGTCTCTATCTTCCAGTTTACATGCATTACAAATTCAGAAAGACAGTTTTCCAGAATGCAAGAGATCACTTATATCTGTGCACCTTCAATTTAAAACATGAAATAAAGTGCTGTCAAAGGTGGAAAATAACCTTTGAGTTTGGAGAAGGAACAACCAGCTTCTTTTCACATCGTTAAAGCAACTATGTTAAATATGAATATAAAGCAAGTAATAGCATTTGGTGTGTGGGCAGGAGGCTTGCACTGCTACTACCAATGTTTGTTGGATGTCTACTGAATGTAAGTACTTTAGGTCTTAATCTTGCAGTTTTAACTGTTAAAACAGTAACAAAACCATCCAAATCACAAGACAGTTATATTTGTGTACATCTTAGTATCTATTTTCCAGCCAGAAATATTCTTGCATTCTTCATCTCAGTCTCATTAACTTTCTCTGCACTCACTATTCAAATTATTTGCTATTAACTATGTTATTACTGGATGAGCCTTAGCCTGTAATAACAACCCTGTGACAAATATTTTCTTTATTTATCCACATCTCTATGATGAATGTTTTTAACTTCAGCTGCAATATTAAAAAAATAAACTACTGGATTAGGTTGTCAGAAAAACTTTCAAGTTTTTTTCTTTTAAAATTTTAATGAACAGATTAACAAAAATTAATTCCTTCACACACAAATACATCAGACCTCATTCCTCCACTTCCTGTTCAAATTATATCTTCAAAAGAAATACTTAAATATAAAAGTGGTAAGAGAGGCTTAGTTTGACCTCATTATTTATGTAAAAAGAATCTCAATATTAACTTTATTAATCAAAACAAAGTATGTCAATAATTGTATACGAAATACATGGGTATAAAGCAGGTTTTACTGCAGATACCGTACCATTAATTTTGAAATATCTGTCAATTTTTCCTCCTGTGAAAGCTGCTGGTATTTACATCCCCAAAAAGGAGGTGTTTATTAATCTATAAAACCGATTCAACACATGTGGTATATGGATGGACAGTCTACTGGGATGACGTCCTTGAAGGCCAATGCAGACTATTACCATGTTAAAGTGAGCATGTAACCACTGCCAGTGCTACTACTAAGAAGTTTCAGGCACACCAATATACAACTGTTCAGTAGCAATAACTTCTCATCACTAGGAAGATGAAAATAGAAATGCTCCTTTTCTCTCTAATGTACAAGTTTGGAAATTTGGCCTTTTTTTCTAAGATAAAAATCTAAAGAAGCTTTTCTTTGGGCCTTCAAGATGTTCAGGGCCCTTTTTCACTTTGATAAGTCCACAGATTGTAAACAGAGTTGTACAGAATATCTAACTCTGATCCTGTTTTGACAAGGTAAAAGAAAAACTCACAATCAAGCTCACCAATAACAGTAAAAAGAGGGACATGGAGAAACTTGACAAGTGAGTCATCTGAAACCATGGAGTTCACTTAGAAGCACAAGGATGTAGAGTTGTTCCACACATCAGTACAGGCAGCCTTGCTGAGAAGGACCTGAGGGTTACAATGGACCCTAAGCTGAAGACAAGTCAACAATGCTTTTTCATCACAAATAAGGCAAATGGCACACTGGGCTATACTAGGCAAAAAAAAAGAGAACAAGACAGAAACAAGAACAGAACAAGAAAAGTTACCATTCCCCTCTAGCTCAGCACAAGTAAGGCAATACCTAGACTAATGGTTTTGGGATTCCCACTTCAAAAAAATAATCAGAAACTGGAGAGCATCCCCCTGGATGGTAAGGGGCTGAGAACTCACAGCCTCCAAGAAGACTGGGTGACCTAGACCATTTCAGCCAAGAGGTCTCAGGAGCAATTTAATAACAGTAAATGACAACTACTGGATAGAAGTTACAAAGACAATGGAGTCAAACTCTTCTCAGTAGTAGCAGACAGTTAAAAGTGAATGGCCAAAAATCGCAACTCAAAAGGTTCAGTCTGGACTTCTGGAGAAAATTCCTCCATACTAGGGTGGTACAGGGTTGAAACCAGTCATAGAGAAGCCTGTGGAAGCTCCATCCTCACAAGTGTTCAAGACTCATCCAGATAAAGGTACCCGGCCTGGCTTAGTGCTGGTCACAGCTCTGAGTTGAGCAGGAGTCTGAACTAGATAAAGTGAGGTCCCTAGTCATCACGTCTATGGTTTTATCTTACAAAAAGACTTCCAAACTGCTAAGGGATTAAAAGAGCACACAGAAGCAGCTATAGAAAAATGAACCTAATTTTCCTAGTGTTATGATAGTTATCTAAGAATTGTAGGACTATCTCCCCTTAAAGCAGTTGTATGCAATACAAAATGAAACAGGAAGGAAGTTTGGCATTACCACTAGAATAAAATGTGTCCTTTCACCTGAAGCATAAAAGATATAAAGAAATGGCCTGAACTAAACCAATCCCGATGCTGTATTAAAGGATTATTTTGTAAGAAAGATGTCATGCAAAACAAGCTTCTCCCCCGCCCCCACACATTACTTTTAATATAAGCTATGTATTTCATTCTTCTGGAAAAATAAACAGTTACAGAAGTCTGTTTGACACGGCATCAGATTACTGATAACTAACTTATGCATGCAAACTGCTTATTTGATTTTAGAACAATCTCTTTTTACTGTCTTACAGAACTGACAGGATGAAATCTAATTTCATTTTAACTGTCACCCTTCTTGCCTATTTTATTCCAAACTCGGTCAGCCCCAAGTTCAATAATAAAGCTTCCCCATCTATAATGTCATATTTACAATTAAGAAGTTAATTTAAGGGATTCACAGATTAGGGTGTCTACAGCTTGCAATAGCGTATTTGCCAGAATTATTTTCTTCTGAAAAAAACCCTCTGAGTTTAAGAAAAATAAGGACCATTTACAGCTGTGATTTCAGAAAGAATAACTAATGTGTAGAATACTTACTGTAATTATTTCTGACAAAAGCCCAACTGATACCTAAAGTCCAATTCCAAACCTACATAGATGCCTTTCTTTCTTTCTCCACTACTTTAAAACTAAGCATACTGTGATGAAAATGGAAAAGACAACTTGTGTCTTGAAAGAAAACCCTCAGGAATTCCCTCCAGCCACCCAGCTTCCCCAGTCACCTTCTTTTTATAAGGAGCGTGACTCTATTGAAATCAATTGCAAAACCCCCTTGATTTCACAAGTGCAGAAATAGATTTGAAGAGAATTCTTTGAAAAGTTTTGCATCAATCTGCAATGAATACTTAGGTAATAATTTGGTAACTGCTTTTGAAGGAGCACAGACAGAAATCCTATCTTTCTACGCCCAGCACGCAGATAGAATTTTCTTGAGAAGAAAAGAAAACTATTCCAAGTAAAACGTAATCCAGCAAACAAAACCAAAAGACCTTGGATGAGTACACAATCCTGATTACTATAAGACCATACAACTGCAGGGTGACATGAACGCAAGCATCATCAGCAGGGGCTGCCTAACGAAATCGGTACCACAAGAATTTCTTGACAGACTACATTCTTACAAGCACCTTTCTGAAACTTATTGAGCCTACCTAAAGTATTACAATCCATATAAAATCCATACTTTTTCAAAATACAGACATAGAAGAGACAGAGAGACATGGTTCCTGCCTCAAGTTCAGTGTCAACAGTGCAAGAATTTTATACAACATGGTATTAGCCTAAGTTAGTCATGAAGTTTCATATTGTATAATGTTTTTAAAACCAGACATTGCAGATTGTTAACGTAAGGCACTGAAGCCTCATACCCACACTTAAATAACTGGCTCTGCAAAATCTCGTGTTGCTGTATTTAAGGAAAAAAGCATCTGCCAGAAGGCAAGATGAAAACCTAACTGATACACTAAGATTATAGGATGAATGACAAGGACTAACAAGATATTAGTCTGACTGTCTGGATGTTCCTTTGACTAAAACAAATATGGCCCATAAAGAAGCTCTACTAATACCTACATGCCTTTTAGATCTGCATAGGGTTTCTAACATCAAGTTGTAGTTTAACCTAATTTTGTACCTCATATCCCTCTTCCTCCCTCATATTTCTGTAAGACTGTTTGTAAATTCGGGTGGTTTTCTTTTCTTAAATGAGACCCTGATTTAGATGGATATGCGCTTTGATCCTCTGCATCCTTAGTATTTTTGTTACCTTTCACTGCTTGCTTTTCTCCCTCCACTTTCTGTTCTCAGTCACATTTTCCACCAATTATATTTGTACACAGGATTTTGTTTCCCAGGTTATTTTCCTTTCCCTTACTGCTATTTCTTCTCAAATGTATGTATCAGCATGTTAGAGCTTTCTTCCAAAGCGCCTTCACCTTTTACTTTTTCCTAAATTCTTTATCTACACACGAGATTTATCTTCTTTTCTCCCTTTTCCAGCTCCAGATTCACCTCCTCCTCCGTCTTCTATCCTTTCATCCCTCTCGCCTCTCTCATTAACTTCAACTCTTCCCAATGTATACTACATATGTGTGTGTGTGTGTATACATATATATATATGTAAAGCTCTCTATCAACGTTCAATACATCATTAAAGAAAACCTTCATAATGTTACTACCAATTTCAAAAAGGTCAGGGCTTTAAATAATTTAAGACAAAAATGGGTAGTTTTTAAAGTGAATTTTCCGAAAGGAGGAAATCGCACAGAAGCCTCCGGTGCTCCTCAAATATTTGAAAAATCACAAATGCTTCTTTTTTTTCTAGTCCATCTCACTCCTCCTCACAATTTCTTGCTGCACTGCTTCACCCATCTTATCTTGGTGATGAACTTCTGTGCCTTCAGAGATAATGCCATCTATTGATCCCACTTATCCATACGTCTTGCAGCTCCATCACACCAGGATGTCATCACAGAGAACTATGAACACAATCACTCTCATTCCACGCTGAAAAAAAACCCCAAAAAATCTGTTTTGCACATATGGAAGGCTGACCACAACAGGAGATTCCCCATGTTTTCAAAACTGTTGTCTTCTTGATGTAGGTAGGACAAATTGGCAAGTACGACAGTGGTCATACCCTCATCATTTGTCAGGTTTAGCTCTTCTCCAATGAGAGACAGAAATTAAGTAGATAAAACACTATTTGAAAATAAAACCAATTGTCAAATAAATGGATTGAAAGCATGAATGACTAGTCTGTGTTCTTGTCTCAGCCATTTGGTGAAAGAGAAGGGAATGTTTTTTTGGGTTTTTAGCCACAAGTTTTCATTCGCCTCTTACTTTGTTGTTTGGGGTTTTTTGTCTTCTTTAGTAGTCATCCATTTTCTTCCCAAAGACCTATCACAGCAGGCTGAGGAAAGGAACTTCGAAATCTCCCCATCCCATCCCCACCCACAGCCCACCTATGCTAGAAAACTAAGTGGTTGTAACAGCACAAGAGGCCCTTAAACCCGATTTTTTCATCTTGTGACAAACCTGCTGTATCCATAGTCTGTAACTGGAAAATAAAAGAGCATGAGAAGGTTTAGAGTCTGACCTTCCACTTTGAAATTTTCTAATAAATGCCAAGGGAAAAAAAAAAACAACTACACTGGCAAGCAAGCAAATATTAAGCTGCATTTTACTGGAAGAATTATGTATTCTTTGTAAAAAGCACAAGTTTATTAAAAGACAGACAAGATTTCATTTGAACATGCCAGCTGACATATAAGGACAGTACACCATCTTAGTAGATTTCAAGAGCATATTTTATTTTGCTAAATTGGGCTCATTCAAAAAAACCTGTAATACTTTAAAAATTGTTTCCTGAGATGCCCATATAAATTATGCCTTATAGTGGTGATTTAGCAACATCCAGGAAGCAAGATTATTATTGCAGACAATAACAACACTTCAGGTTTCCTTTAATTTGGTGGCAGAATTTTTAAGGCTCAACTGGGAGCCTGAGCAAATTTCTTTCAGAACACAACTGCCTCACATGATCCTGGAACTGCTCATTCGAGTAATTTCCTCCACTTACCCACATCCTCTTTTTTACCTGATAAACCTCATTCCCAGTTATTGGTTTCTTCCAGTTTTGAGACAAAAACAGGATGAAACCAAAGTTTTCTTCCTCCATAATATCACTGCCCAGGCTTTGAAGACAGCAGAGAAGCTCTAAAAATTCTGTTTGGCTTTCACTATAACACCTGTAAAAGCCATGAGCTACTACATGTTATTTATATTTATCATAGTCGCCAATAGTCACACAGAAATCCTTTAGCATTTTGCACACACATCACCTATCACCAAAGATGACTGGTTGCTATGAACCTGCGCATATTTCTTTATTTTACTACACTATTACAATAAAAAAAATGCACTTGGGATTATGGCTTTATTCTGTTCTCACTAAACACAGTTCTGCCTAGAATTACAATGAAAACACAAGCAAAATTTTTTAACGGTAATTGCAAAGTTTTGCTTAGAAAGGTATTTTCTCAAGTCCTAGGTACACACAAATGCATTTAGTTAAAAGTTTCTCTCCCGAGCAAGCTTTACACAGCATAATGTAAAAATAAAGACCCCCAAAAAACCTTCCACGTACATAGTGTTAGTAATTTTTTTAAAAAAATTAATTTTTTAATATGTAACATAAGGAATTCAAAATTCTAACAGTAAATTTTACCTTCTCTTCATATCCCTAGCTCTTTAAATTATACCAGTTATTACAAATAAAACAAAATGTCTGTTGTCTTTACATTCTAGAATCTACTGGTCAAAACACAATTCCGTTGCTATCCTCTTGATTTTGCTACAAATCTCTAGCTTCCAGTTTAAAATCCGACTGCTATTAAATGCAATTTTTTGCTTAGGTACATAATGATGAACTGATGTCTATGAAAATAAGCACTGTATAACACACCTTATTAGCACTCCTATCTTTTAAATATTTGAAAAAGTGATAAGCCTTACAACTAGAGTAACAATGGAAAGGTAATTATGCATTACAATTCATAGCAATCAGACAAAAAAAGAATCCAAGCAATATCTTTCACTTACAGCTCATTATTTAGGTTGCCAAAATGATTAAGCCTTCTTCCACATACTCCCATTAAAGTGACCCACCAATGTAAGTAAGCATAGTTTGACACCTGCTGTAAGAGTTTGTAATTGGAATGCATTTACTTGCCTAGCCTCGTGTAGGATATCTACACATTAAAATGAGTCCTGCATACCATCATTCTGCTTTACCACACAGAGAAGACTTACCTCCACCGTAAGAAGAGAACAAAGCATTTTAGTTACCAGTTCATTTAGCAAGGAATGAAAAGGCAACAACTCTGAACAGTAACATACTCCTCAACTGAGGCTGTTGCCTCTTGCTCAAACTAGATACTACCTCAGCAAGTAAAATACAGCAATTTTGTAGAAAAGAGCAGGAAAGCAGAGGAGAATGGTGAAATGAGAAAAAAAAATCAGAAGATAAATGAAATATAGTGTTCATATGACATACAAACCAGACAAGGACAGTGTAATACAGCAACAACATCTACGAAGAAGAGTTTAAATTATTGTGTTGCTTACATTTTTTATGTAAAAGCTAAAAAAGCAGAAATCAACATTTCGTCAATGCCTGATAAAACATGCTGTCAACTTACATCAATTTTTATTGTTTGGAGGAGAGTTATTTTTAGAAGAATTATATTTAGGAGTGAGTTAAACTAGTCTGTTCACATTGCATACTACTTCTTAATACTTCTGACAGTAGCTGTTGTCTTTCTTTTACAGCCACCTTCAAAAAAATCCCATTAAGAAAACTACACTCTTGAGATCAAAGAGTAGAGTTTTAGAAGTTGTTTAACAGCTGAGTGAATGCAACTACTATCCCAAGCAGTAAATGTGGCTTGGAGAGGTTGGCGAGGACTGAAGTGAAATGTTCACTTCAATTAGTTTCTAATACCTGAAGTTCAAAATGTTCTGACAAAGAGTAACTTATGAATTCCATGAAAATATCCATTATCTACATGTCACAACAGAACGTTAAAGTGACTGAACGTTCTCCTGCTCGTAAAAAGCAGCAGTCACACAACATCTGCAGTGATCTCTCTCCATGACAGCAGCTGTCAATCTGAGGGGCTTCTAATGTTGGACTGAAGCATACCATAAGGGGTGACCCCTTACAGATAAGGCTCTCTCTAGGGCAGGTATGACAGACCATGGATGGCAAAGCTCTGAGGTTAGAAGAAAGGCATTAGCCAGCATTCTCTAAGGGAAGGTCATCTCTGCCCTTTGGAATAAAGCAACGTTTTTTAGGTACCTTCTTTTCCCCACTGGGAGCAAGCAGTGAACCTACTGCCTCTCTGCATTCCTCATTCTCAGCTGTCTTCTGTGGGTATGCACAGAGGTACAACAGAGCAGAGACAGACCAACCAAGCCAGCATTTCTCAAACTGCCATACACTGACTGCTCAGGAGCTTCAAGCAAAAAGGTTTGAAAATTTCTACTTTAAGAAAAGGTTCTGTTTATATTCTTATTAACTGCCTTACAGCAATGGAGGCTTGCAGCACAACACCAGATTGAGGGAGAAGAGATTAAGGATATCAGGAACTGAAAATGGTGGAACACCACTGATAGGTGTTGGTTTTTCTGCTCCAAGTTTCTCTGTTGCCTATAGAAATAGATCATCTTCCAAAATTCATGCTCCATCGCAATAAGAAAAAATGCTGATAGCAAATCAGTGTTTATGGAGATGCCATGTATAGAAGATTGAAAGGAAAATGGTGTGACTTTAAACTTTACTGATCCAGGAAAGAACATAACATAACATAACTAAAGTTTGGGTGAGGAATAAAAGTTTGTAATCACACATGAAACATAATTCTACATTCTAACAATTCTTATTTCCTTACCAAACGATGATACGACAGTTACTGGTCAGTTTCATTTTTACTGTCTGTCCCCAAACAGCATTCAAGATTACTAATATGCTATAAAACAAACTTAAATTACCCAAAATGCATCTAACAACTTTGCTTTACTCATTACTGAAATACTGTGAAAAGCAGAGAGGAAGGAATTTAAAATATGTTTAAAAAAATAAATCAGTGTTTGTTTTCAAGCATACTTCATTTTGCTAAGAATTGCACTAAGAAAGAGATACTATGACTCCATTTACACATATATGCTTGTCACCTTTCATTTAACAGGTACATTTTTCAGTACTGCATAGACAGCTTTATTCTCACAAACACACACAAACAACCTCAACAACTTGCTTTTATTGACATGTTGTGTCAATCAACTTTGCATGATATACCATTCAGTCAAATACGGTCACACCATTAAAGCCTAGATCTAATAAAACATTTAAGGTATGTCTACCTGGACAGCTGAAGACAGCTACTCATTAAGGTGTCTGGAAAAGAGCCAGCACTGCCTCAGCCCCATCCTATGCCCATGGCAGTATAGACTGCCTTTGAGACAAAAATCTTCATTTAGGCTTCTAGACTACCCACATACAGCATGATGTGGAGAGGGTATAATCTAAAATAAATCTATGGATGAAAGTAAAGATGGGTAAATTGTACATTTCACCCCTTTTCTAGACTTCGTCTGTCAGATTCAAACCTATAAGCCAGCATCTTTATCCACTAAAAATGAACATAGCTGTTTACATTCACTCCTTCAAAGAATGAAATAGATGTCCTTATTTTCTCTTATAAAACATGGTCAGGAGAGAGGGTGCCCACCTTTGATATTAGGTCTGTCCTCTACAAAGAAAAAACATCTTCCTTGGCTCTCTGGGAGTTCAAAAGCCTATCTCCTAGTTGCCGTGGGCGAGAATATAAACAAACACAAATTAGAAAACTATTCACCTTCTCTTTGCAGTTGTTCCACTAACCACAAAACAATTCAAGATTCACAATAGCAGAAAAAAGCAAGCATTACTGTATGACTCAGCAGTTAGGACACACAATACATCCTCCAGAGAGCCTTTCTGTATTTCATTTAATAACTGTCTAAAATTCTCTGCTGTTACAACAAAAAAATACGCTACAAACGCAGAACACAGGCAACATCCTTAAAAACTGAATACAGAATAAATGTATCTTCTCAGGACGTCTGACATTGTTATTTTAATTTTATTTATTAGAAAAAAATAGGTAAATGCTAAACAGAACAAAACACCAAGGAGTGATGATCTGCCTGACAATTTTTAGCCACAGTTCAAAGCAGCAAGCAGCTGACACCTTTTTTAAACAGTAAGGTCCACCACCAGTAGCATTCAGTTACGGTTCCCTGACTAAAGCCTAGCAATCCACCACTTTCTTCTTGAAAAAGCAAGATCCCTTAAGTTTGTGTTTTCTATCCCAAGGTCCCATATACGGCACACACCGTATCTCAATTAGCACTAGAACAAGGCCAAATCGCTTACTTTCCCTTTCATTTTCATGCATGTTACACAGAAGAGATGAGAATGTACCTAAGTCTCAACCAAGTTGACAGGCATTAATTTCACTCTGCAACTTCCTGAGAAAATCCAAGCTGCAGCAGAGGAACTGAAACACAGTGTATTAAATAGAACAAAAATTATTATTATTTTATATTAATATTTAATACTTTATAGCTATCTAACTGAAAGCATAAACTCTAAACTTACTGAGCTTTAGCTTGGTTTTCATAATAAGGGAAACTTCCTAAATATTTACGGACAGGTAAGGTGTCGTCTTAATATTGTGGCTGTACTAAAGATTCAGTACATTAATTTCTCCAATGCTAATCAAACTTACCAAAAAAAATTTTCCCATATAATGCATACCAGTCACCTTAGATTTTGTAGCACTGGTTTTTGAATCTTTAGGAAAGCCTGAAAGTGGCATCCCAGCAGAAGCACACTAAAAGTATTAAGCAGAAATCCTGTATCATGATCTAATTCTGATTTCATTAACAAAAGACAACTTCTCATATAACTGACACAGAGAAATTAAAGAAGAAATAACAAAGTATGTAGGGGGGAAATTGTTAAAGCCCACGCTTTTCTAAATAGGTTGTAATGTTGATATTCTTCAAAATACACTTCCATAATAAGCTTGATATGCTAAAAATAAACAGTTTCCAAAAAAAAAAACCAAAACTGAAACTCAAGACTTTGTAAGAGCATGACCCATTTGTACGTTTGACATAGAAAGTCTGGAACATAAGTGGCTGGTTTATAGAAGAGTTAAACAATGTAATAGAAGAAGCTAATACACATTTAGATCCATTTACTCCTTGTTTATCTGTGGTAGTATTAACGCTAGTTCTGATTATGAGCTTCATAATGCACAAGCACGTCCACTAAAAATACTAAGTTTTGGCTCATATTGGCCTTGGACCAGCGTCAAACTGGATGCCATTCGCTCATCTGCCCTATTAATGCACTAGCTAACTGTATTTAATAGACAAATTTCTCTCCTTAGGGTATCCGCTAATTACAGAATATATTTTTTAAATCCTAACAGCTGCACAATAGCAAACAGTATTAGCAATACTTTCACTTTCTAAATACGTAATAATTACAATATATTTCATTTTTACTAATAAACTTTCACTAACTTTGGATAACAAGTGATTTTGAAGCCCTCAATTGTAACTACATCTATGTAACAAAACCCACAGCATTTGTAACAAAATAAAAATTACTACATATCAGTAATTAGCCCTGTTTTGTCCAATTAAACCTAGAAATTAAGTTACAATTGTAGTTTTTAAATAGATCTGCATGTCACTTATTAAATCTTATCCCCAAAGCTTGCATAATTCTACACAAAATTAATACATGCACTACAGTGAGACCACCATGTACCAGTTATAAATTTTAATTAAGAAAAAAACCCACCACTCTGAACAACATTATTATTATATTCATACATTTCATTGTCTGTTTTCCACATCCTATAATGTCTGCACTACTTAAAGGGCTATAACTCTGTGCACTGAACATGCATTTTCTTTCTATAATCCTCCAAATATTTCAACAACCTTACAGAAATAAGGTCCTGTCACAATATATATTTTCCTGAAGCGTATCTTTTGAATTAAAGTATTGTTCCCAAGTACAGGTGAATCAGACTTCTCCAGAACCCTTCCAACAACAATGGGCCAAAGGGTTCCTTGTGTTCCAACATGAAATCAAAACCATCTATCATTTTGCCTGCAACTCAAGCTTAGAGATAGCCGAGTGTTCTAAAGTTAAGGCTAACAGGTGTGTCTTGGGATCTAAATGGACAATAACGTCTTGAAAATTAACATGAACTACTAACCTGCAAAAATGGTATATAGGCAAGCTGCAAGTCAGAAAAAAAACATAAGAAAAGCCTCACGTTGCAAGTCAGACTTTTAAGGAAGGTGGGAAACCAAGACTAAAAACTCTTACAGTGCACGTTTGAAAGTGTTGCTCCACGAGCTTATGAATTCCTGAAAAAGGAGGCATAAAACAGGTAGAGAAGAATCTGTCCTTCAAAGGCTTTCTCAGCCTTCTAGAAGGTTACCATCAAGCAGAGTCCTCAGCTCTCTCTGACTAACATGCTTCAGAACAAAAACTGACCAACAACCAGAATCAAATATCCAACACATTTTGACTGCATCACACAGTTGTTATGGCTTTCTTTTCTAGCTGTTTCCGTTTTAAAATCATATCCTTACCTCTTTGCTTAATAAAGTTAATCTTTTTTCTAAAGAGATTCTTTCTCTGATACAGAAGGTTTCAAAGGAAAAATAACTATGAGTAAAGAAGCTCATTATAATCAAGGATGGACTAGACTATCTACAAGCAAGGTTTGGTATTCTGAAAAACTGAAACACATAAAAAGGACTGGATGCTACATTCATGCTCAAAAACCAGCTTTGGTAGCCAGTGCCCCTTATGCAAGCACTAATCTAGGGGAAAGTGCTTACATTTCTGAAAATACTCAGACACAGATGATGACCCATTTAGATTGTTTCTATACACAAATGGCTTTGCTTTTCAATGTATTCCAAGGAGCAATGAAAGACGGAATTAAGGGACGAAAGTCTGAAAGTATTCAAAATAACATGGATTTTTCTCAACCAATAGGTTATTCTACATGAAACCTCTTACCAATCACTAGGACAATCATGAAGTGGCTATTTCCCATGGGAACTCTCTCACATCTAGGCAGAGCGTATTCAGTTGCTGTCAGCAGTTCAGAGTTAAGATAAATTTTAGGACACAGAAGTATATACGTTCATCAGGATGTCCCATCATTGGGCCACACTGATACACCACAAGGTCATTCCAAGTATAACACGTGATGCAGTATTAAAGAAATCAACAGACACTCAAAGATTGACAGGTTTCAAGAGAATAATCTTTTGGCTAAACTGATGGGATCTCTAATGAATAAAGAGATAATAAACTTGTGAGGAAACCAGAGTTTATTAGAAGACAGCCTATGAATATATTAGTGCTTCAAGAATCTATCAAATATGGTAGATATTAAGAACTAATCCCATCTACCTCAATTGCAATAGAGAGTTTGGTATATAAGGCATCAGGTAAGGATTGAGAAGCCAAAAGAGCTCTTTTTTCCCCTTTGACATAATATCACTACTATCAAATTTTTTCATGAATACTGACAGTACTTGTAAAGATTTGAGTAATGAAGTCCCACCCTGAACTTCCCTGCAGATCAGACAGATGACTGTATAGAAGGAATGCAAATCTGTCTAGAGCCTAATGACATGTACATTTGTCATCCTGGAATAAAATAATGTGTTTATCAGCAGAGTAGCCACAGGTGTGCAATAAAGGTCCAGTTCTCCCCCAAAAAGAACAAGTAGTATGAACAAAAGTCTTTCTCCCTGTTAATAAAACTTTTTCTCTTTTCCTAGACAAAGAAATAAAATCTTTTTTATAGTTAGAAGTAAAATGGATAAAAATCCAGCCAGATAGGCGAGCCACAGACAATCCCCAATAATCTGGCTTCCATTACTGGAAACATCATAGCTAGTAGAAAGTATATTCTTTTTGGCCTGAATCAGAGCTTGATAAAGGTAGATTTGTTTGAAGTTTGTTCCCATGGGAAACAAAAACTGTTAACTCCTTTGTAACTCAGATTTATTTTTTTAATAGACTACTCATGCTAGCTAGAGCCACAGAACATATTCCATTGTCTTGCCTGGGGATGCAAACAGTACTGTTTCAAGTGGGTAGCCACATCTGAAGTTTCCAGAGCGCAACAGTATTGAATCTTCAAGCCTATGGAATAATGTCATTTCATTTTGTATATGAATGACATGCATAAGTATTCTGACATACAATGCCGTTCTTCAGCTGCAACATAGATCCCTGCAACACCGAATACTTGTTGTATTATTTCTGATGTACTTTCACAAAAGCAAATTCTGATCAGACTGCAATGTCAGAAACTTTCATTACCACCTCTACAACAGTCTAGGCCACCTATCACTGCTCCCAAATTATTTGTATGATTTTTTTCCCTCCTGCTATGAAGATCATATAATCATAGAACACTGGAGATTGCTCAAAGCAGGATCAACTAGAGCAGGTTGGTCAGAGTATTAAGGTGTAATAAATATTACTGTCTTGTATTACCAGCAGAGACTGACATTTGCAACACCAGGTTGCTGGGAGGCACAGAAGTAAGATTTCCCTCCCTACAAATTACACAATTTTTGTAAAGCCCTTGTTCCTGAGGAGAGGCCTCCAAAGAAACAGCACCTATGGCAAACTCAACTTGTATTTTTGGTTGTGTTCTCAAGCCTAGTACGTTTCACAACTGCATATGGAATCACAATTGGAAAAGTTTGTCAAACACAGCCTTCTCCTTTAATATCAACAAAAAGGCAGAACCAGCTGGGTGTAAAAGACCTCTGAAAGCATTTCTGCACACACATTCAGTGGCTAGTGGCTGAACAAGATTTAACAAGCATTTCCTTGTTTTACCGAAAAGCACACCATTTTTGCAAGAGATAGTTGAACTACTTAAGTTCACACATATTATCAAGTTATAAATGACTTGTTATACATGACTTTTCCCAATTATTTTTTTTTTTAATTACTTAAAGGTCTGTACCAAGATCACTGTGGAGGGTGTTGTTTTGTCTTATAATAATGAAAATCTTTAGTCGAAAACTGCTGTCAGCTACCAACAATGGCTCTTCAATAGTGACTCTGCTTATCTGACACAGCCGATCTGGCACACAATCTATCTGAACCCCCATCACCATCCAGAAGGCACTTGAAGGTATAAGATTCTGGACCCTCAAACCATGAACAGCACCATGTTGTAGAAATATAGTTGACAACTTCGATTTTGGCCACTCCATAGCCATTACGTTGGAGGTGGCAACTGGGTGCTGCTGGACAAACTGCTGTATTTAGTGTAAGTACTACCAGTAAAGTACCTCAGTGTCAATCACTCTTACGACTTTCCATAACCTATGCATCTATTATGCAGTGCTGATACTAAATAAAAGGGATAATCTGAAAGAAGACTCCACCCCCTGAAAAAGGCTCTCCTGCTCCTTTGCCATACGCCTTCACTATAAGCTTGCTGGATTGGCCTAAGATGGCTTGTCTTCAAACACCAATTTTCATCCACAGTTTGTGTTCACACTGGCCATCCCCATGCTACAAGCCATTTTCATACTCAACATATTGATGTAAGACTTTCTCTCATTATCCCCTTGTCCTGGTTTGAGCAACACAGGATTCATTTCTCTCTCAGTAATTTTACTTTTCAGTAAGGTCTCTTCTAATGCTTGGGAAAATTGCACTTTTAGAAGACTCTGGCATCTGAATCTGTGAAAATACTTACTTTATAGCCAGCTAGGCTATGTGGGTTTCAAGATCTCAGTATTTTTGAGTTAGCCAGGTACAGGAACGAGGAGGAGCGAGACCCGGGCACTTGAACCAAGCTGGCCAACAGGATTATTTCATACCATGAACATCACATTCAATAAAAATGAGAAAGTCTGCTGAGGAGTTTCTCCTCTTCTATGATGGTTGCTATCCTGAGAACTTCTTGCCCCAGCACCAGATCCCTGAGCCCTTCCCTTCCTCCCAAAGCCGTAGCACTTGCAGTGTCCAACGTTTGCTGTCCACTGCCGGGAGTGCACAGCTTCCTGCTGACAGAATTGACTGAGTATAATCCTCATGTATTTTGTATTGGTATCAGGATCAATATTGGTTCTTTAGTATTATTAATGTTAATTATCTAGTCTTATTCTATTAAATCTGTTTCTGTTTCAGCCCTCAGGCTTCCTTGGTTTTTTCCCCCCGATTCCCCTTCCCAGGTGGGGAGGGGTCATCGTGTCACAGAATAATTGCCTAAATGACAATAAATTGTTGTGGGTTCTTCAAACCGTAACACCCCCTGATTTGGACTGTTTTATTTTTTGTAAAACAGTTTATTATATCAAACAGCCAGAAAATGACTCCAAAGCCCAGAAATTACAAAATTCATTTCATCTGTAGAAGACTGAAAATAGCTCATACCAATGAATATTCATTTATTTGAGCTGTCATCTCTGATGAGAAAGAGCGAAGTTCAAATTATTGGTTTGAAGCAAATAAAGCAAGAAGTTTAAGCTGGTTCTGTGTATTCAAGAGAAATAGTCTAACACTGAATGACAGATAGATAGGCATATACATACATACATGGACAGAAATACAGGTACAATACACCAGCTCTAAGGTGACCCTGGTCTGGCAAGGGGATTGGACTAGTGATCTCCAGAGGTCCCTTCCAACCCTATGATTCTATGATTGAGTGGAAGAAGGGAAAAATTCTAAATTCCCCTCTCTTTGCAAAAAAGTACAGCTTCAATAAATTGTCTTTTACCGAACGCAGCTCTTCTTATTTTACATCTGCTATTGGAGAACATAAATTCACATCTATTTTATAACTTCCCACTCCTCACTGGTTTGATCTGCATTTCATTTCCTTGGGTAAATAACTCCAATCTTTTCAATCCCTT
This sequence comes from Stercorarius parasiticus, assembly GCA_013396915.1. Lineage (NCBI taxonomy): Eukaryota > Metazoa > Chordata > Aves > Charadriiformes > Stercorariidae > Stercorarius > Stercorarius parasiticus. The sequence goes on from VWZL01000645.1 coordinate 349,057, forward strand.
GAAAAACTCTGCCATATCCTTCATATCAAACACTCTACAATACTGTGATTTATCTTTTTTAAACTAATTGACAGTTAATAACACACTTTGAATAGCAGATAAGAATTAAGGGATTTATATAGAATGGCACTTCTTTCTCTATGCTTTTTCCCCCCACACTTCTGATTACAGCTATAAATTGGGTAACGATACCTCAAGCAAACTGCAATAATACCCAAATTTTCTTGTTATATTAATACTGTTAAACTGGGAACTTTTAAGACATATAAATGGTGTCTTATTTTCTGCCTCCAAAAGACACTGTTTTGCATATACGAACAATCAGTTTTACCTGTCATCCTGCTGTCCTTTCACACAGCTTGCTTAGACTTCTCAGGTGACTTTTCCAGTATTTCTGAATTTGATTAAACAGTTTTGAATCCTCAGTAAACACTGCTACTTATAAAACAAATTCTACAGACAATTAATAGAAAATATGGAACAAAACATTGTCTCCTATGATTTAGTATTTATTTCTGTTATTTCCTCTCAGAGATTTTTATGACCCTCGAAAATATTTTACCTCTCACATCTTGGCTTCTTTATTTAATAGCCTGGTGTGAGAAACCTTCAATTACACCCTTAAAAAGTACATGTAAATTAGAACTATACTAAAATTTAACCTGCTATGCTAGTACGGCAATCAAAAACCCTAGTAGATTAGTGAGGCACAACTGTCTTTGCAGAAGCAGTACTTACTTAGTACTACTGAGTCTACCATCAGGCTTTGTTCTCATCACATACTTCTACCTACAGGCAGTTGAGACTGTAAGGGACGAGAATTACATGTGCATGTTTTTTCTTTAAGAGGTCCCAACAATTTTCAGACCTGTTTCCTATGCAAAGTTTATGAGCTCACTTGCAGAGGATTTGTTGGAAGCTCCCCTTCAGTAATTTAAAATCTATTGACCAGTTTCTACCAAATTGGACTGAAGTACATTGAGGTTCTCCAAATTTGTGAAAACAGGAGCCAGATAGAGAACAGAGACTCTATTAATCCTCCCAGTAAATGAATGGAGCTTACCATGAAGCAGGAAAAATGGGAAAAAAAACAGTACAAATGCCCTAGCTATAAGAAATGCTTCCACAGAATTCAATGCCTTTTATTAGATGCCAAAAAAACCCACCTGGGTTTAGAATAGATTCCTGTTTTCTAATAAGTTTTACGTGTCAGACAGTCATGGCATTCATAATAATCTACTTCTGTGCGGAATCTGCTGTCGGAAGACTAAATTCACATTGCAACCATAGCATCTAAGTAAAAAGTCAATCAACAACAAGGTATAAACTCATTGAAAACTATCCATTATTTCTGCTCTTCATTAAGTGTTTTGTTAACATGCAACTACCTTTGTTATGCTGTAGTTCTTTGTGTGTATAAGGTAATTTATTACACCAAGACATTAGCATAAGTAAGCTAGCATTCAGTTTGGCTCCCCACCCCCCAAAAAATATAGGCACCTAAATTAATAAATATATTTTTAGAAATGCATATACTTTTGATAAGATTTTCTCCCCTTTAAGTGATTACATTTTTTTTTCAGAGAATTAAGGAATCCAATACTAAAGATATGAGAATTTCTAGTTATGCTAATTGGTTTATTTTCCTGGAAGTCTGTAATTAATGTTTTAGCTGCCTCTCCGACACATTCTTTCTTCAACTTGTGCTCTAAGATGCAGGTCACAGCACTGCATAAGTCCTTGAGTAGTTTGAAGAGGCTATACAGAATGCTTCTGACCTCTAGGGAGAAGGTGGCTCTGCAAAAAAAATTATTTTGTTTGGAAAGTCATTTGAAGTAAGTATGACAGTCTAAGTTGTTCCAGTCTTATCCTGTATCTTTTCTTCTTTGAAACCACATCTTGTAAACATGAAATATATAGCCTGTAATCTGTGTCAAATGACCTTAAGATCCCCCCCAAAAAACTTAAGAGACTGATTCACAGACGTACTGGAACACAGAACTCCTATTGCAATCTGGCGCCTTGGTATCTTTGAGAATCCAGGACATAGTCCAAGAAAACAAAAACTGGAAAAGTGGTATTAGCACCCTTGCAGAAGTCAGAGGCTCCGAGGAGGTAGAAAAAGCAGAGCATGAGTTAAAAAAGGTGCTTCATTCTCCAAGCAGTTAAATTAAATAGAGTACATTAAGATACATCAGACACAGAAGCAGAAGGTTACAAAAAGGCCCAATCCGAATACAGTAACAGTAACCTGATAAGACTTCCATCATGATACCTTTTCTCAGCAGCCAAAAGCATAGGAACAAAGGAAAAAAAACCCCTTGTTTTCTTTCAAACCCTATATTTCCCACAGACAATAGAGCTTCATATTTTAGTTCAACTCTCAGTCTGATAAGTATCTGGCTTTTTTTTTTTCCTTCCCTCCAAACTGCAGACTTACAGATCTTGGTGGATGAGAAGTAAGTGTATATGCAAGTGGGTTGGCAGCAGTTTAAGACTGTTAAAAAAAATAAAAAATATATATATAAAATAGAACAAGCCAGATTATACACATCATCTTCTGTGGGGAAGAAAAACCAACCGAAAATGCAAGGTATGAGATAAAGCACATCCATCATGGAAAGTGACAAAAAGAACTATGAAAGAGCAAGTAAAGGGAAAAGAAAGTAGGATAAAAGACATTAAAAGCACAGGGAAACAGACTTCATTATCTACTATAGGGAAGAAAAGACTGATATGAAGGAAAAATTGTAAAATGTTGGGTTATAACTTAATATACTTTACCCCAGCTTTTTAAGGAAACTAGTCTCATGCAGGAAGTGTTGGGGAGGGGATCCCCCACTTGGAAACTGGCTGGCTGAATTCAATCAGATTTGACAGAAGGGTAGGGGTCTCAAAGATAATTGCCTAAGAAAATGCTAAGTTCATGAAATCAAGATGCTATGAGTGTCCTGATGGAGGGAAAGGCTGCAGTATGCATTAAGACCTTATTAGACATTAGATAATCCACAAAAGGATGAGACTATAAATGTTTCAAACAGGGGAAAAAAAAAAATCCATTAGAGCTTACAATCATCCATTAGATTTAAAGAAAAAAAAAAAGAAGAAAAAAAAAGGGTAAGAAGCCAGGCTTCTACTGCTTAAGGAACTACTCTTTTAAAATACTACTTCTTTCACCTGGGGAAAAATGGAAGGCATGGTAATACTTGGTATAGTGTTCACCATCAGGAGTAGTAAGAAACACGTACCAAAAGGCCCTTTTTAAATGCAAAAGTACTGTACAAAGCAGGACATTTTTACCTTCCTTTGGAGAAATCAAAGCAAGAGAGAAAAAGTGACTGCAAGGAAAAACAGCAGTGGAAAAGCTGGATGGAAAGAAAAGCCAAGTAACCCAAATCAACTTCCACCCACTACTCCAGTCTGCCTTCAGAACCAGCAGCATCCAACGCATAGCATAACACATCCTCTGAACCCAATTAAAATAGAACGTACTTTCAGCATGCAATAAGCAATAAGAAGACTTTTTTTTAAAAAAAGCTGCATCACTCTTGATTCCTTTTATACCGATCGACCCCTTCTTGAATACACAAATATTCAGTTAATAGTCACTATGTGTTAACATATTATCTCAACACGAATGATGAGCTCCCTTTTTCAAGAAAAACAGCTTTTAGATAACCATGTACATTATCCATCTACACTTTTATAGCGTAGTCAAGTCAGTATTTCGTATTCAAAAGTGGCACCTGCATGCTTGCTAAAAATTAATCTTTGCTCCAATTTAAGCAAAGAGAAACTTCAGATGGTGTTCCACTGAATGCCTTCTTGTGGGCTTGCTTTATACTAGCCTGACAGTATCAGAAAGGCACCTAATTTAAACCAGTAAGTGATTTTCATAGGTTCTACAATGAACACATCTAGAATCCTAGGTGATTAAATTTTACTGGCAAGCGATCTAGGATGCGTGGACACGACGTAGCTGAACATACTTAAGCAAACTACCAAAGCCTTGCCAAACATTTCTGATTCAAGGATAACAAAGCAGAAATAGTTCAATAATTTTCAACACAATTCTCCAGGTAAAACATCACAGACTGGTTGCACAAATAGATCTTGAAATATTTCACTTCTCAGGAAGTGCACCTTTCAACTTCAGACAATACCCAGCATCTGCATGCCACGAGAAAAAGGAATGCAGTCATATGGAATCAGTTAACAATTACAGCCAATAAACAAATTGACTGCAGCGGAAGACCCACTTTGATACTAATAAGCAGTGATTCATGTGAAGCGTCATAGAGCTTTCCTTACTTATAGATTCATCATCCATATATTTAAGAGAGACATTCAATTCATTACCATATGAAACCCTAGTTAAACATAGTATATTTCAGCTGTTGGAGATGCAAACAAAAGAAAGGTCCTAATGCTGAAAATGTGGGACTGTTACCTAAAATCCTGACTCTAGCATACAAAGAAGAGGCACGTCCGTGTTTAGTAAAACAGATCTAAATGCAGCACCTTGCTCCACTCCATGCTACGAACACTTTCTATTTGCCCTTATATTTATTCTATCATTTTTTCCAAAAAGAACACAAAGTATGTCTTCTCAAGCTAAGGTATTTGTTTAAAACCATCACTGCTGAAGAGGGTGGGAAAAAAATAAATAAAAAAAAATCAAACTAGAGCATTTAATCTGATTAAATGCCACTGTGTCACAATTAGATGTCACTGTATGTTCACTTTAAACCCGAAAGCACATGCAGCATGAAAAGGAAGCCACGGCAATGTACCGCTCCAGGTGCAAGCGCACGCAACGTACATATGCCTAGGGTTAAAGCTAGCCCTTCGCCGCTTTGGACTTTTATTTATTCTGCCCGGGAGTGAAGCGGGAGCGGAGAAAGGTTTTTTTTTTTGCCGGACGTAGAAGTTGGAACCTGCTCGCCTCCTCCTGCCCCCCGCCAGCCGCGATCTCCCCGGGCGGCCGAACAATGGTCGCAGTGTTCCGGCGGGCAGATCTGCCCCCTCCGACGGATCGAATCCCCTCGCCTCGGTGAGGCCGCCCGTCCCCCCACCTCCGCCCTCCCGAGCCCCCAGACACCCCGCGGTCGAGATGGGGAGCGGAGCGGACCCCGCCGCCTCGCCTCGCCTCACCTCAGCCCAGCCCGGCGCCGGCCGCGCGCACCTGGCTGCGACTGACGTCACC
>VWZL01000645.1:354831-459908 GCA_013396915.1 Stercorarius parasiticus
CCCACCCACCCCACCCCGCGGGCGGCAGGTGGTACAGTCCGGCCCGCCGGGCTCCTTCTCCCCACTCACTGAGCGGGGAGGGGCCCGCCGTTGTGTGACGTGCCCAAAGCCGGCTGGTGGCGGCCAATCAGCGGCAGGGGGCGGGGCTCCCTGGGGCTGCCCGGGCTGGGGCGGTAGGAGCTAGCGCGTGAGCGCCGGGGGCGCGGCGGGCTTAACCCGGCCCCGGGCAGTCGCTCTGCGGTGCTGGGATCCCCGTTAGCGCAGCGAGCCCGCGTCTCTGCCGAAGAGGTGGCGAAAGCCCTTTGTGCGCGGGAGGGGGCGGGTACCCGGGAGGAGCTGCCGCGCCCGCCCTCCCCTGAACATTCTCCCCCACTGTTACACAAGGCGAGCGTGGGGGGGAAAACCCCAAGCGCCCGTGACCGGCCGTAAAGGGCGGGGGGGGCGCCCCTGTCACCGGCGGGCGCCCGTTCCCCGGGATGAGGCAGCGGGAAGTTCCGCCTGGCGCTCGTCTCCCCGGCAAGAGCGGCGCCATCAAAGCTCCGCCGCCCGGGCGGCGGGAAGGCAGCAGTGGCGCCACGGCACCCGGGGCCGGCCGCCTCGCAGAGCCCGCTGGGCCCGGGCCGGACGGGGCCGCGTTGCATGCTGGAGCTTGTAGTCCCGCCCAGGAGTCCTGAAAGGTTAAGCACTAATAACAGCAAAAAGAGATGATCTCCCCCAGATGCCTCTATATCCCATAGGAGACTATAATTTACACATTAAAGCATATTTTCCGTTTTAATGAGCTATCCTTTAATGTGCAGCCCCACCCTGTCTGCTCCGCGGGGGAAGGGAAACACGGCGAGCTCCGCGGAGCTGCCAGGACCTGCTCGTCCCGTCATCCCCTGCGCCAAGATGTCGGCGGCGATCGCAGCGCTCGCCTCTTACGGCGGCTCCGACTCGGACCCCGACTCGGAGCCCGAGGCCGAGGGCGGCTCCCAGCGCGCCGCTGTGCTCGCCAGCCGCGACGCCGTGCTGCACCTCCGCCCGCCGCCCGCCGCCCCCCCGGCTCTGGCCGTCGACGCGGCCCCGGAAGTAGCCGTGAAGGTAGGCGTCCCTCCGCCGCCTGGGGGAACGGGCCCCGCGGCCGCGCCGTCGGCCTCCAGCGCCGGGCAGAGAGCCTCGGGGCAGCCCCAGGGTGGGAAGGGCAGGGTGCCGGGGTGAGCGGGCCGGTGCGGGGCCGGGCCGGCGGTGGAGGCGTTGCCGGGTCCTGGCCTTGCCACTGCCCCGCGGTACGGGGGTCGGAGCTGGGCAGGGGGGGCTTGCGTCGGGGAGTTCGGCCGGTGGATCTCACTGCGGCGGTTGAGCGTATTAAAGTCTGTTATCTCTGTCTCAAAGCCGTGCCTTGCTTGGAGTTCCTCACTGTCTTGTTTTCTGCTCCCCCGAGTTTAAGGTAGTTTTCTGCGTGGTTTGCCCAGGTGAGGGGGTGAAATCGATACTCGATAGCTGCTGACACAGCTGAATCCGGTTCTGAAGAGCAGCCTGAAAGCCGATCGGTGTTTCTGCTTTCATTCTAGTGTTGGTTGAGAAACCTTGATTTTCCAAGTTCGGTATCGGTATCATATTAGTTCATTTCTGTGTTTCCAAAAGGGGGGAGGGGAAGGTGTTGGTTTGATTTGGGGATTTTAGTATAAGCAACTAATTTCGAATGAAAAGCAGATGTCTCACCATGATATCTGTCACTATAGTAGTGTGTCACTTCCAGTTGTTCTGAAAAGTTTCCTACTTTGTGACAAAGAGGTGGATGGAATCTTTTGCTTTGTTGTCATTAGTTAATTCATACGTCATCGCAACTGATCATATTTGCATGTGCATGTTATATTGTGCCTACTGAATAGATGTATATTTTCTTATCCCTTAGAGTCCTAGAAATATCTAACTTCTTGAATTACAGCCTCTGGCAGACTGTCTTGTGCAGGTTTTGAAAGAAATGCTAATTAACATCCGTAATATCTTTTGAATGTGAATGATGATAAGTGGCAAGTAGCATTGGCTGTGCTCTTCACCACTCTTAAGGCTGTAGCAACAGGGTTTCCCTTTGCTACACCAGCACAAAGGTTTGTGCAGTTGCTTGGTGGCTTACATCAGGGAACTGATCTGAATTTTTAAAAAAGTAATTCTGGTGGAGTTATTTGTCCTTGAACTGTTTCTTGATCTGGCTTGCAGTGCAATTGCACAAACACTGTGCCAGCACAGGTAAATGGTTAGTGCCAGAGTAGAAAAAAGCAGCTGGAGAAAAGAGTGAGGCATCAGCAGCACATTCCATTCAAAGCTGTTTGCCAGGCTGTGCCCTGAAAGGGGTGGCCACCAGTGCAATTGGGACTGTCTCTGCTGCAGGCATTCTGCTAACCGAGATAAAAAGGAAGTGAAGTTTCTGAGTACCAAAACGTTTCATTAAAATGTTGTCTGTAATTTTTGAGATCATCGATGAGATCAATGACTTCAAGCTGAGGCTTTCTGAATACACAGCATACTGGAGCTTTTAGCACCACAGCCTTCTTTGAGGAGTAACAGATCATTTCCTTGTCGAGTGAAATCAGGCTTTCTTTTCAGACTTTTGTGGTTCAAGAAAGAAGTGCTGGTCTCATAGACAAGATTCTCTCAACACCTTCAATGTCTAAAAATGATAGTGTCCCACCAATCAGCAGTGAAAGTTTGGCAGTCACCCCCTTAGGAATTTACCCTAATTCTTTATAAAGCCCTTGCTGAACAAATGTAAAAGACATGTTGTTTGTCTTTGTCTTGTGTAGATCACAAGAATTCTCTAAGTACAAGGTTGGAAAAACAGGAAGCTGAGTGAGGAGGAAAGCAGAGTTGCATTTCATTAGTATCATTTGAACTGTGCAAATGTTGTTTTGACATGGATAAGGATCAAGTACTCTTAAGTGCATGGATATGTATTACACAAGGGACCAGGAATGGATAAGAAGAGATGGTGGTAAGAAGGGAGGCTAGAAGGGTTAGTCATACAGTAAGTATAAATGACAGCTGCACACAGTGTGTTTTTGGCCGTTGAGAATCATTGTACCTGTTTCTGGTTCAGAATTTTGGCCTGTTAACTTGCACAGACATGAGACTTACGTGTACTTTAAAGAGGAATAGGTTCCCCACTGTCTTTATTAGCAAGGCATAATTGTTAGCACACTCAGCTACAGCATTTGGGTTTTTGTTGTTGCTTAAACGTGCATATCAAATATAGCCCTAAGATGTTACTCCAAGATGTATTTCTTTATTCTACAGAAATCTGCTGAGTCCTTGCCTCAAAGTACATCATAGATATATAAAATAATATTTCTTTGAAAATAATTGTTCTATAATTCAAAACTGAGGTAATGGTTTGTAACTATGTTTTAAAAGTTTGCGGGGATGGCTTCTTTACACCTTCTTCTTACAGTCTGCTTGTTAAAATATGCCTATTGCTGGTCTTGATGTTAAATTACTCATAATAAATAACATTGAGCTATAATTTTTGGTTACTTCAATCCAGCTGTACTTCTACTTTAATTTTAAATTGGAAAGCTGACTAGATGAAAGTGCATGTTTCTACTACTATTTTTAGCACCACTAAAGTGCTGAAAACTGTGCACTTCAGGTCTGTTCATCCAGAAAAGGATATGTTATAACTGCAGAAAGTTCAGAGAAGGGGCAGCAGGGCTGAAGGAGGGTCCTGCTTCTGTACGAGGAAGTATTGAGGGGACCAAAACTGCAAAAGAGATGACTGAGGTGAAAAGCATGACAGAGACCTACAAAATCATTAAACGTCATGGAGAGGGGCTTGAATATTCACTGCCTCTTCCAGTACAGCAACTATAAGTTAACTAGTAGGAGCGGGGTTCAAAACAAAGAAAAGGATGCAGTTCTTCATGCAACATGTAGTAGGGCTATTCCCATGTCAAGAAACGTTGTGCATGCAAAAAGTTTACACTGTTACAAGGAGAGTCTGGACAAGTGAAGAGCTGCTGAGGGTTCTGGGGTTATTTAGCCTGGAGAAAAGAAGGCTGAGGGGAGACCTTATTGTTCTCTACAACTACCTGAAAGGAGGGTGTAGAGAGGTGGGGATCAGTCTCCCAAGTAACAGGCAATGGGACAAGAGGAAATGGCCCCAAGTTGCGCCAGGGGAGGTTTAGATTGGATATTAGGAAAAATTTTTACACTATAAGGGTTATTATGCATTGGGACAGGCTGCCCAGGGAAGTGGTTGAGGCACCATCCCTGTAGGTATTTAAAAGACAGGTAGACATAGTGCTTAGAGGTGTGGTTTGGTGATGGTTTTTGTCAGAGTTAGGTTGATGGTTGGACTAGATGATCTGAAAGGTCCCTTCCAACCTAGGCAATTCTATGAAGTACTTGGAAGAGATCCATTGAAGGAAGAGGTGTCAGTAAATACACAGATTTCTTCAAGCTCACAAAGTCTTCTAGCCTGAAAATATTTGGCTGTTGGGAGAGTGCAGGAGTAGTATTGTGTACACTTGCCCTGTTCTTATGCTCCCCTAGGCATCAAGTTATCGTAAGGCTGATGTTTTCTCTTGTGGGGAGAGTGGATAGGGTAATCAAGATATTTTCTTACTCCTCCTTACAGAGCTTTTCTGTTCTGTAACAGCATCTTGCTGCAGGGTAGCTCCAGGACAGTTGTGTTGATTCTGATTATTGTGGGGTGTGACCCTATTGAGAACTAGCTATGAACTGGTGATAGAGATCTCGTCCCCAGCATAGTAGTGTCCATGATACTGGGCTAGGCAGGCTTGTCATCTCTTACGCTCTTAAAGCAATCAGTTTCGTGAACTGATTAACTAAGATTAACACAGTGAGAAAAAACCCAGAATATGTTTAAGTAATGGAAATCTGATGACTTAGAGCACCTTTGCTGTTAGCTATCCAGAAGCTGGCTGAGTAAGGTGTGTTTGTTAGTGGTGGCTTTTATGTGTGGAATGAATTAGGCTAATTAAGAACATAAACTGAAAAAGTCAAATGTGGATGCTCATTTGCTTGATCCTTAACACCAGTGCATTATGACTGTTTGTTCAGTGTTTTAATAATGCTGGCTTTGATTTGAAAGTAGAGGCCAGCATGTGTTTCAAGGCCTATAACAGCAGTTTCCTTTCTTCACTCTAAGCCTCTTATTTTAGGATTCTTTCTAAGTTACGTTTTGCTAGACATTGCCAAAACCGATTATAATTAATTTTCCTACAGCTTCTACTGATTTGAAAAAAATCACCCTAAGATTGTTCACAAAGTATCTACCTTCACTATTGAATTAAAAATTCTTGAGGAAATTCAGGAAATTGCATGTTCTGTGAAGAAATCACTTTCGCAGGAAATGTTGCAGCTATAAGCTTTGCTTTTGGAGAGAACACTTATTGTTTAATCTCCATCAGTTCAGTGTAAGAATTGTATGGGAGTGGATTTTACAATATTTATCTAGTGTTTCCTTCAGTGGTTTTCAGGAGAGAAGAGTCAAGTATGTTGAAATCAACTAGGTTGGCCTGGCCCAGTGCAGGAGCTGGAGGGTTTGTGTGGTCTTTAATGTGGGAAAGGGTTGGTAGTCTTGGGTCTATTTCTCTCTTGAGTCTAGTTCACCTTTGGCACTATGCAGGTGTCCAGAAAACTGCTGCTTTAGGGGAAGAAATAGATTTCAGTCACATTTCTTAATGTTCTTTAAAACCTAATCCCTGCCCAGCTACACAGAGAGGAAAGATATAAAGTAAGTGTGTGACCATTCTGTAGCAGTAATTTACATTAGTGACTTCGGAGGTGCTATTTGTTAGGAACGTTTTGGCTTCGTTTAATATGGTGGATTTTCCTGCTTTCTTTAACACAGAATATCTAGTAGAGAATAGATGGTTAGAACTTGTTATCCTGCAAGATGCTAGCCTAGTAACCAGCTTTTCTTGCTGGTTTCTTTTTATTCTGTTGAAGTTAGTGGGATGGGCATTTACTGTTAAGAGTGTATGAATGGGCAGAATGATTAAAGCTGATAACAACCAAATCTTAATGTTGGGACTTCACTGTCAATGCCATTAATCTCTTGGTAATAAACCTTAAAATCTTTAGAATGAGATAATACTGCGTATTTGACAGCCCAAGCGGTTTATGCAAGAATTGGTAAGTGACAAATTGCTTAAGCCTCTGTGGCTCATGGGATGGGGTCTTAATTTACCACATTTTAATTTAATGGATAATTAAAACTAATGAAATCTTATGCAAAGCAGCCTGCCCTTTTCAGCCATTTCGCTAATTAGTAATGAATTTACCTGGGGAGAAGGGAACATTGTAGGCTTATTATCTAAAATGTCCAGGAAAAAAACCCAAAACATATATAGATACCACAACTCTTTGCTCGCATGGTATGAAACTGGAAAACTGGCCTTTGCTTTGTTCTAACAAACTTTGTGTTTAGACAAACACTTGAGATTTAAATGTCAAATTCTGCTTCTAAATACATAAACAGCTCTCATTAAACTTACAGGTAGCCAGGTGTTAGCACAGTGGAGATTACAGAATTTGGCTGACATTTAAAAATATTGGGGATTAAAAGGATTGTGAGATGCCTTAACATAAACACTATATTCTAAGGAACAGAATTAGTACCCAGTGTTGCAGTCCATGCTGCAGCTTGTTTCTTTTATTTAAGGTTTTGCTTTGATGCCTATCACAGGGATTTGGCCTGTGTTCAATTCAAAAATGATTTTCTGGCATACATGTAAAAGAAAACTTCTGGCAAGTTTTTTTTCAGATTTTCTTTTTTTAATTATTGAACTATTTTGCATTCTATAAATCAAGTACTTTTAATAGATGGTTAATAGTTTTGATTTATGGCACTCAGGTAGGCTTTTTCTGAAGAAAAACTGGACTGTGTCATGTTTAGGAATCTGTAAGGAGGAAAGCTAATCTGATTTACTGTATTTATAGTCTAAAATCCCTTCTATTTCCTATGCTCTTTCCTATGCTGACTTTTCACTGGCCAAAGGGCCTTTATGGTAGGACGAAAGCAGCGTGCCTTGGTAGGAGCTAGATGTTCTGTCATCTCTAGGGAGTTACAATGAAGAACCTGCTTGTCTATACTTAGCGTTGAAAGCTTCTTTCAGTCTCAAGGTAGATTCCTTAGGAAATGCTAATGCTCCAGAGTACAGCCCCAAGTGCCATTCCCCTATGACAGTGTGATGCTGTGTTGTAGAATGAAAGAAGCAAAAGGAGACCAGCTAAGTATCAAAGACTTTTTTTACCTAATCAAGTTATATCTGAACCATAAATCAACCTGATACTACAAGTAAGAAGTCATCACATCTATTTAAAAAACAGACAAAAAACCCAAGCAACACACCAAGTAGTTCAGTGATATGACATCATCTGCTTCTTTTTTGTCTTGCATCAGGTGATACCTTTGTCTGTCTGGACAGACACTCGTTTAACGTGTCTACCAAACTTCATTGGATCTCCTGACTCAGCAGTTTCAGTGTTGGGCTGTCCTTATTTCTGCTAAGTTGTGTAAACTGAATCCTTTTTTGGCTGAATTAGGTTGTTCAGTTTTTCTATATAGGTAATATTTTCTTAGACCTCTGATCATTCTTCATTTTCTGTTTTGGACCGTTTTCAGTAGCATGTTTCTTAGCTGAAACACAGTGCCCGATGTAGCAACTGTATTTCAGTTGGGCGCTTGTTACTTGCGCTGAGAAAAGCAGAGAGGTGACATATAGAGCTGAAGTTTGCAGCTCCATGGTATTATGTCTTCCAAGAAAGCCATATTCAGTAAAACATAACTTCCTAAAATCTTAATTCTTCTTTTCCAGGTTTTATGAGGTATACCACCTTTAATCATATTATGGCATGCCATAAAGCCCATATTTGTACAAATTCTGAGTTGCAGCAAACACAAGCTGAACTTTCAGCTTTCTCTGGAGGAACACTGTATCTTTTTAAACTGACATCTTCTTAACTCCCGTTTTTATGATTCCTGTGCTTTTGTGAGTGGGAAGTGACCGAGGGTAATACTTAGCCCATTATTGAATTCACAGATGTCCTCCTCTCTCAGCCTAGCTACTGATAGGCTTCCATCCCGCAGAGCCACTTGTGTCACCCTTGGGACATGAGCTACACGATGAATTGCTCACCTTAGGCTTTTAGATAAATCAAGACATATCGTGTGTGACCAAAGGAAAAACCACAGCACAGCAGAGGGACGTGATCCCTTAGATTGCCTTACCTCAGTCGCAGCTCTGCCAGACTGCTGCTCCTGTGATCCCTTCTCTGTTTGCTGTATCTATGGCAAATGCATCTAGAATTCACACAGATGAATTCTGTTGGCTGTTGCCAGCATAAAGGGACAGAGTTGTAAGACCTGTATGTTTACTTTTTTCACTCTCTGGGTCTTAGAAAGATGAACTCTGCTGAAACAGTCTTCTGGTGATGCATGCAGTTGTACCCAGTGATCTTCACCGTATGCAGAGGTTGCTTAAGTGTTCTTTCTTCTCATTAAAAAAAAAAACCACCAAAAAACCAACCCAAACAAAACCAAAATGCCCCAGTGCAGATAGGTTGCTGATTTGGGAAATGATTGATGGACTACGATGATTGATTTGGGAAATGATTGATGGATCTATTGATGATAGATTGATTTTTAATGTTTCTGCTACCTACCAAAGTCTCGTAATGCTGTACAAAATGGCATTTATTAGATGTTGACCGAAGGATAATTTGCCTGCTGCAATTTGAGCTCTTGCCGTAGACCAACATCTCAGAATATGTTATGTCAATACTTTATTTTCCTATCAAGATTTCAATTCTTTAAAATACTGAGAAGGCAAAGTAGGGAGTTGGGACATGTTCAAATTATTATATAGTTTAAAGCAAAATGTGCTTTAAACCATTATGTGCTTCAGCAGCCTGTTAACAGATAATCATTTGATGCCCAAATATATGAAAGCATGAAGAAGGCTGGAGGTCCTGGGGAGCGTAGCTCTGGTAAATGTAACATGTGCTTCAATTTCAAGGCTGGGTGGTTTTCACACAGAAAGACTCTGCCTGTGGTGGTCTAGGAGTGAACATATTGTGTGGCTTCTAAGTGACTCAGCACTGTTCTACCAGCAGCGAAGTAGAACCAGAATTGCTATAATCGTCCAGCAGAGGATCAGCTTTCATGGCACAATCTGCTTCTTTTCTCAATTGCCGAGCAGCATATAATAGGACTTAACAGGGAGAAAAGAGGAAGAAAAATAGCAGAACTGAAAAATTCTTGGCATTTTTGCAAAACTGGATTTTTCTCACTCTCAGTTTAAAAAGCAGGAAAAAAACCTGTCTCTTAATTTCAAGTAAACTGATAACTGTTTAAATGTCACTGACAGTTGATCAAATAATTTTTGCCATATTATCAATGATATTAATTTTTGTTTTCTCAAATTATAAGATTGGTGGATAAGATGTGAAGTCTAGCTGTCAGAGCAAGCTGCATGATGTGACTTGAAAATGTTGTCTATGGAAAATGTCCTCAGGTCATGGAGCTGTGAAAGGAAATATAATAAGTGTGTAGGTAATACAGGTTAGGAAATGGTTTTGATATGTTCCTATTCTAGCTGGGGATGAGGGGGGGAGGTCTGTTTTTTTTTGCTGAATGACTGGATTAGGCCTGCTGTGCTGTTCCCAGGCAAGTTCATAGTGTATGAAAGTCAGGGCTGTGAATGTACCAGTAGCTGTTGTCATCCAAGCCCAGTGAATTGGAAAGGTCGTGTGATGAGAGAAATGAGGTCAGTCCGGGAACTGGCAGCGCTGAGGGCTCAAGCGAGAGCTGTGCAGTGGCTGGACCTGCCTGTTAAAATAATTGATGTATAGTGAGAGTAAAGCTTTCTAGTTGGACTTAACAATTCTACTAAGACAGTGGTCTTAGTAGAAAAACAATTGACGGGATCACTGATGTCGTTCTCTTTTCTTTTTTTCTTTTTGAACATTTTAACCAATATAGTCCTTTTTTTTTTTTTTGAGTGGTTTTAACAAAATGTAATCAGACAACAAGCCAAAGATCTTTAGGTACTGTTTTTCTTTTCTGTATTGTAGAAAACAGTGTTTTACATCCATAAGTAATATGAAGACATGCTGAGAGAATTGGAGTTGTTCAGCTGGAGAAGAGAAGGCTCTGGGGAGACTTTATAGCAGCCTTCCAGTACCTAAAGGGCGCCTGTAGGAGAGATGGGGAGGGATTCTTTATCAGGAAGTGTAGCAATAGGACAAGGGGTAATGGTTTTAAACTGGAAGAGGGAGATTTAGATTAGATATTAGGAAGAAATTCTTTACTGTGAGGGTGGTGAGGCACTGGAACAGGTTGCCCAGGGAAGTTGCGGATGCCCCCATCCCTGGAAGTGTTCAAGGCCAGGCTGGATGGGGCTTTGAGCAGCCTGGTCTAGTGGGAGGTGCCCCTGGCCATGGCAGGGGGGTTGGAACTAGGTGATCTTTAAGGTCCCTTCCAACCCAAACCATTCCATGATTCTGTGGTTCTAAGTAAAGGCATGTAAGTCTTACGTGCTTAAGCAAATTTGTTTTTAACTGACCTGCTGTTGAACTGGGAAGAAAAAAAGCTTCTGGGCACAACATGTCAGAGAATAGCTAATAATATTAAATAAGTAAAGAACATGCCATTTTGCTTTTTCAAGATACTGTAAAGCAAGGCATGATTAAATTTGTTCGAGGTAATTTTCTATTAATGAAGTGACTGCTAAAATTCGATCCTCTATTGTGCCACTGCCTTCTATGAGTTGCAGATGCTTTTGGATCCTGTGTAGCTGAGCACTGATTAAACACTGATGCTGAGATAGCTTTTCCAGTATAATTACTAGGGATATTATCAATACACTAGCACATTGTAAATCCCTTTCAAATACATTTATTCTAGAATAAAGATGCAGGAAGCAATACCAGTAATGATACTGCAACATAACATTCTCCTTCATTAACTGGGGGGAGGGGGCATTCTGTCAATTTAGGATGAATGTAAATGAGCCTTTGTACAGCTCTGTGAAACCAGGTCTTTTTGAGCACTGCCACCTAATCAGCCTTTTTCTTCTTTCCCATCTTCTCTGTCTTCAGCTGCATGTGCCCTTCTGAGTTTTTCCCTTTGAGTTGCTTGAGAAGTTATTCTTTTGGTTAGCCTCTCTTTCTTGTCCCTTCATCTATCGAGTTAAATTTTTATCACAACAGGCTTGGAAATGCACTTAAATACTGAAGCTGAACTACATTTGTGCCTTCTGGTAAAAACTTGGAGACAAGGAATTTTTGGATTCTCTGAAACTCATTGTTATACGTATGTTTGCGCTGATGTCTAATATTTTTTTCCCAGCTATCTTTCAAAACAGTTACTTGTGAATTCTGACTTCTACCTTTTGTAGAAGTCTAGTTTTCACGCGGTTATATTGAATTAGTGACCATTTTAATTTACTCTTCTTTACAAGGTCTGGTTTTAAAACATCCTAAAAAAAAGAAAAAGCTTGCCTCCAATCTTGCTATTGTTTTTAAGATGTGTGCATGAAGCCTTTAAAAAAAAAAGTGATAATACAGATGCAAAATTCTGCATGTATCTTAGATTATTTCTCAGTGAGGGCCTGACATGGGTTTTGCGATCAATATTTTTTAAAAATAGAAACTTTAGCCAACATACTCTTCTGCTTTCACAGTGCTTAAAGTGTCAATTTGAACTACAGCCCTAGTTTGGTCTGAAGGGAAGTAATGTCACATATTTAAAAGTCTATATATGAAAAGTGATTTATTAGTATGTCTATTTTATTTCAGGAAGATGTGGAAACAGGAGTACACCTTGATCCTGCTATCAAGGAAGTGCAGTACAATCCCACTTACGATACCATGTTTGCACCTGAGGTAAGAAACAATATTGATCTTTAGAGCAGAAATGCCTTTGGCTTAAAGGGCAGAGGTTCTATAAATCTTGTGTGAAATTCATATAAAATATATCTTCTTTGGATGCTTGCTGTATTTTGGAATTTAGTTTGGGCAAATTGAAAAAAGATTCTACACATGTGTGTTGGTATTTTTAATGCTTGAATTTTAATATTCTGTGTAAAGCTGTTCTAAGAAGATCTTAAAATGTTTATCAGAATTATAGCTACAGAAATTAAAAATCAAGCTAGGAAAACAGCGTTATAAAGACGTTGAGTAAAACACGAACTGCATCAAAATAGTCTCTTACTATTTCCACATTTTTGCTATTTACTCATCATGCTGCTTAGAGCGTGACGAATGGTTCTAAGTCTTGTGGATATATGGCTCTTAAGAGGAGGATTTAAAATTAAAATCCAAGTACTTTCAGTATAACTATTCACATTGGTGTTTAGTACTTAAGCAACTTAAGCTATGCTAAATGTGTGTAGTAGAAAAACGATTTTAGTCTGAATTCGGGCTGCCTGGTGCCATGTGAACCACTTTCTATTTTGTTATCTGAAAGATAAATAGCTGTTCGTTTAACTTTTTTCAGTATTTAACTTCATTGTACCATTTGTCTGTTAGACCAGGGGTTAGCATTCTAGGTAGACAAAGGCTGCATCAATCTGAATTATGATTTATGTTTAGAAAGCCATTTGTGGAACCACGTAAATTGGACTTTACATCGCAAGCTTGCATTTTGCAACATAC
Organism: Stercorarius parasiticus; assembly: GCA_013396915.1. NCBI lineage: Eukaryota > Metazoa > Chordata > Aves > Charadriiformes > Stercorariidae > Stercorarius > Stercorarius parasiticus. Next base: position 367,495 of record VWZL01000645.1, read on the forward strand.
CAAAGCCACGAAGTGTGTGAGCAAAAATACTGATTTAAACTTAGTACAGTGTTACCCTGTGTAAGTGTTTTAGTTAGGGAAGCCTAATGTGGGACAGTCTCAGGCGTCTGCAAATGTCTGACAAGCATAGGGGTTACAATTAAATTTAGTTTGATCTTAGTCTCAGTGAATTGCATTTGTTTGCATTCACTGTTCTTTTCCCTAACCGTGGTATGGTCAAGAAGACTAGCATTTGTCATCTCGCAAGAAGAAAAGCAAGACAGAGTTTCATAAGTGTATTTCCTGGAATAATACAGCAAGTCCCCAGTCCTTTTTAAGTGCACAAAAGTATTGTTGGCAGTGTCATTTCCGTACTAAGTACTTGAGTTTAGTAGAAGCTGATATCTCTTTCTTGATATCTCCCCCTTACAAGAGGTAGTATGCTGTGGTTTTGTCTTCTGAATGCTTGTACTGATCACATACTGAATGGCAGTGTTTTGTGTCAAGTAGTTGATATTGATTTGTCTTCTGTACCAGTAATACAGGCTGGAAAGTTCAATCATGAAACGAGCTGTTCAAAGCAACTGTGTAAGCAATTGCTGTGTAAAATAATAGACCAAGAAGCTTATTCGGTAGCCATAAAGAAATACAAAGTTGAAGTCATCTTGTGTTACAGGTTTTGAAAGACATATCTTTTTTTTTTCCTGAAAAAGTGCTGATACGTTAATAAGAAATTAGTAATTCTGATGTACTTTCTTTTAATGTCATTGATGTAGTTTGGACCAGAAAACCCATTTAGAACTCAACAGATGGCTGCACCTAGAAATATGCTTTCTGGATATGCAGAACCAGCTCACATCAATGATTTCATGTTTGAACAACAAAGAAGAACATTTGCAACCTATGGTAAGTCCTTAACAGTAGAATTGACCTCCACCTTTATTATGCCCAGGTCAGACAAAGTAAGTTGTTCTCTTTGAAGTTAATAGGACTGCAAGCTCTGTAAATTGCTTTTTAACAATTTTTTGTAAATTGTAAATTGATTTTTAACAATTTAACAATTCCCCATTTTAGTAAGGGGGAAGGGTCTTTGAATGAGAATCTATATGGCTGGAGATCATAATATTTATTTGGGAAATCTCATTTTGTAATTCCCTTTGAAAGTGTAATCAAGTGTATGACCTCCTACCAAACCCCTCTTAATTAATCCTTCCATTAGTTGCATCAGTGTAGAAAACACAAATCAAATTTTCACACTTTTAATATGACAAATAACTGTAGATCTGTTATGCAAATAGATCATTTCATGTGATTCTAACTAAAGGTAGCTCTCTCAAAACCAGGAGGAAGCCTTACTGAGTTGTCACGTTCTTCAAAGTGGTTGGCTGTGGATACAAGCTGAATTAACAGGAATCAAAGAAAGTGGGAATGCGTTACTAAAATATTCTTAGCAAAGACAGGCCCAGAGGATTCTATATTGGTGGTCATTATAGTTGCTGCTTTCTTGAAGAACCTTTTCACTTGTAAATAGTTGCATTTGAAAAACGAAACATTTGAATTTTGAAGAGGCTTTAGTTTCAAATAGACTTTTTATAAAATTGTAAGAAAAAATGATTATTTTTTTTAATAGGGAAAACGTGGAAAGACAGTGGATTCTAAGCATTCTTTTGGACACATTTGAAAGAACAAAACTGCTGTGTATTTACACATAACGGGTTAATTTTTCTTCTCTGTTTCATTGTAAGACTTCATTTCTGTTTTAAACTTGACTGCAAGAGCTTGTCTTGCAAATACGAATCTTTGTTTTCAGATAAAGTATCACTTTATATTCTTCAAATTCAGTCTATTAGGCAAGTTCTGATACTTCCTGTGTAAACTTAGTGTCACAACACTCAACTTTTTGCACAGACAGACCTGTGTCTGTCTTTATTCGTATTTACATTCAAAATACTACTCCCTGCAAACTGTCATGCCTCAAAATCACCTCCCTACGCCTGAGTCCTCTTAAATTCATTAGGGTTTTATTCATGCATGAATTTACTTACTGCACTCTGTGATGGACGAGATTGGGACTTTATTGCTAAATCTGTGGGAGCCTTGTATTACAATGAAACCTGCCTAAAATCAGAGACTATAACATCCTCTGTTTCTCTTCATATTTGGGTTTTATTAGAGGTTTTCTTGTAAATGTTAAAAACTTAAAAGTATTTAAGACAGTTTGGTTTTTTTCTTTACAGTTTTAGCTAGTAGGTACTTTTCACTGAGTTGTTAGGATGTGGAATATAAGCAAAATGTCAATATCAAGAAATGGATGTCTAGTTCCATAGCATAACTTTTACGTACTTGACTGCAATTTTGATGTTAGAACTTGACAGACAATGCAGGTAGGAGCCTATTCAGGATCTGAATAGACAGATTAGATTTTGTTCTGTGAAATTAAATGTTGCGTTGTGTGGATTGTGTATTTTGGCGGGGGGGGGGGGGTAAAATAAAAAATGGAAAAAAGAGTCTGTAGGCATATAGTGTTTGGTTTGGGGTTTTTTTTTGTTAATTTTTATTTAGGGGAAGATAGAACTAGTATGTATACTCAAAGCTCCTGCTATTGCTCTATATCATCAGTGTACAGCAACTGCCTTGAAAGCTGTATTACAAGAGAGTATAAAAATATATTTTTAAGACTGATAACATTGGCAAATGTGCAAGTATCATATTTGGCTTCCTAGAAGTGTACAATAGATAATGATCTGGATACGGTGAAAATGGAATTATGAAAAGGCTAAGATAGGCAATTTAAACTGCAAGGACAAGCACTGAGAAGCTGAAGCTCGAGCTAGAAGATGCAGTAAATGAGCACGATGCGCTGGCTCACTAGAAGGTCTGTTAAAAACAGCACTCCTTTAAGTTGTCAGAAAGTTGTCTATTGAAAAATTCAATACTCTCTTTTCCATTTGGAAGCAGGTAATAAATATCTTCTCAGAAAAGACCAAAAATAAAAAGGCAAGTATAATTGCTAGGCACAAGTCGAAGTCATACATGTTTTTAATGACTAAGTCATAACATATTGGAAGAACAGAGAGTAAACCTCTTAATTAAAAGCTTCAGATCTTGAGACGTCTGGCCTCTGTTAGGCTGTTTAGCTAAGGCAGGAGGTCTCAAACAAATCTGCAACGGCTAGCATGTAGATAAGCAGTGACTGTAAATGAAGGACGAGTGTGGTAGAAGAGAGAGGGGGTGGTAAATGAGATCATGTATCTAGAACAGCTCAACTGCAGAGTCTTTCAAAAAAAAAAAGTTTTGTATATCTTAAAAGTTAATAGTTAATATATATTCAGAAAACCCAGGTATTTTTTGGCAAACAGTCTTTCTCATCTGCTTCTCTTGCAGTAAATATTTACTGTCAAAAGTACTTTTTCCTTGTGATGCTCGGATAGCTCAGAACATCCGTGCTGCCATTGACTTAGGGTCCTCCCAGCCCTTTATCGTATTAGACAGATGGGCAGCAAAGAGCAATGGGCACCTAGTGAGGTGTAGAAGAAAGAAGCAGGTGAATAGTGATACATCTAAATACTTTTTTTCAATGTGCAGTCTCAACCAAGGGCAAGGTCTCTATTAATTTTCAGTGAATTTGTTGGGTTTGCTTGGGTTTTCTTTTTGACAAATTTATCCATCTGCTTCTTGAACCCATGTAATTTTTCTGTGTATGTAGTAACCTGTTGCAGGCAATTCTGCAGCTTACCAGCACCTTGTGTGAGGAAGTACATCTGTTTTGAATTTGGAGAACTTAAGAACCTTCTAGTTTGACTTGATATCCCCGAGTCTCTTGCGTTGCTCATGACACCATGAGCAGTCATTTCTTATTCACCATTTCTGTGTCACTCATAATTTTATAGATCTTGGCCATAACTTCATTTCAGTCCGCTTTTTATCCACCTGAAAAGATCTGGTCAGTCTTCCTGTTCCTCTGTTGCAGCCTTTCCCTGCCTATAGCTGTGCTTGTTTCTCTTCTGTTTCTCTGCTAGTTCTACTGTATCGTTCCCGAGATGAACAGCAAAGCAGCGCACAGCTTTTAACATGTCATCTCCCTGAGAATTTGTTCTGTGGCTTATGAGAGGCTTTTTCCCTTCAGTTTCTAAGAATTCTTAACGTTGCATGTTTCTCTGTGGCTTTGAGTAACTTTGTAAAAGCTACTTGCTCCCTTATTCCAGATCGTTTATCAATATGTAGAACAGCATGGACCTGAGCATGGATCCTCCAGCAACTTTCCTGTGCTGTGGAAACTAACCATTTATTCTTGCCGGTGTTTTAAGAACTTTTGAACATGTAAAATCTGTGGGTTTTTCGAAGGGTCCTTGAGGCACCCTGTAATCAGTCTAACTTGGTTTGGTAAAGGTATCCAACATCAACCAAGCTTTGCTCATTCACGTGATTGTCACCTCATAAATATTCTGGAGGTTTTGGCATTGTAATTTGCCTGTACAGAAAGCTGTGTTGTCTGCTCTGCTCCAAGATATAACGCTCATCCAAGTGCCTATTCATTGTTTTCTTTATTATAGTTTCTACTGCTTGAAACTTCTAACCATACAAATGTCTGGCTGGTTGGCCTGAAGTTCCTCAGATCTCCTCTGGAGCATCTTTTGAAAGTTGGCATCGCATTTAATATGTTCCATTTCTGTCATATTGAGGCGATATTAAGTGAGAGTTTTTGCACTGTGGTCCGGCTTTAGATCTCTTGGATGACTACCATCTGATCCCAGTGTTTTGCTACTACTTACTTGATTCTTTAGTCTCCTGACATTTCACTTTGAGGTAGATATTTTGTAATGTTACCCATAAAGAAAGGTTCTGGTACGGGAGCCTACCCAAGCTCCTCCATAATGAACATGTGTTAAAAAGAACCTCACTGATGCTCTCTCTTCATTCCTTGATCATCTGTTGGCCTACATGCTCTCTGGTATGCTTTCTGCCCCTACAGTTTTTGACAAAGTTATTTGCTCCTTGCTTTTTCTGGTTTTTTTACCTTTTTTTAGTGGAAGTGGAAGTGGGAAGTGGGAGTTGCTGCCTTACTGTAGTATTTACTGTGTCTGCTAGAATTTGTTCTTTGTATTTTTCACATTTGGATGCAATTTTGAAGAATAGTTCCTTATTTCTAATAGTTTCTCTTTACATACTGTTCAACTGTGCTCACTTTGTTCTGGTCTCTTTAAAGTCATCTTTTAATAGCTGGCAGGCATTACCTCTTTTTCTCCTACATGGTGTCTTTGAAGTGTCCCTACAATTGGAAAAGGCTTTACCCTTTGGTGCTCACTTTCTGGTCCTTTTTAAAATCTTCTTTACTTGATATAGCCCTCCTGTTTTAAGACTGAGATCGTTGTAGTAAATGTTTTTACGGCTTTCTTTGCTTCCTCAACACTGTTGATTTATACTGCACTGTGGTCATTGTGAAAATGGGTATCCTTAGGAAAAAAAAAAAAAACCTTAAAATTAAGTTTCCTGCACTGCTTAATTGTTTTTTTTTCATATGACACTCTAACATGACTGCTTCATGGTACAAGTACCTTGTGTAAAAATGCTGTTTTCATCACATTGGGGTGTGAGATTTGCACAGTCTACTACAAGGAGGTGACTAAAATATGCCATTATTACTGTGCGTCTCTCCCTAGCACATGTTTAATCTCTGTTACCATTTCAGGTTGTTGCATCTTCTGAGTGAACGGTTAGTAAAGGAGTCTTGGCAACTGTACTCACCACTACTTAAACTTGGAATTTCAATCCAGAGGATCCTTTAATGCTTGTTAACACTATTAACTTGTTAATCTGATCTGTCTTTAAGCTTTCTGTAGCATATAGAATGTTTTTCCCCCACTGGTATGACCATTTTATTTCTGTATTCTTTCTACCTGATAAAGAGTGTATTCTACCCAATTATGTCAATATTGTCCAACCAATTATGTTAGTTTATGAATTTAAAACAAGATATTCCTATTTCACTATGTATTATTTTTAGCCTCTGCCATTTTTTATGCATGTTTGCGTTTTCCATTTCCCTGCCCTCCATTTAAATAGGATTCTGTGCTTGTTGCTGTCCCTGTTATCTGAGGTTTCAGATTTCTGTGCTACCTTTTGCTTAAGGATATGGCTTTTTTAAGATTATGTGTCATTCCAAATTGCTTATTTTTCTTTAACTATTGGCTATCCCCAACTATTTCATCAAAAAAGCAGTCTTTGAACCTTCTCAGTACCAATAACCTTTTAAATCTACCCATCTCAGTAAGGTTGCCTTCATTCTAGGAGCTTGGAGAGGTGAAGTTGATGCAGGCCCTGGAGATGTTTTCCACGTTAGGGTTAAGATCTGTAGCTTCTCTTTGCAGTAAACCAGCGTTTGGAAGAAGTAGTCAGTCTTAGACTGCTCTAGTCATTCTTTTTTTTTTTTTTTTTCCTTTCTTCCTAGACCCTGGATTCTTAAGCTTTCATTTCATCCTTGACCCCCAAGAGGTTGCGAACCCTTGTTATTGTGAAGGCAGACCTGCTTCTCTTATCTTTCAGACTCCCCAGAAGGAGTCAGGGGATATTCAGGTCCTGTATCCACAAACAACAGCTTGAAACCCGTGATCTAGTCAGATCTCGAGTCACAATTGCTTCAAGGTCATTCCTATTTTTATACTATTTTGCATGGTTTTAAAACCTACATAAATGTTGTTGTTGCAGTTTTTTCACAAGTGTAATAGTTGGGATTTTATTGATACTACCCTGAACCTTCTGTGCTGCAAATTTAAACTATTTCTTATATTCCCTTCAGCATTCCTATCAAGCCATGGGTCATTGTTGTCTCTAATGTTTCATATATTGAAACTACCTTTGGGTCCGTCAGTTTTTCACTTTCTGTCCTTTATCTCTTTTTAGACTGACAAGCATGTTTCTTCAATCTTTTCTAGGCTTTCCCCCACCCCCAGCATTTTATTTTTCTTGTTACTCTCAATTTTATCTGAATTTTTCTTTAAAATACATTGCTTAAAACTGGGCGTGCTAATCTAGATTAGGCCTTGCCAGTGCTCTTCCATGTTTTATATAGTTTTTCCGTTGCAGTAAATCTCAGATTTCTTTTTTCTTTTTTTCTCATTGGTGTCAGATACACTTAATTAGTCTATCAATACCACTACCCTTGCAGCCTGTATTATTTTCCACTGTACCTAATCAGTTATTTTCTTTTTTTGGTATTTGTCATTCAGCATGTCTTTCAAGTAAAATATTTCACACTTGTCTTTGGTGTCAGCTGCAGGTTTTACACGTATGTGATGCTTTGCTGATGGCATAATCCATAGAAGTATTGAATAAAATAGTCCAGGCAAGCCATTTTATAACCTTATATAAGATCTTCTCCCAGTATGATGGAAAGCCATTAATAATTGCTCTGTGAGAGCTGGACTTTTTTTTTAATTGGAAATCAGTTTTGCATCTGCAGTTATAGGTAATCTACCCTATTTTGAATCCACTGATGTAAGGCAATCTTCTTATGTAATTTTCAGCTATTAAAGAGAAGGCTTTCTTTCTGGAAAAACTAATTTCTCTTCACAATCTATTATGATGTAAATGGCCAAAAGCTTAACAAGCATTATTTTTCCAATGTTGTCCTCGGAGCATGACTAAAAAGACTAGGAGGTCCTAAAATACATACACTTGTTTATTCTTCTGTATCTGTACTGTCAGCAGAAGCAGTCACGTTTCTTGAAAGGTCCCTTTTGAGCTCTGTTTAAAAAAAAAAAAAGACAGTATACTCTCCTTAATTATATGTGCATATATAAATTTTCAGTGTTGAGTGGAATTACAGATTTTTTTAGATGCTGCACACAAACTGTTCATGAATGTGGTAGAAAAATGATTTCACAGCTATTACAGCATCAGTACTTGCCATCAGTGGACTGCTTCATTCATGCAGCATTTAGTATTTTAAATTCTCTCTGTCACAAGATATTAATGTCTTACTAAATAAGAAACAATCTTCTGTCCATGTATCTCAAAGCTCTTTATGAGTATTCAGTTAACTTGGTTATAACAGGATTACTTCATCAGTAAGACTGGTATTTTAAGAGCTTAAAATGACTCTGGCTTGGAAATAACACTTCTGGGTTTTTTTCATCTACTCATGTTACATGCAACACCTGCAGTCGCTATTACCTCTTTCAGTTGTAGGCACTTTATTCTCTGGTTACTTTGATCCTGCGGAGAGGCCAGTGCAGTCAGAATGGGTCAGTCCAGCTGCACTGTTCCACGTACCTGAGCTACCTTGGGTCTCTGCGCGCTGCATTGCACGGTACGGTGTAAACATACCTTAATTAGCTGTCTTTCTGGAACGCACATCAAAGTCTGCTTATTTAACCAACCATTTTCAGATGCACTGAAATTATGGATGTAGGTGGAATTGTACCTTTCCTTGCTAAAACATAGCGTGAAATATCTGCCTCCTAAATAAAACTGGAGGAGACGTAGGAGTCAGGGCACATTATATGGCATACCAGCTGAGTAGGATAAAAGCAAGCTGTCTTTTGCAGCTGCGTTTAGGAGTCCCAGCCAGAAAGAAAAGATTCTCTTTCACATATCCACTAGAAAGTAGAAATTGTTCCGAGCTTTGCTATGAGAATGATGCTGGACCAAATTCAACCCAGCTATAAGAAGTCTCCGCTTCCACGGGAAGCTGTGCTCGGCCCTGGGGCCCTATTCATTAGAATACTGTCCCTCTTTTACAACTACCAAGCAAATAGAGTCCCAGAGACTGTGTCAATACAGTTGGAGGACAAGTAAACCACTGTATTGATTTTGACATAAATCCAAAGTATTATCTCTCTGCTGTTAACAGAAGCCTTATAGCTTGGAAAATAAGTCATTGAAATAGTGGCTTAATAAAAGCAGGCAGTTAAATTAGTGAAAGTCTAATTGCAGTGTCTGCTCAGTTTGGTTATCCATGGAGGTAAATCCTAATAACAGCCTAGAATACCTAAGCCAAACAACAAAAAAAGGTTGTAGTGGGAATTTGTATTTCATAAGAGGTCATTGGTATGTATTTCTCTCCCTGTATCACATTCAGGGAGCATCTGGGCATATGTTGTGCCACGACTGGGTCTTACCAGGTTTGAAGCTCCAGAGTTGGTCTGCAGATGGATTGCTCCATTTGTGTAGGAACACTGGCTGTGTTCTTGGAATGGCTCTTCCACTAATTTCAATAATAAATTTTTTTTCAGCATCTAAAAATAAATGAACTGGACCATCATCTAGGACAGTAGTCTTTCTGAGAAATGGCTGGGAAGATGATCTCCTGTGGCTATTGGGATGATGTTGATAGGTTCTCAGCTTTTGTGAACCAAGTGCTTTCATGGACCATCGGTCTCTGTGGTGGCCTGGGTGATCTCCCACTGTTCATGGGAGTCTCTGTGAATCAACAAAAACATACTAATTAGATTGAATGCTGTAAGATTTCTTTGATTTTGTGTGTGTGATTACTTTTCCCGGTGATTTCATATCTTCATTGCTTCTCCACCCCCCCGCCCTTTTTTTTTTTTCCCCTTCCTGATACAGAGAAATTCTCATTGGGTCTTCAAGGGACATTATGTCACTTGAATAATATTTAATAAAAATTGGTGATACGTCCACCAGGGTGCAGTCTTTCCAAAAAAAAGCCATGGTGGTCAGTAAATGTTCGGTGCACCTATTCCTTGGAAACTAGATGAGTTTTTTTGTCTATCTTATTCTCGTAAGATCATGCTATCCACTTCAGGAGAAATGGAGAAAAACTGTAAGATATGCATATTAAAATGAGAACCTCAGTATCAAAAATTGTAAATATCCTCAATACCTATGAAATGCTGATACATTTTATAAATTATTTATCAGAGTAAATCCATCAGGTTTTGTTGTTTGGTTTGGAGTTTTTTTAATGAGACTCAATAGCTGTAATCAGGAAATGAAGATGTGAATACTTAATTCTTTTAAAAATAAAAGGCCATTGCTGCTGCCTCTGATACTATCCACCTCTGATACTATCCACGTTAGTTAAAGCAACTGCTTTCTAGTTGAAGGAACAAGCTTTCACAACTCTGGCAGGAGGAGGATTAAATAATTTCTGCTGGGGGAGACAGAATATGCACAAAGCCCTAGAAAACTTCATTTGTTTTTATTTTTTTTCCCCCATCTCTGTCCTCTTCCTTCCAGCTGCTGCCATCCCCAGGACTGCCAGAGATGAGTAGTGCTCGCTTTGACCCAGCAGAGGTAGTGGGCAGGGGCCAGAGGCTGCTGCAGAAGCCAGAGGGTTCTGTGCGTGCATCAGGCTGGTTTCAGCGTGACTTACTGCCTTTGCAGACCAAGGAACAGCTCCCCGAACTAAAGCAGCATCTGTTTAAAGTCACATGTCGCTAACAATAAGATTTTGAGCTAGTCTTTTCCCTTATGCTATGTTACAACAAGAAGAGGTTGCTATGGCATTTTGAAATCTCGTGTTTTCATTACAGCAAACTGCTCTGAATTCAGTGTTGACCTCGCTTGGAGCAGCGCGTTAGGCCAGGGGCCTCCTGAGGTCCCTTCCCACCAGAAACATTCTGTGTCTCTGCTCCCCGTGACTACGCTCCCTTTGCGTCTTATGTTAACTGTTGCCTATTCTCTTCTCTGTTTTGTGCAAATGTACGCATTCTGGCAGCAATGCATACCCAAAGACCTCATGGTAATGAGTAGTAGTTTTGTAGTAATCCTAATACCCAGGGCAAGTGAAAACTGGATGGGATTTCAAAGTGTCAGCCTTTCCTCATCCCTAGCTCCTGGAGAGCCAACAGGAAAAAAAATCACCGAATATGGCAGGGGGTAATAAACACTACACAAAACTAAAAAACTTGATATAACAGTATTTTATTTCTCCTCTTGTTCTAGGTTATGCATTAGATCCCTCAATAGATAACCCTGAAGTTGCTACCAAATATATTGGTTCTGTAGAAGAAGCTGAAAAAAATCAAGGTAAATAATTCAGAATGTCATATAAATGACTTGCAACTGATGACCGATAATGTTTCTTCACTAAGAAATGGAGTAGGTATTGGCAAAGGAAGGAATTATGTGAGACTTACCTATGTCCAAAGATGTAATAAATGAAGGTGTTGCAACTGTAATGTGAAGAAGGAAGAGAGATACTGGGGGGCTTTGTTTTCCTGAAATAACAAATATTTCAGGCTAGCATTATGTCAATTTCAAATTAGGATTTTGTATTTGGGACCTGGCATGTGCCATTACATGAATAGAATTGATCTGTATATTTGAAACAGAGCTTTTTGGTTTTCCTGAATTCTGTCTTAGCTAAAATTGTCATATGTCTGTATTAGGATACTTGTATGTTGGTCTAATCACCTTAACTGTGCTACTCAGTAGCAAACCGATCGCTTTGTACGCAACCTCTAGCGTTCTGTTGGGAATTGCATGTTATCGCCGTTTAGCAGAGTTAAGCTGTTTGGGTTATTTAGAAAAGAAAAACCGTTGGAAGGTTGCCAAATGGTAAAGGCATAGCGTGCCACTGGGAGGATCGACTACCAGAGGCATGGGGTTTGTAATTAATACTTTGGTGCAAGATATTTAACACTCAGAGTGACTTATTTGCATTGGAAAACTCTATCTGTGTAAACTTTACAGTTATACTTCCCCTTGCATGTCTTTTTTTCTAACATTTTATTCACATGTGTATATAAAGGTTCCTTATTTCTGTGTCCTCTTCCATGGAATATATCTGAGGTTATTTCCTTCCGAAGTAGGATAAAGAAAATAGACTTATTTTGATATAGCAGCTACAGGCATTAGACAGAATGGCTAAGATGAAATCATTTCAAAAATTAAAAAATAACCTTTTCATAATGGAATTTTAGTAATTTATTTTAAGAAAACTTCGTTAATGTACAAGTCCTTCATGTGATCATTACTTAAATTTTTACATTGCCTATTTCCCTTTGTTTATACAAAGGTCTTTTGGGCTCCATTGCACTAGGTATTACTGATGCTGTAGGAAAACATTATTTGAAAATTACACATAATTGCATATACAACCTTTTGAAAGACTTCTAAGTCATTACTGTAACATCTTTTAACTTTTTTTTTTTTAAATCCCATATCTATATGGTTTAACGGTTTTGACAAATGAAATTCTGAGGGCACAGCATTTGTGAAAAGCTAGCATTTATATGAAAGGACAAGATAGTGAGTGGTTGGAGGTAGATGATTGTCAATGGGAACAGACTTATTAGTAAGGCCTGTAGCAATAGGACAAGGGGTAATGTTTTTAAACTAAAAGAGGGTAGATTCAGACTAAAGGAAGAAATTTTTTACGATGAGTTGGTGAAACACTGGGAACAGGTTGCACAGAGAGGTGGTAGATGGCCCATCCCTGGAAACATTCAAGGTCAGGTTGAACAGGGCTCTGAGCAACCTCGTCTAGTTGAAGATGTCCCAGCTTATTGCAGGAGGGTTGGACTAGGTGACTTTTAAAGGTCCCTTCCAACCCAAACTATTCTATGATTCTGTGGCTTTTTACTAAATAAAAATACACGGTTGGGGTTGGGGTTTTGTGAGACTTGTCTTATTTTGGGGTTTGGGGTTGTTTTTTTTTTTTTTTTTTTTTTAGAAACTGAGAGGTGAGGAGGATCAGAAGCCAATTGTTAGTGCTCTACTCTTTTCAAGCACTGCACTGTTTAAAGTATGAAAATTGATGTATTCGTACAGTCTGCAGACTTATTGTTAAAAATGCATGGGTACACGCATGGTTAAATTAATGAACCATGACACACAGTTTAAGTGGTTCCTCTGTTACTGTACATCGTTAGCAGTGTTCACAGTTAGAAAAGTTAGTGATGCTTTGGCCAATTTTGCTCAAACATTTTTTCGATTTTGCTGTGTATTGGAAGGAGTGGCGGTGGTGGTTTTTTCTTTTAAACTGGCTATGATATGACCTATGGTGTTGTATTCTGTGTTAGCATCTAGGCAGTGTATTGTTTCTTTCTTCAGGTTTAACAGTGTTTGAAACAGGACAAAGGAAAACTGAAAAAAGGAAGAAATTCAAGGAGAATGATGCATCTAATATTGATGGTTTTCTGGGACCATGGGCAAAGTATGTTGATGAAAAAGAAGTAGCAAAACCATCAGAAGTAAGTACTGCTCTAACACAATAGATATAAATTGTTAGTACATTGCAGTGGCTTTAAACAGAGATCCAGCTGCACCAGTAGTTTTTCCAAGCAGAAGGTCCATGCTATGCTTTAGGTTGATAGAAACATTTCAGGTGATACATCCGAATAAAGTGTTCCAAATATTCTGCATTCAATTATTTGCAGGACTGTTTGGAAATAAAATTAATTGCATCTGTGTGTAGTGTGTGGAGTCTAATTAAAAGATGTTTATAAACAGAAGTAGTTTGAAAAGAACTGAAAGTAAAAGTTTTTTAAAAAAGAAAAAAAAAAACAAACAGAAAAACAATTACCCCCTCAAAAAAACCCTCTCTAACCAACATATATCCTTTTTGTTCAATCGGTGTTGCTTAGCTGTAGTCCACAAATAAAAAGATAATATTTAATTCTTTTAAGTGTACGTAGCTATTTAAATTATTCTGGTTTTGATAAAGGTATTTTCTTTATTGATACTTAGAAATATTTCTAATCTTGTTTAGGAAACAAATGTGTTCTTAATAGTAAGTAAACAGTAATGCAGTTCTGGATTTTGTTATGTGATTCTGAACGCTGAATTTTTAAAAGTCAAGATCATGTTTTATTTTTCCAGGAAGAACAGAAAGAGTTGGATGAAATAACAGCTAAGAGGCAGAAGAGAGGAAAACTGGAAGATGATAAACCTGGAGAGGAGAAGACTATATTACATGGTAACGGCATCTTCCTGCCTGTTCTCATTTTCTTGCTCACTGTGTTTTCTTGCCTGCTGCGTTAATTAGTAAGGATGGCAGACAGCCTCAGCAAAACTGCTGAGGCACCTTGATGTTTCTGGATTGGAGATAATAGCGCTCACAGGCATAAGCGTAAAGGACAGGGGAAAAAGATAAACTTGGACTAATTCCACTTCATACTGTGAAGAGCAGCGTGGAAATGTCATCTGTCAGGGTACTGTTTTATTTATTTATTTATAATGGTACTAGATGCATATATCCATTTCCTATTTTACAGAGCAAACATTTTAAAGTTACGAGTTTGGCTTAGTTTCAACTTCAGAATTACCGCAGTTTTATGTGTCAGTACTTTCATCAGCAGGTAGTGCTTTGAGTTATGGCTTACATACAATTTAGAAAATCACTTGGACTTTATACTTCCGCAATTCTTAATGTAAATGTTCTTCCTGTCATACTATGAATAATTGTGTATCAAATAATCACCCTATGGAAGCCTATAGCACGTGGTACCTGCAAAGAAAATGGTTTCCTAAGTAAGTAAAATTAAGAGATTTCTGGATACTATTATTTCAACTCTCTGCATGCGAAACAGTTCTACCTTATATTGCTTGGCTCAGGTAGTTGTGTAAACTGAGTCTCTGCAGCCAGGCTTACATGCACAAGCTGGAGCATCCTTTCTTATGTGCATTAAAGAAGTGGCAACGAGATATGCATTGCCAACATTAGTACTTCATTCTGTTTATATGTAGTAGATCACTATTCAATAAATATTGTCATGATGAGCATAACAAACCTGAAATTTTAGCCATGGAGCTTCCTATAGAATAATTATTTTGTATCCAGCTTTTCATGGTCTCTACCTGAAATTTCACCGTGAAAGACCTTACAAGATAAACTTTAATTTTTTCAAACACAAACATTCCAGAAGTATGCCACTCTGTAGGTGTGTAAACAAGGATACTGTGCAGAAGGGCACTTGTACGACCAAAACTGCCATAACAATATCCCAGAAACTGAGCAATTAATCAGTGCACAGCTTAATGTCATGGCTATCTAATGCCAGTCTACTCTGAAATACCCATTTCCATGCATAAAGTTAGTGTAAGCAAACCCTTGTTGGCCTGAGGAACTCTCTTGCCTTTGATGATGAGTAAGATGTGTAGGGAGGAGATTGTCTTAATATTCAGATTATCAGATTCCAAGCAGATTTTGCTGAAATGACTTAATTTGAGCTCAGCTGAGCTCAAGTAAGATTTCACATCTGTGTTCTATGAAGCGGGGTTCTTCTTCCCCCACCCACACCCTACCCCCTTCATAACAGAGCAGCTGTGTTGAGAAAACCCTTAATTGCATGTGGCTGTTGAGCCTTTTGAAGATTATAACCTCTTAAAATACAGGCTCTTGGATTCTCAGAATTCTGTGCTTACCTTTTCAGTTAAGGAAATGTATGACTATCAGGGGAGATCTTATCTTCATGTCCCTCAAGATGTTGGAGTTAATCTCCGTTCTACAGTGCCACCTGACAAGTGCTATCTTCCAAAGAAACAAATCCATGTGTGGTCTGGACATACAAAGGTAGGAAGTCGTGTTTGTGAACGTGCATCATAAAAACCCACTTCACTTTGTGTCTGAAGCTAGTAACTTCTATAAAAGTGAAGTATCAGTAGAAGGAAGGAGTATTTTCGTCTTTACCACCTTACGCATGTAATTGGTTGCATTACACGCTCACAGAAGATGTTTGCCTGCATATACTTTTTCACGAACATAGTGACTTCCTGACCTCCTTTTAAGGAACAAATATTATTCAGTTACTTCTCTAGAATTTGGAGTTATTTCCTAAACTACCACATGAATAAGAATAAGGCTAATTCTAGAGATCCCTGAAAATGCTTTTTCTTTTTAATAGTAAAAGTACTTAAGGGCTATTTCATATCAAACTTAGGAAAAGTTACTTAACTTTTGTGATTAGGATGCATCAGCATTACTGGGTTCCCAAATACAGCTGTTGCTTTTGAGAGGTGTGCCTTGTTAAGAGTTTTCTTTGATGATGCTACTTAACATTTACAGTTTCTTCTTGTGCCAAAGACTGTAACTATATACATAATTTTGGTATGAAAAAAGTGTTTCACTTACCGGGTTTGTAAAGCTTACACTCTTATACTGTGCTGCACTGGACAGCACCTCAATGATATCTGAAGGATGGAAGAAAGGAGGACACAGGGTTAGCTTTTACCCTTTTTCAGTTGAGTCACAACTCTGAACTTGGCTCTTTAATGATTGATGCATCAAAGAGCTTGTAGCTGCAACTATCAGTGCTGTCCAGAATTAACATCTACTCCCCAAAGCTCTAGTCACTCCTCTGCCTATTATGTTATTAGAACAGACTGATGCATAAAATAGCTTTTTCCTTCAAACAAGAGATGAATAACGGTATCAATGAGACAAGCAAAAGAAAGATGGACTGACAAATCTAGAAAAGCTGGGGGATATAAGTAGACAATGATAGGGAGGATAAAGCACCCAACTCCAACCAGGGGTGGGAGGAACTGGATGGAATATGAATAGAGTAATTGACATGAAATTGAAAGAAGGGACATCAAACTGAGTACTTGGTGTTTCTTTGGACTTCTTCTGGAAGGAGTACCTGAAATACAGGTAGATGGGAAGATGCTGTGCCCAGGGAATCTGAGTTCAGTGGGTAGAAGCCACTGGTAGTATATGTAAGAAATGGAGCTGGCCAGAAACTATTTTTGTGGAAAAATTCCTCACCTGCCGCACCTGAAAAGACTCGTTTTACAGAAGCAGTCACCCAAACGCGTGATTTTTATTTCTTTGCTGTGTTAACCACAGTAATGGTGTGAGTGTTGAAGGAGGGTATAAATACAGCTGTTGAAGCAAATCAATGTGTTGCCAATAACAATTGGTCAAAAAGTATTGCTGTTTCTAAAATGGAATGTGGGTAGGTTATTTCTTCTCAAGATAAGGTATCTGTATATTTTATGAAGATAAGCTATAGCTTTTTCCTTAGAAAAGAGGGCAAATGAACTGAGCAAATATCTAGATGTTCCACTTACTGTTGAATTATGTCCTTACTTACAGGGTGTCAGTGCAGTTAGATTGTTTCCTCTCTCTGGGCATATACTGTTGTCTTGCTCTATGGATTGCAAAATTAAGGTGAGTTATTTTTCTGGTTTCGTGTATATATTTTATACCATCATTTAATACAGAAAATGCATTTTAGAATACTTAAACATTTGGTACGTCTACCAAATACCTTTTTGTCTCTGATGCTTTTATTTTTCTTACTTGAATTTTAAATTATAAATTCATTGGAACAAAGAAAGAAATTATACACAATACCGTGGGCGTTAGAACAGTGTTAATCATTTAGTAATAGCATTTAGAAGGTCACAAGTTCCTCATGGTATTGCCTTTGTTATTATAATAATTCGTTTTCTGTGAAGCCTAGTTTTACAAAGCATTTGTAAAGCAAAGTTTTACTGAAGCATTTGTGGTCTTGAAGTAATCTCGTTTCAGTCCAGAATAAATCATATAGAAAGCCGATAATTTTTTATTTTTTTTTCTAGCAAAACCTTAGGACTTTAAAGGGGACTATGGTATGGGATTTTTAGTTATTTTAAGGGGGTTTTGCTAGCAAGAAGATGACAGAGCATTCTTGTGAATTCCTGGGTAGATAGTTGTGATTAATCAGTAGATGTCATGTGTTTGTAATTAATTTCTTAAAAGGTGTTGCCATATATGTTTGCACTTAATTTCAGCATCATTATTGTTTAACAATTGACACCTTTTCTCCCCATCCCTTTTTTTTTTTCCAAGCTATGGGAAGTATATGGCGATCGGAGATGTCTACGAACATTTATTGGTAATAGTCTTTTTTTTTAAAACTGATGTATATTTAAAAAAAACTTCATGGGAGGATATGATTTAAGTTAGCTTATCAATTTATCATAGAGAGGTCCTGTAGGCATCCAAGGCAAATGGTATTCAGTATGATCTTGGCAGTAAGAATTGAAAAAGGTGCAAGTTTTTAGTGAACCTTTCTCATTATTCCAAGCAACTTAATGTTGATGTATAACGCTTTATGACCCCTAAACCAAAATATTAGTGTACTGCAGTCATCAGTACTTTATGCAAGACTCCTTTCCAAAGGTGAAGTTGTGAAATTAAATTGCCCCATCTTCCATGTTGAGAACAGCAGCCCTCTGCATTTATGCAGTGAGGGCATCTCATGGTCTTACGATCCCACCTTAAACAGGTGGTCTCTTCTGTGCTGAGTTTCTAGTGCAAAAGCATGGGGATTTTTTTTTTTTAGGTTCAGGTGCTATCTTTGTTCATGTGACAGGTGCTTTATAAAGCAGATAGCTGAGAGAGAAAAACACAGACTTCTTAGCAGCCTTGAACGCAGAACAAAAGCAGCTGATTCTCCTTTCAAAATGGGAACATTTCTAGAACGCTGAGTGAATGAATATATGTTGAGCAACGATAAAGAAGTCTTTTTTCACCTTATATTTCTGATGACAGCAGTGTGGCAAAGATGATGGCTCAAAAAAGGGTCTCTTTCAATAGACTGCTCTTTCTGAACAGTTTGACTGTTTTTCTCAAAAGGTCCTTATTATCAACCAGATTCACCTGCTATTTTGCTATATTTAAGTTACTGTGCCAATATTTTAACTAAGAGATCTCCTAGAAGTCTGATGCAGTGGTCAGATGAAAGTATTGAGATTGAGGGTTACCAAGGTTAGCACAAGATGAAAGCATTCTTAATTTTCTGATCTGATCTTTCCTATATTTTGTACCTGTTTTCTAATTTTAAATGTTTCTCCTTTAAATGTCTCTCCTGTACTGTTTGTCTCTCCTCTTTTTCATTAGATGTTGACATTTATTACAGTGTTTTAGATGTCTCTTGCAGTTCTTAAGTGTGACCAGAACAGCCTTTGAAGCCAACAGTACTGAAAGTTCTGCTTGTGTAACAATTTATGAATGATGCACAGTGGTTGGTTCTGTGCAATGCCAGTGTTTCTCTCTCCAGTGCTTTAGAGGTGCAGGGATTTTTGGTTGTTATTCTCATCATTCTTTAGGAGTTGCTTTTTCTTTCTCACTTGAATCTTTCTTTACCAGTGCTCATGAAGAACTTCAATAAGTGATTTCCTTGTTCTTTTTGCATTGCTAAAGACTGGAGCATTTAACTTGAATAATGCTTTTGAAAAAAACCTTAATACATGAATGGATAAAAGTTTATCGTTGCATTTTTTCTATCTTGTAGGACATAGTAAAGCTGTTCGAGACATCTGTTTTAATAATGCTGGCACTCGGTTTCTTAGTGCTGCATATGACCGCTATCTTAAACTCTGGGACACTGAAACAGGTAGGCTTGTATTTGTAGATGCTGTTATTTGGCACTATGTTTAATTAATAGTAAATAGCAAGATATATTATCAGTCAGTCAGGATGCTTACAGTTATCCTCAATATCATCTTGTAATTAAGTGTTCAGGCTTTCATTACTCTTTTTTTCCTAAATGTTTTGTTGTTATCTGTAATGCTGCAATTGACACTACCTATATACCTGTATTTCATATACCTTTTTACTTGAGAAGTTTGATAGTTATTTGTGATGCTAGAACAATTTTAAGCAAAAAGACAAAATTCTACCAGATCAGTTAATTGCGTGTTTACATTTACAGGCATAAAATTAAGTAATGAAATCACACTTGAGACCTAAATATGTTTAATTTTGAGGAATTAAGTCACTTGATCTGTCGGTTAACCTGAACTTGAAGAGCACTCCAAATAAGAAAAGGTGGTAGGAATTGAGCTGCTGGTATAGGGAGTGGAGGGTAGCTCTGATGCTCTCACAGAACTGCCTGGGAGATGCTCTGTAACATTCTGCTCCAAATAGTTTCTTAAGCTGAAAACACAGAGGATAGATTTTTGTCAGTATTCTTTTAAACTTAAGTCTGTTCCTAAGACAGGAAGTTTCCATGTTTGAAAAAGATGTTAGCTCTCTTGGTTAGCAGTGCCACTGGTCTCATACAGGTGGCACCCAGAAAGGTACAAGTCAAATTCTCCAGACCTGAGTCAGAACTCAGTTATTTAGACAGCTGAAAAAGGTATTGAGCTTTCAGATTAAAACAGGCTCCTGTAAGTTACTGATAACATGTATTTGTGGCTGAGGCTGTGAGAAGAGGTCAGTGGTTTGTTTTGCAGTTGGATTACAGTTATCCTTTTCTAGGTTTAGGATTGAGGAATTCTTCCCTGAGTTTAAGTCTCTTGTCAAGACGACCTTTGATCCTAATGTGGTGATGCTTTTGCAAAGACAGTGGTCAGCTCGTGATAGCTTGACCAGTCCTGATGTCCTTGATGTGTCTTGATGACATACAGGGTACTGAGCAGTTATATTGTTTGGGAAGCTGTAGTGAAGGTACAGAACAGTTTGTATGTGTTTACACAGGTCCATGGATATAAACATGTGCTAGAAAGTATAATCAGAGCAGGGTAAATTCTATCCTCTAATCTTCTCAAGGGCTTTAAAATAAGTATTTTCTTCTGTTAGTAAAGTATAAATGAAATGAATGGATTTTATCAATATCTGCAAAGAACTAATCATCCCATAGAACTTCCAACCTGACACACTATGAATGGCTTGTCTGTTGCAGGGCAATGTATTTCAAGATTTACAAACAGGAAGGTTCCTTACTGTGTCAAGTTCAATCCTGATGAAGATAAACAAAATCTCTTTGTTGCAGGAATGTCAGATAAGAAAATTGTGCAGGTATGTCTACTTAATGTCTCTTCCTCTAAAAATTATGATATTTAGTAAAAAACAAGGTCTTACTCTGCTGTTTCTATTTGCAGTGGGATATTCGAAGTGGTGAGATTGTGCAGGAATACGATAGGCATTTGGGAGCTGTCAACACCATTGTGTTTGTGGATGAAAATAGAAGGTTTGTGAGTACATCTGATGACAAGAGTTTAAGAGTCTGGGAATGGTAAGTTTAAAAATTTGAATTTTAACTTGAAGTATATTATGAGCAAACTTGAGAAGAGAGTTTATTTTAAAAAGTATACGTAGCACATAGGACACTGGAGTGTCTGAGTTCTAGCTAGCTATGGAAGAGCTGAATTTATTTAGGTAATTATATATGCAGTAGCTATAATGTAATTATACATGCGGTAGCTAAAATGTTTCCCAATAAAGTAGAACCAGAACAATCTCAGCTGTTGTTGTTGCTAATTTCTGATAACTGTTGAATTGCATATACTGCAAACTCCTGCATTCTGCCACTCAGTCTAGCATGGGTCATAGTTCTTAACCATTTTTGTCTAGTGAAAGGAAACATCCCTTCCAAAACCTTCGTATAATACTTTCAATGTCCTCAAAATCATTCTTGATGTCTAACAGTGAATTACTGTCCCTAGCTTACTGCTCTACTGTACTGCAGTATTTGAAAACTGTTTTTAAAGCCTAAAAAACCTAAATCACTGTATGCAAAATAAAATGTCTTACATAGCCTCTGTTTCATTGGTGGAGATTTTATATGCGCATTGGGCTGTACTTCTTTTTAGCATTAATTATTAATAATTTATCTTAATACTGTATCTTTCAGAATTATTTCTCTAGAGATTTTCATCTTTAAAACTAGTTGCTTCCTATCACGTTGCTGAATACTAACCAACCCATCCTGGCTCAATGCTCGAGACACTTCACGGGTTTCCTTCTCCCCCAGAGAAGACATAAGACAGTCCCATCAGCCTGAAGCACACTGCACTCTATTAGTGATCTCTGTTCTCTCTCCTTTCCCCAAGGCTGTATTAACCCTTAAATTAACCTTTTAAAGAAACGGCTGCTCTATTGCATTAGTGTGCCGGTTTTGAAAGCTTTGAACTTGGGTGTGCATAGTCTTATGTAATATTTGGCCCATGTATGAAATAGCTAATTTAGTGTTGCTTCATTTCTGGTTTTCTGGTAGTCTGGGGCTTTCAGCAATCATTGATACCCACAGTATGAATACAGTAGATAACAGAAAAGTGAAATTCTATCTAAGAAAAACTCATAAAAACATAATTTTAAATGGCTTCCAATTTTTAACATGTCTGGGGAAAAACCAAGTCTCTCCTATCTGAAATATTTTCCACAAGGTTCTAGGTACTAAGATTTTCAGCTTAGGACTTTTAAGGTTTCTCTAGGATTTCAAATTTCTTTTTTGAAATAATCACTCCCATATCTTTAGGTATCCATTTCATTTTGCCGTTCACACATGCAAAGCTGCTGCACAATATGGGCACTAGTTCGACAGCTCTGTGACTAATCAGTTCCTTCCTAGTTTTTTTTTTTTTCTTTTTTCTAAACCTAGACAAGAGGCTCCAGTCTGTGGTATTGGAGTGTTACCCAGGCAGCCAGCAAAACCCTCAGCGTGTCTGCGATCGGCTGCTGTCATTGCCAGTAGCAGCGGTGGTAATGACCAAAGTCTGGGAACCCAGGCTTAGGCTAGACATGTAATGCTGTCACCATATGTCGCTCCAAGAGAGCCTCTGTTCAGTACTTCATAATTAGACCCATGTATTTACTGAGCTCCTTAAAGAAAAATCTTTGCAATATCCTATCTGCTAAGGAGTGTCTCCTCTCTGGGAAGTGGGAGGAGGATCTCATTTGCACAAATCTGCTATTTCCTTGCTATTGGATTGCCCTTGTTTTGTGAGCTTTGTGTTGATGGCTGAAATAAATAGCGAAGTGGGTGGATTTAGTCACTCTGGGGGGAAGAGCAGGAAAGGCAAAAAGGTTCTGGCATGGGAACATCGCAACCTGACTGTTCCAGTAGCAGAAGTCTTTTCCTTCTGAAGAAAAAAATACGTACTGAGCTTTCTGTATGCTGAACAAAGAGCTCCCTTGTTCAGATAATAGGGATATCATAGAATCACAGAATGGTTGGAGTTGGAAGGGACCTTGAAGATCAGCTAGTTCCAACCCCCCTGCCATGGGCAGGGACACCTCCCACTAGACCAGGCTGCTCAAAGCCCCATCCAGCCTGGCCTTGAACACTTCCAGGGATGGGGCATCCACAGCTTCTCTGGGCAACCTGTTCCAGTGCCTCACCACCCTCACAGTAAAGAATTTCTTCCGTATGTCTAATCTAAATCTACCCTCCCTCAGTTTAAAACCAGTACTCCTCGTCCTGTCGCTCCACTCCCTGATAAAAAGAGTCCCTCCCCATCTTTCCTGTAGGCCCCCTTTAGGTACTGGAAGGCCGCTATAAGGTCTCCCCGGAGCCTTCTCGTCTCCAGGCTGAACAGCCCCAACTCTCTCTCAGCCTGTCCTCATAGGAGAGGTGCTCCAGCCCTCTGATCATCTTTGTGGACCTCCTCCGGACCTGTTCCAACAGGTCCATGTCCTTCTTATACTGGGGACTCCAATGCTGGACGCAGTGCTCCAGGTGGGGTCCCACCAGAGTGGAGTAGAGGGGCAGAATCACTTCCCTCGACCTGCTGGCCACGCTTCCTTTGATGCAGCTCGGAATGCGGTTGGCTTTCTGGGCTGCGAGCACACATTGCCAGCTTATGTTGAGCTTCTCATCCACCAACACCCCCACGTCCTTCTCCTCAGGGCTGCTCTCAAGCCATTCTCTGCCCAGGCTGTATTTGTGCTTGGGATTGCCGTAACCCAGGTGCAGGATCTTGCCCTTGGCCTGGTTGAACTTCATGAGGTTTGCATGGGTCCACCTCTCAAGCCTGTCCATCAACTGTAGGCAATATTCTGTAATACAGTCAGGGATGTTTTTGGTTTTATAAAAAGTAGATGTAATGCTGTCTTCCTAGGCAAGACTTGAAAACCTTTCTCTACAACCTGCCATGATACATGTTAATCGGTCTGTAGGCATATTTCTATAATTTCAAGACCCGGATTTTTACAATGCATTAAAACTTAGTTAATGCATTAACTACCAAAGCTTTTGGAGCTTGAAAACTTCCATGGCAAATTATTTCATGCTGCACCTCAAATCCTTTTTTCCTAAGTTCATAAGGAGAATTATTTGCAACTTAGGGTGATTTGGTTACTGCACCTTTTGGCATGTTTCTTCGTAAGTTCTTCAGCGAAGTATTTCTTCAGTATCCTACAGAAACAAAGCAGAAGTAAGTAAGTAAGGCCTGAATATGGCCTTAAAAGCCAGTAATTAAGGCTGGTCTAATTGCTGAGTTTCAATTGTCTAGAGGAATTTTGTAGTGTGTTTTGTAAACACTTTGACTTGGCCAGAGCTGGTAATGGGATGCCATGTCAAACTTCATCACAGTGAGGAACTTCTCCCCTGAGAATTTAAATCTCCTTTCCCCAAGAGTTTATCCCATGCATGGATTTCACTGTGCTGTACGCTGAATTGCAGTTCGATGGTTGCTGAAAGTTCATACTGCAAGTATAGCACAGACTCTTGCAGATTAAATGGTTTCTTTAGGAAGCTTAATGGGAGCACTTCAACATTTGTCTGCTTTCGCGTTTCATGTGATTGTATGATTACAACAGGGATATTAAAGTTGGCGTGGGTATCATATTCTGTCGTCTTCCTTCTAGAAATTCAAAATGTTATTCTGTCTTTGTCCGTGCCCGATCCTGCTTGGATAAACAGTGAAATTATTTGGGCAATTGACCTTGGAGGCTTTTATTTCGTACAGTGGTAGCTTAGTTATTATCCTGCCAGGCTTAGGAGGCTTCTCATCTCTGAAAACTATAACCCTCACCAGGCCTTTTCTCTCCATCATTCTTGGTAGAGATACTGTGGTCTCCTGAGAGAGCTCTTCATGATGTGTAGATCCCAAAATTGGATTGGGTTGGGTTTGGAGTTTGTGGGGATTTATTTCCTTCTTTCTTTAAAAGGATTTTTCTCTCTCCTGCTTGGGGAAGAGGTCGTATTAGAACCCCGCAGTATCACGTTTCCAAATCTTCACTAGCAGTTACCACTTCTGATATTTAAAACTTTTCAGCCTTTGAAATGCTATGAAGTGAGGAAAGGACTTGAAGATCTTTAAATTTAAAAATTTGAACAAACATATACCACGTGAGTTTTGAGACCAGGCAACCATGACAGCATCTTTCTTGGTAATTTTTTTGTAAAGTTTTTTTTAAGGGAGCAGGTTGATATTACTTATTTAGCAATTTGACTGGAAGCAAATGTGAAACATAAATGTATCTCTTTATTCTGCCTAATAGTTTAATGCAGCATATCCTGCAGCTGTCCTCAGTGTGTCTGGTAGGTTTCAGCATAAAGCAGAGCTGTCTTGAATAAATTGCGGTAGATGAGCCTCCCTTCATATGTAGAACGGGAGAAGGCAGGACAACCTGTGCTGCATTTAAATGTCTCACTGCAGTACAATTCAGCATTGGACACGCGTCTTCTGTGATGAGACTTTTTCTAATGGAGCATCCAGTGGGATTGCTTTTACCTGGCATTGAGGACTTGAGATGACCGGTGGGCTGTGGGAGTGTTGGATGGCGGGAGCTGATCAGAATCTGGCCTCACTGCAGCGATGACCTTGTGTCCTGTTGCAGGTGGGGTTTGAAGTTATTTGGGTGTTGATGCAAAAGGGTAGGATGGGGCACGGGGGGCTGTACTTCCTCTGCCATCGTGTTGGTCAGCCTCAGAGATTATGTGGACTTTTTGTTATTCCTTTACAGTTTTACTGTCCAACAGTAGCCTTAGATCTGCCTGTTTGGAAGCCAGTTATTCCTGTGCTTGCTCGTATCCGCAGAGTGTGTTAAGGGGGTTGCCCTTCTTATTCTGAGGGGTAAATAATTACAGCATTTAACTCGCAGGAGCATTTGTGTTACTTCCTGACAACAGAGGAGCTTCTCACCCTGCTGTCCATGTGCACGTTGCTTACCATGACGACGGGAAATAACTTACTCCACAATGAAACAGAATTGTAATTACCTTGCTAATGTCAACTGTATTGCCATCCAACAAAGCTCAGTCAACGAGTACAAGGCAGCCACCCACACTCTCTGCTCAGATTGTGTCCCAGCAGCCCTTCTACAGTGTGAATTAAACAATGAAGTCATAACCATCCCCTTTGTATTAATTAATGTTGCTACAGAACATTTTGCATGCGTTTTCTGCTGAATACATTAATCAAATCTATGTTCTGCTGGAGATTTCTTTTGCTTAATGAGAAAGACACGCGCACGCCTTCACTTCTTACCAGTCTTCTAGTGTAGGATATGAAGAATACTGTGAACATGCGCAGCCCATTAGTAATTCAATTTATACAGTCAAAACCAAATGACAGTTCTGGAGAGTAAGGATTAGACTGTACTTGTTTTTTCCCTAGGCCTTTTTACATGACAGTGTATGTTCTTAACATACACTGGCACAGTCCTGTATGCAATCAAGACCGGGGAGTTCAGGGTTCAGTTCAGCTGTGTACATTTGGAATTGGCCGGTATCCCATTGGGGAGATCAGGAAGAAAAGGGCATTGTCAGAGAGATGAGAGAGAGAGAGAGACTCCTGTTTTCTTTCTTTCTTTTTTTTTAAAAGGAAAAGGCAGAATTATTCTAGTTAAAACAAAACTCAAGTCAGTAAGACATTCCAATAATATAGATGCATATATAAGTCTTTTCTTGCTACCTATTTAAGAATTTTTTAAGAGCTGCAGTTAAACTGGAGGCAATAGAGTATCTTTGTGTTACAGCTTTACTCTTCACAATTGAAATTATGATTCTGCTTTAGTGTCCGGGTCGTTTGATTGGGGTAAATTCACTCTATTAGAGGTTATCCTGCAGATGGCTCCACAGCTGGAGCTCTCTAGGTGGGCATTCATAATATTTTTGAGCTTTTGCACATTCTTCCTTTGGGTGCCATGCGGGGTTCCACCATACTCCACGGTTCAGTGGCTGAGTAAATCAGCTGACTGGAGGCAGCCCTTTGGAACATCTCCACGTCTTCATAAAACACATACTTCTTCCTTTTGCAGGGACATTCCTGTAGACTTCAAGTACATAGCTGAGCCAAGTATGCATTCGATGCCAGCCGTGACTTTGTCTCCAAATGGTAGGTTAACACTTTACTGCCTTCTCAGGCCTAGTTTACATAGGTATGTCTTACTGATTATATCTCTGTGTTGTTGCATCCCCCTGTCACCCCACGCTACCCACCTCCCCCCCAGATCAGTGTGTGCATTTATTCCAAGATCGGACTGGATCTGGTTTTGATTTTGAAGATCAACAAGTATGTCAAAATTAGGGGTTATATCAGGATAACTGTATTGATCTAAATTTAGATCTTCATCCAGACAGGGCAAAAGGACTTTTTCTTTTCATAGAGCTATGATGTGCTCTTTGCTGTATTTAAAATACTAAGATAAACAATGGTGGGAACTGATGATGGCTGCAAAGTACTAAGCAAGTTCAGCGGTCCTTGTGGTGCCATGGTTAAAGCAGAAACTGATGTCGTACATGATGCTGTTAATGCTGTTCCTTCCTGTTCTGAATATAGCCCAAATAACTCTTGCATCAGAGAAATCCCAAATTATCTCAGTGTTTCCGTATGTTAATGTTTCACTGGTGTTTATGTTCTTCAATTGGAATCAAACTTGAAGGAGGATAAAGGTTTAGTGCCTCCAATAGTCAGTGAAAATCCTCCTAAAAGGACAAAATCTCTATTATCTGTTTTGGCCAAAATAATACAGCTTTAGTGTCAACATTATTAAAGCGTTGCCGGATTTACAGTTAACAGTCCCATTATGCTGGGTAGAGGCTGATCAACTTGTTGAGCAGCTAACGTTTTCAGCTAGCTATCAGCATCAAATTTTATTTGCTTTGCAGCATAAATATTTTATTCTTAACAGTAGAAGTGGGTTTCTAATATAAAGAGGACGATTATGGAGAAAGAGATAGCTGCATTTAAAAATGTTAGCTTCCCAAGCTGGCCTACGTCAACCCCTGTTTCTGAAATTGCACAATTTTCTGTATTCTGAGCCAGTTTTTCAGTTCATCTCATTCTTCTACATTGAAATACTAGATTTCTCATTCTTTTTCCAGTTCTGTCTGGCCAGAATTTGAGTATTTGATTTGAGATGAGACAGTAAATGATATTAGGGATGAAGCAGTCATCTCTTCAGCTCAAAACATCATCTGTCACTTTAACTAAGATTATCTTGACCTACAGTAGTCCGATATCACATAAAGCAAGTTCTTTTGGAATAGTTATGCTAGGGACTGTGCCAGGCACATCATGCATCATTTTGGAGTTAAATTATTCCTTTAAAGAAAAGTAAATTGAAAATTTTACAGGTGTGGAACTCTTCTGCTTAGGGGCACTGATTTATGAATCTCATCAATTAAAATTTTCCTCCTGAGCAATGCAGGAAAAAGACCTTTTAAAAAGCAGAAGAGGAGAATAACATGCTTGGGGTACACACTTGATTTGTCTCTTGGGGAGGCTGAAGAAAATCCTCAAATTCCAAGGTAGTAGCTGGAAGTGTGGTCAGATTTACAGTCAAGTCAGCACATTTTATGTTATCACTGTTTGCATAAAACACTGTACAGGCAGTGACGATACACAGAGTTTAGGACGGAAGTCTTTGTTCTATGGTGTTCTGTAGCACATCATCTTCATTGGATTCTGAGGCAGGAGTTAATGCACTGACAAGACACAAAATCAGATGGAGTTAAGATTAGAAAAGCCTGGATTTTTTTCTTTCACTAAAATATCTTTATTAAATTCCGCTAGAGCAGAGAATACTAAATATTTGCAAAAACGTATTAAGATTTCTCAAACTCCCGAGTCTACCTTAGACCTGTTTTTTCCATAAAGAAAATAAAAAGTGACCATCTTAGAGCACCCACAAAATAGGTAATGAAATAGATTGCAGGTAGATGGGGGTTTTTTTCACCTCATCTGGATTACTTGATTATGTGCACCAGCAAGCTTACTTGGTAGCTTAAAAACTTACCAGTAAATCAATGGGGTTCATGCGGCACGTTGTTACAACAGCCAGAGCTTTTCTACAGTCCCGAGTGTGTTTTGTAGGAACAGGCATCCCAAATCCTGCTAAACATAAGGTTTTGCCTCTTGGCAGTTGTACCAGGCAGAAGCAATATCAGCTGCTACTTAGAACCCTGGTACATAATAAAAATCTGGATTAAGATGGTGCAAGAAAAGTTATAAAAATCTCTTAAAACTTTCCAGTTAAGTCTGTTTCTTCAGATGCGGCACTCTGATACCACCTTTGTTTGTTGCATTTGTAGGGAAGTGGTTGGCTTGCCAGTCGATGGATAACCAAATTCTCATTTTTGGAGCGCAGAACAGATTCAGATTAAACAAGAAGAAAATTTTCAAAGGTCACATGGTAGCTGGCTATGCTTGTCAAGTGGATTTTTCGCCTGACATGAGGTAAGTTCTCGTGGGAATGAGCTTCATCTTGAAACTTGCCAGCGCAGACACTAAATTTCTTTTTGAGTCCTCCGCAACATTCATTGATGCGCAGACACCCTATTAACTCGGCATCAGACAGAGTTCCTGAGCCAAGCAGCAGAACAGAAAGTTTGCTCTTGTCGTTCAGTGGGGATAAGTTTTCACTCAGCGGTTGCTCTGAGCAACATTTAGAAAACAGTCCGTGTCGTCCAGGTTCCCCATTCTGCAAAGATGATTTACCCTGCTGTTAAAGCATCCTGAGACTCCCCTTGTTTTGCCCAGCCCTGGTGCAGCACAGGAGGCTTCCACTTCTGACTTGCATCTGGCTCTTTTTGCGCGTGGTCTGCAGCACAGGGTCTGTTCCCACAGTAATGCAGTTGTCTAGAATACCTGGGATTTGGACTTGCCCAGTTTTCCCAGTTTGCGGGTCTGGTGTGGGTATCCTCATTCATTGTTCAGAGAACCATCTTTTTCATCGTATTTTGCTGAGTAATATGCCCATACATTTACCACTGTACCTACATAAGATCTTCGTATGATTCTATGATTACTATAAAAACTGGAGAACAACCTCAGCAAAACTGGAAGAAAAAGTGGAGAGCGGCGTCTGTAAATTTGAGAGAAACTTCTGGCACTTTCTCTTTTGCTGATGTGTTCTCTTTAGTTCCAGTAACACAGTGTGTGGTATAATCGCATTGCTTAGCACATTTACCTCGCAGTTGATGAATCACCTTCTGCAGGACTTGTGCGCTTCAGAGCACAGCATGAATGCTAATTCTTTGGTAGGTATGTTTGCAGACTGTCAGACAGGAAGCTCCCTGGGTGAAGCTCTTTTCCCTTGCTCAATGTAAAAGTATTATAATACAAGCAGGCTTCGTGCATGATACGGCTTTTCTTTTAATCCTGTTAATGTAGCTACGTGATATCTGGAGATGCAGATGGAAAACTTAACATCTGGGACTGGAAGACAACAAAACTCTACAGCAGATTAAAAGCACATGATAAAGTCTGTATCGGTGCAGTGTGGCATCCACACGAAACATCTAAAGTCATTACATGCGGCTGGGATGGTCTTATTAAACTATGGGACTAAAGAGGATGCCGCGAAGATCTAAAGATGTAAGTCCTGCATACGTCTGAGATTAGAGCAAATTCTGCTGTAAGGATGGGTAGACGTTTGTAATACTGCAGTTCTCAGCTAGCTGTACATAAGCACTAAAAAACG
Organism: Stercorarius parasiticus; assembly: GCA_013396915.1. Taxonomy (NCBI): domain Eukaryota; kingdom Metazoa; phylum Chordata; class Aves; order Charadriiformes; family Stercorariidae; genus Stercorarius; species Stercorarius parasiticus. Next base: position 398,024 of record VWZL01000645.1, read on the forward strand.
GGAAATCTTCAGAAGACACAACTGAAAGGATATAGTGCTAAACGTGACCTCTGAGAAGCTGAGGCATCTGAAGCATGCAGAATCAAGTGTTAGTTTGTCGTGTCTCTCTTGGTGCAAAACGCTCTTGTAAAATAAAATAATTTTAAGAAAAACTATTTTTGTGGTTCTGGCTGTCAGAGATGTGGGGAGTTATAGGAGAAAACCAGCAATTGTGTAACTCTTCCTAAGAAGAAATCTTTGATACCTACTGCAGCAGAGCTGGAAAAGAGGCATTTGTTTACCTGGTTTTGGGTGGTATTTTGTTGTCCCCAAAATACTTCTGTCTTTATAGAACACAACCCCACTTGTCAAGATCTCTTAATTCACAGTGAAAATGAAGAACTAATCAGAAGCTAGCAGTTGTCAGGTAAACTGTATCAACTGAAGACTATTTATAAACTCTTGGTTTCTGTCTGTATTTAACAGTAGCATCATGCTGATCACTGAGTTTCATCTTTACAAATACTCCTCAATTTCAAGATTTTGCTTGTAATTGTTGTGTGTTAAAGTGTTGTTTTTCCTCTTCCCGTATGCTGTTATGTTCCAATAAGCATGACATACTGAAAAAAGAAGTGAATGTCTCTTGTTCAGTTTGGAATACACTGTATTATAAGCCCCATAAAGTTTTTTGACAATTTAATGTATATACATGCCCACTTTTTCTCTTTGAAGAACTTATTTTTAATAAATCTTTTTATAAAAATTCTGCTTATCTTCATTCGGTTCTTTTGTTTAGCAGTGTCCCTATAAAATATTTCTTACCCTTTAGTATTTTAGTTTGCAGTTGTACCAGCATTCGGATAAACTCTTTTCTCTTGCACTGTTCATACAAAACTAATGCAAGCTGGAAGCGAGAGAAAAAAATCATTTTAACTCCCTATACACTCTCTTTTTGAGCACATCATGGAAATAAAAATACGTAACAAATGTATGCCATTGATCCGTCTTTTATTACAGTCTTGAATGGCACTATACTGTTTACTATAAGTGCAATCACTGCTCATCAATTATAAACAATAGCAAAGGAGTAATTGCCTTAATTGACGGCAGAAGATAAGGCACTTCTGTAGATGAAATGCAAAGAATCTCCAATCGTGCAGACAGAAGGAAATGGGGTGGTGTTTTTGTGGGCGTTTTGTTGGTTTGGGGTTGGTACGGGGCTTTTTTGTTGTTTGGTTGGGTTTTATTAATTTCCTGTTGTGGAAGGATTGATTAACAAGACAATTTTATTCTTTCAAAGAGTACTTGCTGAAGTTCGGCCCTTCTGAGTGAACAGGGAGCTTATGCATTTTTAGACCAGTTCTAAAGCTGAGCTTGAGCGTCTTTCCACGGTCCATCCATGCTGTCACATAACTGCACCGAGTTTACACGTTTCTGTTCGCTTTCCCATCTCGGTAGCCCTCTGTACCTGAAAAACTCCACAGACCGCTTTCACGAGCGGTGTACTGGTGGCAACTGGGTATTGCCTGAGGTAGGAAATGGTAGAGCCTGGGGAGAGAGGAAGGAGCCCATCCGGCGTGTCCTGAGGGCCACCCCCTCTGCGGGGAGAGAAGAGGCCGTTGTTGTTTCTTGGCTCTTTGGGGTGCGGGTGGGAGTGAGCTGCTGTCACATCGCAGAGGGTGAATTTCTGACATGGTTCTTTTCACAGGGAAGACTCAACTCCTGAGCTGGGAGTTGAGCTCTGGTGTGCGCTGTGCCCCGGGTGCTGCTTCAGGAGAAAGTGGCCTGAAATAATTTAGAGCCGTTTTCTTCCGTCAAATACATTTCCTAAATGGGTATGTGGCAGTGTGCCCTGACCATCAGCAGCTTATAAGTACAGGGAATTGGGGAGGAATAGAGCAGATACAGAAACTTCTCACAGGAATGTATATTAGCTTCTGTATCAGAAAAACCTTTCCCAAATGCTTAAAAGCCTTTAAATCATAATACACAAAATGCTTGGCTCTGTAGTTGGTACTGTGTTTTTCCATGTGTCAGTGTGTCACCTACCAGGCAGAACTGTATTTTTTTATATATCTGTAGTCTATACAAAGTATAAAAATAAGTGTATAAACTTTTGTAGGAATATACCAGGTGTTGTCTTTGCAGAAAAAATACAAGAAACGTTGACTGAATCAGTTCTGCTGGAGTTGATGAACTGGGATTAAATGTTTGCAACAAGCCCAGAATGAAAATTCCCCTAGAAACCTTCAGATAAAATCCTTTGTCCCTCGCAGTTGGTCGCCGCGTTAATCTTTTGTGGAATTTCTCACAGCTGCATTGAAGCCTGCAGGGGGAATTTTTAGGAGGATAATTCCCTCTTGTCGGCTCGAGAGTTGCAAACTCCAAAGCTCACGTCGTCAGCTTGGTTTGCTGTGCACAAGGATAGACTGCGTGGTGCGAGTCTAGACTTGTCTTTCCAGCAGCCACCTGGGAAAAGCTTTCTTGCTGGGCTAATTAACTCAAATCATGTCCTTCTCTTATCTTCCCAATTTCACGTTCCGCCAGACGTTGGTCTGTTACAGATGTTGGTCAGAACAAGTCTAGACTGAGACCCCTGGGCTGAACTTGGCGTGTGAGCAGACAGAGCCAGGGAAAAGGCAGCGCGGGGAGGAGAGGGAAGAGCCTGTTTCGAGTTCCCCCAATTTATTCTCCTCTAGTATTAGGCGGAGAATGCAACAAAGTGATTCAAGCCAAAAGGAGCTTCTTAGGAGGGCTGGAGGCAAGCGTGTGGCGCTGCCGGGAAAGGATACGTGCAAGCTGGAGCGCAGGGCTGCTGTCACAGCATCCTAAGTCTGTTCCCCTTGATCACGCGTCTGTAATTTTCAGAAACGATGTGCCAATGTGTTGCCGCTTTTATTAATACCAATTACTTTTACAGTGAAGGTTTTCACAGAGAAAGTGAACTATCTCCATCATTCTTGGGAGTTCTGCCTAGGAAACTTCATAGTTCCTTTGGCCTTGTGCCATCTTTTTCTTGGACTTTTTTCATATGCGAGAGGGGGAAACATCCCACGTATCCTCATGCAACTTGCTGGTAAGAAGGCTGTCTTTCTTGAAGCAGATGGTCTTGGCATCTGTCTTGCACAGAGTTTATAATTGTCCCCAGTAAGACGGGGCTGCTCAGTCTTTGCCCTCATTACGAGGAACAAATACCTAAATTACTGTACATCCAGAAAAGTCCAAGATTGCCTTGTAATAAGCCAGTTTTTAGCAACAGGCAGATGTTCAATATACCACTTGACGCTGTGGTCTTTAAAGGCTGATTTAAACAGTCAGCTTTGCAGATCTGACAGCCCAGTGACACAATGTACTTTCCTTCTTTCCACCAGCTGGTCATTACGAACTCCTGCTCCCCTTTGCTAGGAAGACTCCGTATGACAAGCAGCCTGCACGGGGGGGGAACACGCGGAGAGCGGAGGAGGGAGGGGAGTTTTGCTTGGAAGACTTTAAACAGTTGAGCTTATACACCAGGAAAAACTCGTTGCCAGGGCGGTTGTTCCTCTGGAGACTACCGAAGGACTTGTTACTGTAGGTTGACTTCTAGCATACACTCCAAATTTAAGTCTTGTATCTTGCAGGAAAATATGTCTTTTCTGTCAGGCTTGCTGATAAAAATAAAAAAAAAACAACCCAAAACAGACACACCACGGCTGTCTTGCAGCACTCAGAGAAAACTGCTTGTGGCAGGGTTATGTTTACAGAAGCTCCGTGCAGATTTTAAACCTTTTAGAAACGAGTTGTAATGACTTTCAATGGGGCAGGGACCTCTAAATCCGCCAGGTACACTGCAGGTTTGACCTCAGACCTGTTTGTTATCTTCTTGTATGATAGAATACTTAAAATGCTAAAGTATCGAGTTTTTCCCAGTCTCCTTTTAACCTGCTGCGCTTCCTGCCACTGGGAGACTGATAAAATGAAACGCTATCGTAGATGCGTTGGGTTTGTCCTTCAGAATAAGAGGTTCTCGTTAGGCCTCGGGTTTTCTTGGTTAGTCTGAGAGACGTCAGCTCTAACTGAGCCTGCTTCCCCTCTGATTTGGGAAGGAAGGAAAGAAAGGAAGACAACACAAATCCTCTAGGGAGTCATTTCAGTAACAGGAACTTTATGGAGCTTCAAGACCACTGCCAGTTACCAGGGCTTGTTACTGGGAGCTGCAGATCTTTCCAGTTCTCCCAGTGTAATTGCCCCACAGTTGGTGTCTTGCTCTAACTCCCCAGCTAAACGCCTCAGTTGTGGAATAAGTGGGGTTTCGGTGGAGTTCAAACTCTTGCAAAGCAACACTAGGAAAAAAAATGCAGAAACGGCCTGCGTTAGGACAGCTGTAACACTCTAACTTCCTACTTAGCTTGCACCAGGCAAATTTCCCCAGACTGACCCACGCTACTTTTATTTTGCTCCAGCATCCATGTACAACCTTGTTCCTTCAGCTCCTCCATATACACTCTGTAAAACACAATCCCTTCCAATATTCCTTGCTCAGGAGATGACGAGGGAAATCAGAGTCCGAATGAAGACAGTTGTCAGGCCAGACATCTACAGGAAAAAGAAGTAAGCCTCATTCCCCGGAGTTTTCAAAACCATGTTGAGCTTTGTCAGAACAGCTGCTCTCTTTCTCTGCCTTGGTGCCGACCCTTTGGGAGTACCTTGGGGTGGAGGAACATTATGGAATAATATTTCTTCAGGTGCTGAATTCTCCTATGTCTTGGAGCAGTTTTCCTTCCCTTCACAAAGAAGAAGAAGTAACAAGGTGTTTGAAGGGCTGGTGAGTCAGCCTGGGAGCTCAGCATGGGGTTTGGTGATTTCCCAGCCCCTGCATTGCTCCTGGCTGGTGTCAGCAGAGAGATGTGGGTACTGCCAGGACACAGCTGCTGCTGCTGCTGCTGCATTAGAGGTCTGACACCAGTCAGTCAGGCGGCCGTCCCCATCTCCCTGCAGGGGCGGTGGGTCCACTCTAGACGTCTGAAGGTGCACGTAAGGGTGGCATTCACATTATGTGGGTTTGATTCAGAAGTGGAATCTCAACCATGGGGGGGGAGGAGGGGGGAAATGCCAGCTGAGGCACAGCAGTGTTTCAATTACTTACAGAAGTTTTGTACTGTGTACACCACTGAACTTTCTTTCTGGAAATTGCTGAAAAATAAGCACGTATGGTGGTAATCCACTAAAAAGAGCGGGGATGTTGCGTTGGTATTCACGTCTGAGTCATCGTTTCTACGTGGCACAGAACAGGCTCCTGTCTTCTCCTTGTGTAAGGTCCTACCCGTTGGGATAAGGGACGTAGCACGGGCTGTCTCTGAAAAGGTCTCTTTCTGAACCAGCTGAAGCTCTTTACAACAGGCAGGTCAAACTACACCATGAACAAGGCCTTCTATTTAAGGGAAGAGATCCATTCATTATCACAGGCGGTTCCCTTCAAGCACCAGGCTTGCTCTGCAGATGCTGGCCCGGAAAGCCAGCGAAGGGAGGCGAGTATAAATATGTCTCTGAATGTAGGTCAGCTCTGAACTTCCACCGGCACTAAACCAGGTCCCTACTGACTGCAATTAAATGTCACATTGTGTTAACAGGCAGGAAGAAATCAAGAGTGGTTTCCTGCTGAATAACCCTGAGGATCCTTTCAAGGGCAAGGGAGCGGCTAATGAAGCTCGTCAAATCAAAGTTTTTGAATGAAGCAGACGGTCTCAGCTGTTGAATAATTCACCAGAGAGAATGAGTGCTATTTCTTCAGGTGTGCTACCGAGTGATACGTCTTCTTGGCATCTGCCATGAAAGGCCAGACATATGTTCCCGTCACACTTTCTTTGATCTTTCACAGTTGAGAGGTGCTTCTGAAGAACAACCCTTCACAAGTCACCGGTGGGATCAAAGCCTGGGGGCCAGAAGTGCACGCGATAAACGTCAGGCTTCAGGGTGGGGCAGGAGGTGAGACATTTCTTTGGTCAAATTCTGAAACCTCCAAGGAAGATAGCGTTCCATTCAGAAAGGGACTAGTTCCCCTGGAGGAGGGTGTTAGTGTCCCAACACGTCCCCCTCTGTGCTGCTGTGGGCTCTTTATGGAAAGCCCATGTGGCAGTATGAACTGTGATAGTTTGGGGGATTCAAATCTATTGCTGCTCTTCATCCTTACCAGGTTATGGGCAGCACCTGTAAATTCTGATGCACAAATGTGTGTGATTTATAAATCATTGTGGGCCTCTCTGCAAGGAGAATGCCCTCACCTCCACACAAGAAACTGTGCAAATAAAACTGCCCCTACAGACAGGTCATCTCTGCAAAGATCCATTTCAGACCCAGCTGAAACATAGACTCGTAGAATGGTTGGAGTTGGAAGGGACCTTAAAGATCATCTAGTTCCAACCCCCCTGCCATGGGCAGGGACACCTCCCACTAGACCAGGCTGCTCAAAGCCCCATCCAGCCTGGCCTTGAACACTTCCAGGGATGGGGCATCCACAGCTTCCCTGGGCAACCTGTTCCAGTGCCTCATCACCCTCCCAGGAAAGAATTTCTTCCTACTATCTAATCTAAATCTGCCATCTTTCAGTTTAAAACCTTTACCCCTCGTCTTATCTCTACACCCCCTGATAAAGAGTCCCTCTCCATCTTTCCTGTAGGCCCCCTTCAGGCCTGGTGGAGGTGTTAAATTAGCGCCATAATGACTCCACTTCAGAAACAAGACCTGGCGATTATGTCCTTGTCAGATGGGGTTGGCAGTGGCTGTGGCCACCACGATTGACATGAGGTGCAGGCAGTACGGAGGCTCCTGGGCTGGGCTTTACCCGGGGTCAGGCTGGAGGCAATGGGCTGGCTGCTCCAGAGGGGTGATGCGGATGCCTGCAGGGAGTGCGGGGAGATGCCCAGTGCACCTGGGCACTGAGGGACAGAAGCCTCAGGGGAGAGCAGAGCTGGGCAATGCCCATAACAATGACACTGAGCAGATCGAGGGCAGCTGAAGGTGCCAGGACCACCTGGTAGATGGCACTGTATGGATGTACAGCTTAGGAAAGGGGACAGGCCCCCCTTTTGCAATGAACTCCCGCGTAAGAGCATTGCTGAGCGTGTTGCTGGGAGGTCAGTCCGGAGACCGACCTTTGCAAGGTGCCACCTGATGAGTTGGGCTGTTTCGGGCCCCGTGCTCCTGCCCTGTCCTCGTTTGGCCTGGGCACCTTCCTGTGCTGCTCCTGGCAGAAGGAGTTTGAAGGGTGAGTCTGATTTTCTTCCTCTGCTGCTGCCGAGGGCAGGGCCCCACGGCAGGTCTCTGAAGAGTCATCTCTCTCTCAGACCAACCAGAAGGAAAAATAGGCCTTATTGCATTCTCCACAGGAGATGCTGGATGCTGCCCAGACCAGGCCCTCAGGAGTATTTTAGCAATGCCAGGACAGGCCGGTGGCCCTTTCTTCCTGCCCAGGCATGGCCACGCAGCTACCAGTCCCCAGGCTGTGGCTATAATGGGAGAATGCCCTGCCCACACTGGTTTTAATGGTGCACTCTCTACTTGAAGAAGGGGGCAGCTACCACAGTTTCTGTGCAGAAGGCTGGGAAGAGATGCGGAGTACAACACAGGCAGGCGGTTACTGCAGGGAGATCATCTCAACAAGCTCCTCACCTGCTCCATGGCCTCTCTAACTCTCCCCTCTCCTCCAGAGCTGCTCCTGGCCAGTGCCATGCTCCCTGCAAGTAGCCATCCCACAGGAGCAGGGCAGGCCCAAACACAGGTGCCAAATGTGTGCGGATGTCCCCAGAGTGGCTGAAAGTCAGCATGTAGCAGTAAATCTGGCGGGGGGGGTTAGCTGGTGGATCTTCATCTCTGGCTGGAGCAGTATGAGTATGGATGCCAGCAGTCCCAGATCCCTACTGGTCTCTGCCAGCCCAGTCCCTAACAGGCTGGAGATACCGCCGGAGCAGGGTGTACAGCTGGGACCCTGCAGGAGATCGGGAACGATGGTGCCTGGGTATGGCAGCGGGTGGGCACAGACTCACCCCACACTGTATCATAGAGGACCTCAGCGCCAACCCATCCGCTGTGGCAGAGTCAGGCAGAGTCAGCTCGTGCCCCTGTGCACCTTCCCGGCGGCCCAGTCACTAGGAAGTGGGAACTGAATTAATTTAAGAGTCTCTCCTTTACGCAAAAGAGATCAATAGAAGAGAAGGGAGAAGGGCACAAAAGCAAGACCTCCGAGAGGAAGGCTGTAACTCCGCTTTAAGAGATGCTAAGGAGAAAGGCGCGGACAGTGCATAAAATAAGAGCTGTTCATTTTCTCCCATCGTATCACATAACTGCCTCCAGAATGATAAATGGCTTTTATCTATCCTGTATCTGAGAGACGGCTTCCTTTAAAATTACCATAGTTATTGGAATCTTTTCTTGCAGAAGATGTATTTGCTACAGCCTGAATTGCTCCTGACACTACCTGGCAATCCTGAGCAAGAGATTAGCTGAGGGTTTACCGAACTCTGCGTCTTAAGCAAAGACGAACCAGGATGGACCTCCGCTCCATTTCTGTAATTTACATATACATCACCATTTTTTCTTCAGGGCAATAAATGATGGAAGATGTGTGTCCCTCTGGAATTTTAACACCTGAGAGAAATCATGTAATTTGTTTTTTAACCTCTATCTACTGGTTTCTTAAACAAATTATAATGAGCTACTGGGCTAGTGACTCTAAGACTAATCAGAAGGAAAAAACCTGTGCAGTGCTAGAGCCCATATTTTTATGCATTATTAATAAACCAGGACTCGCAGCTGGGCTTTTGCAACCCCATTATTTGACAAATGGGAGTTGAGCCATTCTGCAGAGCAGTAAACGTCATCGTTCCAACAAGTTAGGTATCGTTTTAGGAAACGCTCTCGCATTGTAACGAATCTCCTGATGGCCCTGCATTGTTAAACCACCTCAGTACTTACTGTAGGAGGGCTGCAGCAAGCGTGGCTGTCACAGAGAAGGCATTTCCTACCTGTTTTCAGAGGTTGTAGTTCTTGTGGGTTGTGTATTACCTGGCTCAGGGATGGCAGTATGTAGCTTGGCTCCGTGGAAAGCGCTTTGCCCCATGTCTTGGACACAGGGAATCCAAGACATCTGCAACAGGTCATCTTGATTTTGAGCGCTGCAGAGCTGAGGAGATGGTGGGCCCCCACTGCGCATGTGCAGAAGCAGAAACAGAAGCTACGTTTATAAAATCAGAATATCTTGAGTTGGAAGGGACCCATAAGGATCATCAAGTCCAACTCCCTGCTCCTCACAGGACTACCTAACACTAAACCATACGACTAAGAGTGTCGTCCAGACACTCCGTGAACTCTTGACAGGCTTGGTGCCATGACCACTTCCCTGGGAAGCCTCTCCCAGTGACCAACCACCCTCTCAGTGAAGAACCTTTTCCTAATGTTCAGTCTGAACTTCCTGTGATGCAGCCTCATTCCATTTCCTTGTGTCCTATCGCTGATCACCAGAGAGAGGAGATCAGCACCCCCTCACACACTGCCCGCCTTGAGGAAGCTGTAGACTTCCATGAGGTGACCCCCCAGCCTTCTCCAAGCTGAACAAATCAAGTAACCTCAGCCGCTCCTTCTAAGTCTTGCCCTCAAGGCCCTTCACCATCTTGGTCACCCTCCTCTGGACACACTTGAGTAGCTTGATGTCCTTCTTGTGTTGAGGCGCCCAAAACTGCACACAGTACTCGAGGTGGGGCCACAACAGTGCAGTGTAGAGTGGGACAATTGCCTCCCTTGACCGTTTAGCAATGCTGTGCTTGGTGGACCCCAGAACACAGTTGGCCCATTTGACTGCCAGGGCACACTGTTGATTTATATCCAACTTGCCATCAACTCAACCCCCAGATCTCTTTCTGTGGGGCTGCTCTCCAGCCTCTCATCCCCCAGTTTGTACGTATAACCAGGATTACCCCATCCCAGGTGGAGAATCTGGCACTTGCTCTTGTTAAATTATACCAGAAAACAAAACGGCGGCAGGAGGCATTCCCCAGCCATGAGGCGAACTGGCAAAGATGGCCTGGCCATGTCCATTTACTAAACTCTTTCAGCTTCCCAAACAGGGTGGCTGCATCCAAGTTGTCCTTGGCTTGGGCTAATTCCATGGCTGTGCCTAGGGATCACCTGGGAGAGTTCTAGATGGCCTGAGCCAAAATTGTGCCAGAGATCTCATTAGTTAAGCAGATAGGCATTCCTGTGCATGCTGCCTGCCACTGCTTAATTTACTAGCTTAGGGACAGCTGGGATCATCATCTGGTCAGTATCGCGGCTGCACTGTCCTCCTTCATCCCTAAATGAGGCGTTTGATGTGCACAAGCCCACGCTAAGCCCCTTTAGAATTAAACCCCACTTCAGAAAATCCTAGTGTGAACAAAGAAGTAGCTGGATTTGTTTTTAAGAGGAAAATAAAAACGGGGAGGCAGTAAATCAGAGACTCCATACAACACAAGGCACTGTCAGCATGACTGAAAGGCAGTAGATTGAAAACCAGCGTGCATTTGTTATAAAAGAAAGGGTCTGACATTTAGACACAAGTTAATATTTCAAATGCGATTTGGAAGACTGATGCGAACCTGAGCGCAGGAGGGCACAGAGCTGGCTTTCACTGAAGAGATTAAAATCCCCTCTGTTTCCAGTAGCCCCTCACCACCCTAGTCCTTCACCATCAAAGCAAGAAGGGTTTTTTTTCCTCCGTCTTCCAAAGCAGCCCGAGGTCTGTGGCCCCTGCGGCCAACAAGGATGCTCTAAGTCGGATTCACCGCAGCAGTTTCAATCCCCGTGCTGGGCTCTGCAGGTCCAGGTGGGAGGTGAATGCTGGGGCCAGGGCAGGCGGCTCCCCACGGCCCCAGAGCAAGGGCGGTGGGAGGAAGACTGTCACCCCAGCAGGGCCACCCGCCCGCTGGCTTCTTCTGGGAGAAAGGGAGCCGAGCTGAAGGGCTGAAGCAGTTTCTGCTGGGGAGAGCGGTCCCTGCCTGCCCTGGGGCAGCGGGAGCCCTCAGAGACCTGGAAGAGGAGGGAAGCAGGTGCCTGGCCTGGGGCAAAGCCTGGGGAAGCTGAGGGGAATGGCTTGATCCATTTGTGAAGAAAAGCAGTGGCGCTGGGAGAAAGGTGACTCGCCTGCCTGGAAAGGAGAGCTCCTACGCTTATTTCCCCCACCTCTGGCTGCTTGCTGAGATCCTGTGGGCATGCTGGGACCAACGCAGGGCCCTGCTCTGGGAAGGAGGGGATGAGGGAGCTGAGGCATCGGAGAGGGTGAAAAAGGAAAGGAGGGTATGAAAGGCGAGAGGGAAATGCCAGGATTACAAGAGAAGGAAGGAACATCACGGGGATAGACAAAGAGAGAGAACTGGTAAAAGCATGACGCTTGTCTGAGGCACACCAAGGCGAGGAACACAGCCCTGCAGAAGGTGGAAGCCAAAGGCAGTTACAAAGGCTGTGTATCAGACATGGAAGTGGTGTCATCTTGTATTTTAATGTGGAGTTTGATGTCAAAATTCTTTCAAAGAGAAGAAAAAACCCAACCTGCTACCTATTTTTTTTAGCTCCCCCTCACCCCTTAGCTCCACAGGGAACGGCAGAGGCTGGAACATGGGAGTGCACTGCAGCTCCCACCAGCCAGCAGACCCCCAGCATGGCCACAGACCAGGGCTCCCGCCTGTCCCACCACCTCTGCCAGCGTTGCTGCAGACATGGGGGCCGGCCCGCTCCTGACAGGGAGAGGTGGCCAGACCAGGGAGGTGCTGAGGAGGTTGCAGGCATCCAGGCACAGCTCTGGAAAAGGCAGACAGTAAAACATTCAATTTAAACCCCAAAACAAACAAATGAAAAAGACCAGGTTTCACTTGCAGCTCTTTTAAATAAGTATTTTATGAAAAACCATTTGCTACAGCTGTTGCAAGAGTCATTTAAAATAAGCCATTCTTTGAGCAGATGAACTAGGGAAGCCCTGTCTGTTGTGGTTGAAGCGTCCAGAGGGTGAGGAGGGGGAGCACTTGTGGCAGATTTTCCAGCAGCTGAGTCCCTCTGTCCCACCGTCTCCTGTGTCAGATGCACTGAACTTGCTTCCTGCAGCCAGACTGATGTAAAAAGCCAAAGGCAGAGCACTCAGAAGCCGCTCAATGAAACAGGTAGGAATTTAGTTTGCTGGTGATTTCTGCCTCTGCCGAATTCAGCTGAAATTTGCCAGGGGGCTGAAGAACATCCTGTTCTTGCCTAAAATTTGTTCCATGGGAAACAAAGTCGAAGTAAAGAAGGTGAAAACCAACGATCATTTCACAAAGAGAAGTAACACTTGACCCTTCCTGAAAAAGGCACCTGCTTCCCAGGGCAGCCCGAGGGATGCCCTCTGCGCCAGCACGCTCAGGCATGGGGCAGCCTGGGAAAGCCACGCTGTTAGCCGCTCCAGCCAAACCTTTACAGAAACCTCTGTCCTCTGAGAGGGTGTACCCGTTGGCAAATATATTGCTATGCAATAAATTTGCGCCATGTATCTTCTGCTATTGCCAGTTCTTTTGACAACGTATAAAAATAAAAGGCAGGCCATTTTGTTAGCAGTCACTGTGTGCATATTTAGCAACTTTAGCCAGGGATGCCGAAGTCCTCTTCAATAATGCTACGGGGCCAGATGGCTCGCAGTCACACATCATAAATTCCTTTCTGCTATTTCCATCTTGTATTTACCCAGCTCAGTGTGTAACAGCTACTGGCATTGAAGGCTTCCTTTTTCAGAAACATCTGTGGTTTTGATAAGTCTTTGTAGGTATGGAAAAGCCTGAAGTCCTTCAGCTCCAGTTCTCGGAGCAGACTGTACCAGTACCGCACCACGGTGCTGTCGTTGCCGCTGACCTCAAACCCAGGCCAGTGGATGTGTACCTCAACGACCAGCTGTCCTATCTGCTCAACAACATCTTCCAGGATCAGGTTTTCCAAAATTTTCCACTCAGCACTCTCCACATCTGCCTTGAGGACATCAATCTGCAACAAAAACACCATTGCTATGTGAAAATGAGAGGCTCTGCAATTATTGTCAGTAACATCTGAGGCCAGGCTTGTCCATTTTATAAACATACATAATGGTTATTACGTGCAATTCCTTTTGTATTAAAAAAAAAATAAATCTCAGAGCATCATAGGGCTAACACGAACAGTACGTGAAGTTTCACACTTGCCTGTTGACAGCCCTTCTTCTGCTTCTGACTCTGGATCTGAAAAGCTTTGTACCCTGAGGTATCCGATGCTGCTCATCCTACAACCAAAGCGTGTTACTGTTCCTTCACAAATCTTGCAGTGGTATCAAAGCTATGGAAAAAAGACACCCACCTAACCAAACAAAGACACTAAGGCATTACTGTTCCTTATTTCTCCATCACAAAATCCTGCGACAGAACAAAACAACGCAGTTGCACCACAGTAGAGCGGGGTCCTCATGTGCCAGATGCTACATACACCACACAAGTGCAAGAGAAAGCCAAAGTGAGAAGTGAGAAGGACCAAATAAAAGAGAACTATGCCAAGAGCCTGCAGGGTTTTAAGGGCAGCTCCTCCAAAGAAAAAGGAAGAGCAGCATAGAAGCCATGAAGCTGTCTGAAGGGAAATATCCATCTAATAGAAAAGCACCCTGGTTTAGTTTTAGACCAGTATTTAATTTTGTAGCAAGATATTCAGCAATCCAACCTCTCACAGCCCAACACAATCGCGGGTTGACTTTGCTTGGAGATTAGCTGGGGGAGGGGAGTTGTATGCTTTAATAAAAACAGAGTGTTTCATCACAATTTCAGACCTGGCAGAAAACAATGTCCGCAGTAGTGCTCACAAGCTGCAGACCTCCAGGGTCTGCGTTCCCAGAGCTGAACAGGGGAGACTCTCTGAGACAGCGGGGTTTGTCTGTGTCAGTGCCACCTGAGCTGCTGCTTTTGCCCATCTGCTCATGCTCAAGATGTGCCTGAAGTGAAAAACTAGAAGGCTTTATTTGGAGTCAAGAATAGTAAAAAACCCCAACCAAACCAAAAAAACCCAGATTCTCTCTAGCAGCCTACCCTAACTGTCACGGTGCTGTCGCACAAGGCACCTGTGCAAGTACAGGAGATAAACTGGGGTGGGTGATGTAAAAGCATTGCCAAGGCAGCCGTGCCATCCCAGGATGCCTCGCTGGTGCCAGGCCATGCCCCACCCATCCATGCGGGCTGGGGCCCCGGCTTGCAGACCCCTCTGCCCAGGGGCGCAGGGCAGGGGCTGTGCTGTGAGCTCCCCTCCCATACAACCAGAGCTCTGCTTCACACGGGACATCATTGCCAGAAACCACCGGGCCATGGCAAGGGGTGGCCACATCTACCTCCCCTTGTTCTCTGGATGGCTGACTTGGAGGCACCAGGGTCTGCCACGTAAGCCCTCCTCAGGGTCTGTGCTCTGCCGCTATGGATGGCCACGGACGGGATGGCAGGAATCTGTAGGTGTTTAACACTTGCCGTTTCTGCTCTCCATCTGTAAAACGAGGGTATTAAGCACTGAACACCCTCTGCAGGGTGCAGGGGTTGTGCCCGTGAAGGGCTGCAAGACTTTCGTGGGACAAGCTGAAAACAAAACACTGCATTTTCAGAGCAGGACTTGGAGAGTGGGACTTGAATGAGGTCCACGGTCACAGACCGAATAATGACAAGCCAAGCCGCTGCTTGTCTGCTCTCATTAAGGGTGCATTGTGCCTCCTCCACAGTGAGGGAGGCAGGGGGGCCAGTGGAAAATGACCGAGGGATTATGGAATTAAAGCCCGTATTGTGGCACATCCGCACAGGGAGCAGAGGTGAAGGCTGCACAGGCAACGTTATCTCTGGTACTGCCTAACTTAACTCTGCAACAAAGAGCCTGTCAGTCTGTCCACCCGTGGGCCACTGAAACAGTTTAACATAGCCCTCTTTTGGGTTCAAGGGGAGGCTGAATGTAAAGGATGCTGCTCATGACATCCCAGCTGAGAACTACTTCATGGTTGAGCTCACTTGTTGTCCTTTATACATTTAAATAGGTTACTTATTGTTCAGACACCAACTCGCACCTCTACCTGGAATGCAATTTTGTAGGTAGTTGATTCCACATGGGTGCAATTGCTATAGGACTGAGCTGCTGCACTTCAGAAACCACAGACTTTTATCTTTGGGAGACTTCTGTAACTTTGAAAGGAGATAGATTATGTAAATTTTTTTTTTTTTTGTGGGGGTAGGGAGGAGAAATGTTTCTAAGTGTTTGCTTTTGTTTTCCCATTATCTTGCTTTATGGCAACAGTAGGACATCTTTTTCCCATGGTAATGTTTCCAGTCATCATCCAGGTTTGTTTGTTTTTCTCTTGTGACAGTGACTGCTGCTCAGCAGGCACGCTGTGCGCTCTGCACTGTATTTGCAAAATTGATCCGAAAAGTGGCTGCTAACCAATGTTTCGGTAGGATAAAATGAGATACCACAGTAACTGCTTAAATGCATACTGAAAGTACCAGGAAAGAAACACAAGGCTGGTGGGGATGTGCTGCATACGCAAACCAGAGGCTCTTTGTTGCCTTCTGTGCCCAGCCCTGCTCAGAGCCGTGGCGGGAGGAAGGTACCTGTCTCTCCCCACCAATTTTAGTGACTGCCTTCCAGGCAAGGCATCCATCTCAGCCCGGAGTCTCCATTTTATGCCACGGATAGGGTAAAATAAACAGCAAACCAGCTTTGTGTCAGAGTATCTGAGCGAATAACAAGTATCTTGCTAACACCCAATGCAAGTTTTGTGATGATTACACCGCTCAGGAGGTATTTACCCTCAGTGATAAGCAGCACGCTACTGATACAAAATGCACTACCACCTTCCAAATGCCTCGATTCAAAGTGCCAGTGAATGGATTAGTGGACAAATCTATAAATTCAGAGCTCTAATTCACCTGGGAGCACAGCTGGAATCTGCTGCTGAGAATAAATCCTGGAGGTCAAAGATCTACGGTGCCTGAAGGTAAAGGATGGCAGTCAACTGCCCACCGGTTTTAAGCACTCACAGACTAAGGCTGGTTCCTCATATCTTCCACAAATTAACTAGGTTATCACAGAAAAGTAAAAAACATGGGTTTTTTTAAATGTTTTCTCAGTGTGTAGCTCCCTTGCAAAAGCACTGCAGCATTGTAGCAGTTACACTTGGAGGAAAAAAAAAGTCCTTTCCTCATGCACAACCAAGCATATAAAAGAGCTGAATAAGAATGTGGTTTAGTTAGCAAAGGTTAACACGTACTGTACGAAGGCTCATTTCTTCTTTTTAGGGTAATGACTTGTTACAACTGTGCATCATTTCCTAAAGCAGAGATCAGAGCTCCGCTTGCCTTGATCGGTTTTGAACTACCAGGGTTAACGGGGATTTCGGGCTCCGCACTGCCCCATGGGCACCATTTAAAGCTCCCCGTGGAGAAGAGTCAATCGAGAGTGAGTAGCTGGAGGAAGCAATTTAGCTGTATTACTTCCAGCACGAACTCAGCACATGGAAGCGGCAGCCAGAAAAGGCAAAAAACAGCAAAGGCAGTGCAGGTCAGGCAAGGAGGATCCCTCCCTTTCCGTGGGAGCAGCTCTGTGTCAGAAGGTGGGAGCAGGGAGAGAAGAGAGCTGGGTATAGCTTTCAAGTGGAGAAGTAGAGCTCAGAACCACCCCATCCTCCTGAACCACAGTCCCGCACTCGGGATTTGAGGCTGTGAGAAATAACCCTCTGCTCCGCTCCCTGATTCAGGGTTACTATTTTGACATCAGCCGCACAGCAAGACGAACTCTGCTTGCTTATGCATCAGTTTTTCTCCTCTCCACCTAAGTACAATTTTCTATTTTCAGCAGACAAAACTCTAGAAAAAGCTGCTTAATTCATATTTTGATAGCACGCGACTTTGCAGGTAACAAGCAGGTTCTTGAGTATGGGTTTTTTAAACGTAGCTTCCCTCTTCTCCCATCTGCCACCTTTCAGCATACATCCTTCACTTTCTTTCCTTTCAAAATGCATCCACAGCCCCTCCTCACCAGCAGGCAACGCCTTGGATGTTAAGTCCCTTTCATTCCTTTTTATTCCCAGCCGAGGCTGTAATTGGTGGCAGACAGGATGCCACGTAGCCTAATAGCAAATTACACTCCCAGCAGCTTGCAACTGCCCCTCGCCATGCTCCCTGTGATCCGTGGGAGGGGGAACCATCCTGGCTCTCTCTGAGCCACCCGGCAGGGAGACTGAGACTGCTGTGGGCCCAGTCTGAGCAACACGGATACTGAAATCAGGAGAAAAGTCAATCACTCCTGGTCAGTGATGTGCAGCTCCAAACAGCAGCATTGCTCTCTCAAATTACCTCCCTTCCTTCCTACTCACATTTACACCCCACCTCTGCGATGGTCCGTATGGCCAACTTCAAAATGACGCTGGGACAAATGTGTCATTTGAGACTATTCGCTCCCAACACGACAGATCGGGCACATCTTCAAGTATCTGCTTGAGGCATCAAAGCCGCAGAGCCGGTTTACGCAGTCGGGTGCTTACACGGTCTTTGGTCTTTTTTTTACAGTAAAGGGCAACTGTCCAGTTGACAATACATGCATCACCGAAACAGAAAACGGGCAGTGAGTGCAGACGAGCTTCATTCCTCTGCTCTCACCGCTGATCCTCTGCAGCCGTGTGAGTGACAGAGAAGTCTTTTTTCTCCCAGTTTCAGCGATGTGCTTCCATGAAAGCGTTACACAGCAGGGGCAGGATATTAAGTCATTTTATATTTGCAACGTAAGCTGGAGAAAATGCTTCAAAATCATATTAAGAAAACTTATTTAACTTTCTCTGACGGCCAACTGTCAGTATAGCAACAGCTTGCCAGAAGCAGTAATATCCCCAGACAGATGTACACGTCCAGAAAGCCCACCTGGTGCATGCAGGAGCCAGCAATCTCAGCTGAGTGCTCAGGAGCACTACAAGCACTTTGCCCATGCTGTCCCACGGGGGACTGCTCCCAGCAAGGACCCACGTGGGCACCCCAAGTGACTCCCTCCCGCAGCCGCAGAGTGGGAGCAACCTGGGGCTTTTATTCCCCACTTTTTCCCTTGGTCTCTGATGCCGAGACGTTTCCCACATACTCTCTCCATCTGGAAACAATTTCTCTCTGAGGACTCATTACAGAAAAAGATACACCACCCATCCTCCTCCAGTCTAGCCCAGTGAAGCAATGCCACTTACTCCAGTGGACAGGCAGAGAAGAGGAGGCCTGTTAGCTGGCAGGAGGTTTTTTTCAATGCCACTTTACCAGAAGACAAAATAATCTCTGGACAAACAACCACCACCTGACTTCGGAGATCAACACGGCCTGAAATCCTTTCTCCCTGGCTGCATTTGGTCAGGAGGCTGCAGGGTTTCACCTGTGGCTTTCCTGTCATCACGAACATCTTTCTTCACCGTGGGATTAGTTCTTGGCATCTTCCCATCTTAGCTCACACTGGGCACTGGACCAGCCAGAGATGGCAGCTTACTCATGAATCATTTTCTGGTCATAAAATAATATACGTCCCCAAGACTAAACTGATTTTCAGACAGGTTTGATGGTTTAGCTAGCATTACGCTATAATGACCTTAACGCTAGAGGTATTGTGCTTAACATGTTGTCTACCTTTCTACCCAGCAAGACCAAGGTTCCTGTACAGTGACACAGAGAACAGGACCTACAAGCCCTCAGCATGGGCAGGCTGGCCACACATAGACAATCTTGAGGGAGACGACCTTCCCCTCACAAAAATCCTGAGCATCAAAGATCTTGGTTCCCCAGCTCTTTACACCAAGACGAGTCTCCAGAGCAGGCAACAGGAACCTCACTGCTAGCTGAGGACTCCAAGTGATGCTTTCTCAGAAGAAACAGGGTGAAGAGCCCACCGTGAGGACATGAGCCCCCAAACAGTGAGCTCCTCACCCGCTTAGAGCGGCAGCAGCTCACAAGTGAGCATCCCTGCTCAGAAACACTGTGACCCTGCTCCCATTTGCACCATGTTACCCTTTTCAGTTTGCACAGCTCTTCTGTTGTACAGAAAAAGATGAAAACAACATCCCCTCACCAGGTCCCTCAATCCGATGGCTAGATTGCCCAAGTGGGGAAAATCCCACAAGGGAGCTGCAGAAACCCTGATCTTAAATTATTTATCAGCTTGATCATCAGCAACAGCTCTGCTCACTAAAGCCCGTGCTGCAAACAGAAATTTTAAATATTGCATTTATTCCACCAGCAGCCAACAGCCCTGGCCGAGTGCTTTGCAAAGAGCGCATTCAGCCATCTAATCTCACAGGAGATGTCCCGCTGCCCGCTCCCCCCAAAAAGGGAGGAAAACCCTTTCATTTCTGTTCTTTTGATCTCCTCCGCCAGACGCTGCTGGATGCCTGTGGGAACGGATGTTTACTCAAAAGAGTAAGTGCTGTATACTGGACCCTCAAGTCTCTTCTTTAAAGGGGAACAAACATTCGCAGCCTGTTTGTGTTGCCCCAGCACCAAGCAAGTACAGTGGGACCCAGCTCTGGGCTTTCATAAAGCCACATTATCCTGGTCTTGCTAAACATGAAAGCCAGCAGCAGTACCACGACAAATGCATTAGGAGGGAAGGAGGGGGCGGCCAGCGTGGGAGGTTTGTGTTAGAAGGCAAATAGTTAAGCAGCAATTCATCCCGGAGCCCTGAGGAGCAAGACCTGGCAGTGTGTTTGCACGTGCAAGGGACAGAGGACTTAGGCTACCATAAAATGGTTGTACCTAGTAAACAGCATTTGTTTATTTAGTGCCCATGGGGGCCTTCAAAATGTAAGTAACTGAAGAAAGGTGTCAGAGTCCCATCTTCAAAAAATGTTCACCACGCCTTAAAGAGCATCTCTTATAGGATGAGAATATGCAGCCCCGGTGTAAGTGAGTAGCTCCAATTAAACCTGGTGGAGCACCTGGTTCCCATCTGCATTACCCAGTGCAATAAAGTCCTTTAAGACTACACCCCTTCATGGGGATCTATTAGTTTCACTCCATTTCTGGGCCAAGGTGCCAACCTGCCCCTCTTCTGCTTCACTGGTTGTCTGACCACCGTGCTGTTTGCTTGCAATTGCAGCAGGAAGAAAGCTGTGTGTTCCTGAAAATGTGAATAAGGGACATCCTGAACTGCTTGCACAACTATCAGATTTCATGTGGGATGAGCAGCAGGGAGGGGAAAGGAGAGCTGCTGTGGCTTTGACCTCTGGATTTCAAATTTTTGAGAACGGAGGGATACCTTGAACTGCTGTCAGATAAACAATGAGACCAGAAAGGATCCAGACAATAAGGTGAAAGTATTCAGACAAGAGATCGCCAATTCCAATGACAAGAATTTGTAAACAGTGACGGGAGGAGGGATGAGCTACCAGGGACAAACGAGGAGGAAAAAAATTACATTTATTTAGAGAGCTCCTAAGTGCTCTGGATAGGGCATCTATCTAAAGAACTTGTTAATGTCAATTACTCCCTGCAAATTGTGAGAAAGATGGGTAGCGGAGAAAGACCAGGATGCTTATGAAAAGGGGTTTGCTCTCAATTCTCATAAAACCAGTGTCATGCTGTGGACCACTGCCCTGAGCAGATATTCAGTGCCCTGGCCGAATTAAAACCACACAGATTCACATTACTGTGCTTAAGCCGGCGTTAATGGCTTAAGCAGGAGCTGGGGAGCACGCATACAGGTCTGAGCTCAGCAAGTGCCCTGCACCTGGTACCACCTTGTGAAACACGGCAGGTTCCCCAGGCTCCTGCCAAACTCCAGTTTCGGTGGGAGGAGGGAACCAGAAGTGAGTGGCTTCCTACAGCAGCAGCATACCAATGATGACTCCACAGTGCCCGCAGTGAGTGCCGTGCTCTTCTGAATGCAACTGTTTGACACTGAAACAGTGGTTATGCTGCTGCTGCTGCTGAAAAGAAGGTGGAATGGCATATTAGTGCACCGAACTGTGCTGGGAATTGAACACAGATTGTGCAGCCCTCTAGTACAGCTGGGAGAAAGCAGATTTTTAACACCTGATTTTTCTGAAGGGTCTTCCCTAACAACAACCACCACCAAGGCAATAAAAAAGGAAAATAAAACCCTAAAAAATCCTGCTTCCTTTCTAGTTTTCAGCAGACAATAATATGCTTTGAAAATGGTGTGTGGCTTTTTTTTTTTAAAGAAGACTTTAATAAGTTCTGTTTCAACAGCGAAATACTTTCATTACAATTCAGGCATTACGCTAGCCCTTTTCCTAGGGGAAGAAAAGGCTATGGATTGCACCACATTCAGCCCATGTTGTCATTAAAAAGATCTTCGCTCCATGCCTGACAATTGCATACTAAACAGCATCTTCAGGTCGCTCCCTAGAAACGCCCCTATTCTTAACAATATCTTAAGAACTGCTCCTGGTGGAAAGAATTTAAATGAGGTGAAAGGATATGTAAGGGACCAAGAGAAAACCCCGTAAAGGAATGTGTATGAGGCATTCCTGGCATTCAACACAGGGAGTGGGAGAGGCGGTGAGCAGTAAATGACTGTCCAAAGATCTTTGCTTCCAGAAACATGAGGTTGTCAAGCCCACTTCTCCTTGCAGCCATACTCTTCAATCTAGCTACAATTAAAATATTTTACACAGCAGCAGCCTCAGCTGACTAAGCAAACACAGAGCAATTACCACCTTGATTTCATTATCACTAAAATTAAAAAATATATACATGCAGGAAAGAAATACTGTGTGTCAGGAGCTTATAGATTACTAAGGGGCAACCATTACAAGGTTACAGAAAGCAGCACTTCCAACTGCAGCTGGAAACATCTCCACCAGTTCAATTTTCAGCAACCGGAGTAAAATTCGCAAACTCACTGATGCACCCCCAAACAAAAGGTTCATGCACGGCAAATGGTTAGTGGTCAAACTGCAGCTCTGCTGTAACTCCAAGGAAAACCGGTGGCGTTAGACAGAACATGAATTTGGCCCAGCATGTACAAACATAACCTCAAAGTGACTGAATGCCTGTGTTATGGGCAATAAGTCTCGCAAGAACTCATAAATCAAATTACAGAGCTAGAGGCAGATGCTTATTGTAAAGTAACATGCTCTCCATCACTCTGAGCTTTTGCTTTAATGGGATGACTTAAAAGAAAAAAAATATCACTTTACGTTTTCTGGCTAGCTTGCCCAATGTTATTATCTCCGGTGCTCTCCCTTTCCGCACAACCAGCATGGAAATCAGGCGTGTGAGACAGCTTTGCAGAACTTTGAAGTCCTGATCTCAGAACTTGTCAGACAGATGCTGAGCACAGACAGCATCATGGACAGACAGATGCTGAGCACAGAGCTGAGTTTTGAGTCACCACCCCAGCTCCCTACATCCTGCAGTTTTTTCCCTGTATATGCCTTGAGGTTACTGTACACCTGCATGGCAGGTCTAACTCCTCACGCATTCATTCATAGCTTTCTGGTCCCACACAGAAATAGGAGGCTGGAGCAAAAAAACAAACGGGAATTAAAACACCCATTTGTTTTTTTAAGGGTGCACTCCCTCCCCACTGCTCAGGTGTCCCCCCCCCTTCCTATTCCCACTGCATCAGCTTGTGCTGCTGCCGCGCAGCCTGCCCATCGCCAGCCACCCACACCGCCCTCGCCTGCGCTGCAATCGCAGGGTGCGTTACCCAGTCTCCACTTCTTATCCCTTCTGGTTTTTGTGGATTGCTTACGCACGCACACATTACCAGCGTGGCTCAGGTCACATCTGCTAACATTTTCCCGCTACGTGTTAAAAACAAAACAAAACAAAAGCCCAAATACACACATATGGTACATCACCACAACAGACCTACGCTGCTCACAGTGGCGAGAAACTCTGGCTTTCAGGAACAACCGACCCACAGTAAACATGAAACTGCAAATTGCTCTCCTAATCGATTAAAAATTATTCCAAATATCCAATTTGAAATCTGGTGAAATAATTTTCTGCCAGGAAAACAAGACAGGAAAGTGGGAATTACGTATCAGTCCTCTGTATGTCCTAATAATTTCCTACAGTGCTGCTGAGAGGGCCAATGCTTCTTGCAGGTCTAGGGAATTCTCTCTGTGTTTCTCTCTGTGTTCACCACTAATGGCACTCTTACGCTGCAGCAGTACTGGTGTTTGAGGATGTTCCAACATACTGTTATTTAAGAAAAAGTGAAGGAAGAAGTTCTTTACAATGAAGGTGGTGAGACACTGGAACAGGTTGTCCAGAGAGGTGGTGGAGACCCCATCCCTGGAGATATTCAAGCCCAGGCTTGATGAGGCTCTGAGCAATCTGATCTAGTTAAAGATGTACCTGCTTACTGCAGGGGGGTTGGACTAGATGACCTTCCAACCCAATACATTCTATGATTCTAAGAATAGGAAGAGGTGGCCACCAGTCTCAGCTGGATTGTCCCTCTGTGATACCGGGGCAAGTCACCTGAGGTGCGATGGCACCTCACCCAGCCTTAGACATCTAAACCCAAACCAGCTGTCTGAGCTCCCTTTGGAGACCACAGAAAAGAAGAGGAACTTCTGAAGGGCAATTTGAGATGCGCAGTTCACATCATCCAGCCTGTTTTAAACCTCTGCCCTTGGATGAGATGAACTGCACCTTCACGGTTTCTCTTGAGTTTATGAGGACCTCAACAGCTATCTCAAATGTAGAAATTTATGTTAACGGAAGTGAGTTCCATGCTCCTCCATTCCCTGGCAGGTCATTTATTTAGACTATAAGCTCTTACAGCTATGGTATTATATCTGCCTGGTGCAAAAAGGGTCCAGTGCTAACATGGGACTTTACTGTGCAGAGTTAACTCCTACCACAAAGAGGCCAGGATCAGCCATTTACACTTAAAAAAAAAAATCACTGCTCTGGGAAAAATCTCCTTCTACTGTGCCCTGCAGAAACTGATATAACAAACAGACAGTCTGATGTGTCCGCATAAAAGCAAACAAGATGGCAAGCGGTAGCAGTGCAGACATTTCCAGGGGGAAAGAAGAATAGGGCGATTCCAGCCTGAGCCCTCATCGGGACTCCTGAATAGTACTGATTGCTGATGCTCCAGCTGCAGGAGGGGCAGTGAGAC
This sequence comes from Stercorarius parasiticus, assembly GCA_013396915.1. NCBI lineage: Eukaryota > Metazoa > Chordata > Aves > Charadriiformes > Stercorariidae > Stercorarius > Stercorarius parasiticus. The sequence continues at coordinate 422,138 of VWZL01000645.1, forward strand.
AGTAATAAGATGTTATGGGAAATACAGGATCTCTCATGTCGGAGGAGACTGAGAGAGGCCAGTATGATGATCCTACCAAAGCAAAGGCTGTTCTTCACAAATATGTCTGGACGGTAAATAACAGCTGCAGAAAAAGGGCCACTTAAGCCTAAAGACCACTGATTGCACAAGAAAACTTGGATGTGAAAATAATGACGCTAAAAATCAGATGAATGGTGGGTTTTTTCCTTTTTAGAATTGAGAATCTGGAAAAGCCCCAAATAAGCATAATAAAACTAAGAAAAAAATTAAGCCCTTTCAAGACAGAACTCCAAACATTTACTTAAGGATTTGTACGATGCAGCAATTCAGGAGATCTGGTCTCACTTGGCTTTTCTGACACTAAGCCAAACGGAGCAGAGTGCAGACCTGAACTTGTGCCTCCTGCTCCAGCAAGGTGAAGGGGGCTGTTCCCCAGCTGCAGTAGCACCAGTGGCAAGGACTCACCTCCCCACAAGAGCTCCTGGCTTCTCATCCCGAGCTCAGGCTTCCACATCATGACATAGACCAGTCCGCAGGTGCTCATCAACCAGTAATGAGGACATTCTGTGAGTTAAGATGGCAGCCGAGCTAAGTTTAAACACTGGTGGCATCCACACATTGAACTTGGGCGTGGTAGCCCCTTAGTGAATGTAACTCACACTAACTAACCCCCAGGCTCCCTGTGTAATACCTAAGTCTACCCTTGCAAGGGATACTCAAAGTTAAATAATTTTGTCTAGGCAGGGTCAAGAATTCAAAAGACTATTCTGGCCCCTGCAGTCCTGAGGTGTGCACAGTGAAGAGTAAGCATGGATTTGCTTGCTCCAAAACTCGAACATGGACTTTTCCTAACCTGGAGAGTTGTTTTTTTGTTTTGTTAATCAAATCTCCATGCACAACTAAGTTGTTATACAGTTTTCCTGGGGCTTTTATTTTATATTTATTTGTGTACTGCCAACAGAGCCGATTTTAAACCAAAATGGTACATTGATTTTCTTTAATCTTTGCTCTTTCACACCAGTCTTCACAAAACTGGAAGTGCAGCATGAAATAGACTCTATAGTATCTGCTTTAGGAGAGGGGCAAGTGATAAATTACTTGCCTAGGCGGAGATAAGGTTATTAATCAAAATGGCTTCAGGGTGTAGTGTTTTGAAGTTGTGTTGAGTATTAAATAACAGGTGAAAGGGAGGAGGTTTTTCCTATTGAAAGCCTAAATCTAAGCCTGTTCAATAAAATGAAGCAGATACCTGTTAGCCAGGTTGTCACAGAAAAAATTCTTCATGAAGAGCCAGTGTAAATTAAAGCCTTCAAATCAAAATCAGGACTTAAAAGATTGTTTTGTGTTTCTTTTCATAATAAACAATGACACAGTTTGGTCTCTTACACAATTTGTTCAAGATGACTTGAATGGCAGGAGTTGAATGCAATCTGCTGGTCCCTGAAAGTTATACCTATGAGCACTTCCTGATTAAATGAAGGTTTTACTTTGCATTCTCAGATTCTCCTTTCCAGCTTAATTTGTTTTCCAAGAAACCATCTCATCCACTGCTGAGCTATACTGCCAAGGAATGCAAATTCATAGCGCCTACTGATGGCATCACGCGAGATTTGTCCTACAGAGCTACAGAAAGAAGAAAAGTACTACTGAAGTAAGAGTCTGCATGCCCATTCAGGACAGAATGAATTCTTGCTTCTGCTGCTCAGGGCCTTTCTTTTCAAAGGTTTTAGATTTTGCTTTATAGCATAACCTTTGGAATACAGAATACATGTAACAGCTTGTTTTAAATTTCTGGTTAAGGGTTAGGACTTCTTGTAGCGGGGACAATGTTGGAGTGTGGGGAGGGAGCTCGCATTTCAATATGGTCTTCCCATTATAGTTTTACCAAAATCTGGGCTACATGGAACACAGCAGCCTTCCAAGGAGGACGCTAATACCATATACAATGAAAATCTATGCTGTGACTAGGTGAATGGTTTATTTAGATAGCTGAATTGGCACCCTTGTAACTGAAATTCAGACAGATGATCCCCCAGCTGTGACTAGTCTAGAAGAGCACTGGGATATATATTTGGCACTGTCTCCCAGAGTAGCCTTGTTTCCAAGCCAGGGCATTACAGTCTGGATGAACAGACAACCACATAATTAAGAAACCAGTTGGATGGTTGGGCTCAGAGGGCAGTGGTTAATAGGCCGTACTCTACCTGGAGGTCAGTTACAAGTAGCGTGCCACAGGGTCTATACTAGGACTTGTCCTGTTTAACTTCATTATCAGTTTTCTAGAGGAGGTGTTAGATCATGCAGAGCTGCCATCCAGAGGGACCCAGACAGGCTGTAGGGATGGGCTGACAGGAACCTGACGAAATTCCACAAGGACAAATGCCAAGTCCTGCACCTGGAGAGGAAGGATGCCCTGCAACGATACAAGCTGGGGACTGCCTGCCTGCCTAGGGAGACAGGTCCTGGGGGTCATGGTGCAAAGAAGGCCAACAGCATCCCAGGATGCATTAGTAGGAGCACGGCCCATAGACCAAAGGATGTGATATGCTGTACTCAGCACTTGTGAGAGTGCATCTAGATACTACATCCATTTTCGGTCCCCACAACACAAGACAGACAATGTAAACTGAGGTGAGTTCAGATGGGAGCCATCAAGATGGTTGGGGACTGGAACACTTGCCCTGCAACGAGAGGCTGGGGGAATGAGGCTTGTTCAACCTAGGCAGGAGATGGCTTTGCGGGCGGGAATGACACTAACGTCAGCCTGTAGAGCCTACAAAGAGGTCATCAAGACAGCGGAGACATGCTCTTCAGCAGTGCATAGAAGTAGGACAAGAGACAACAGCCATAAATTGAAACTGGGGGCTTTCAGACTGGATATAAGAAGAAACTTTTTCACAATGAGGACAGTCAAGCAGGACAACAGCTGGCCCAGAGAAGCTGTGCAGTCTCCACTTTGGAAAAAACTCAATGGTTTTTAAGACCAGAGTGGATAAAGCTTTGAACAACCTGGTCTGACTTCACAGCTGGCCTTGCTTTGAGCAGGGGATTGAACTACAGACCTCTCAAGGTCCCTTCTGACTTGAATTATCCAGCGGCTCTGTATGAAGGAAGGTGCTCATCCAGCTATCAGTAATCCATGGGATACACCAACATTGTAGCATCCTCACCCAAGCAGGTACTTAGAGAATATGAAAGGGAAAGCTTTCACAAAGCTGAACTCCACTGCAATAAGAAAGAAAATCCTGTGCGTTCAGTGGCTTTCTCCCTTTTTTCCACTGTTCATCAGCAGTGGGCTACAGAGTGTGCATGTTCAGCAAAAAAATTGGGAGGGGGGGAGGGAGGATGAGCAAGATCAATTTTTATGTCTTTATCCTTTCCTGTGGCCGATAAAATACTGTTCTTCTCAGAAGATACACCACTGAATTTTCAGTTAAGATTTGTGTACCAGGAAATAGGACTCTCATGACATCCTTTGGAGATTATTCCAGGGCTTAAAAGATTTCACACTCTAACCGGTCCCCAAAATACTCTGACTACATGCTTCCTTTGTCAGTCTCATCCTAATATAGTACTAGATAAGTCCTCTACCTCCAGGCTACTTACACTCCCCAGAGAGTACGACACATAGCCAATTAGAAAGATCAAGTTCTTCTAATCTTTCCTCAAATCCATTCTAACACCAAAAACCTGTTTGTATTTCTTGATGTAATATCAGGATGGGTTTCCCTTTCTGTGGATGAGGTCCCAGTACTGACTGCAGAACAGCAGGTGCACTCTCATCCAAGCCAGAGTATAAATGAGCCCATGCAAATTCTTTGATTCCCTTGCACACAAAAAAAACCCCCAAATTACATGTTTTCTTCTCAAGGCTACAACAGTAGGAACTCCAGTAGGCCTTGTCTGTCCTCTCTTCATCAGCCCCATCCAAAGTCTCTGACGTCAGTGGAAATAGTCTCAGTCACTTGGAGGGTCTTGGATCAAGTCCCAAATCTTAAAGAATAAAAGCAAGGAGAACATGAGGCATTAACTTCAAATGCAGCTGCCTGGAATTCCTGCCTTGAAGTGGGAATGGAATGACTTGGAGGGTAGGCGGAAGGATTTTTAAAATTAAAAAGAATGGGACGAAGAGCGTGTTTTAACTTTCTAATTGAAAAAAGTGCTTTGGAAAATATTCTGTGAAACTGTTTTGAATTAACTTATTTATTCAGTCAAGGGAACATTCCACTCACATTCACCGGAAGAATGAAAACCTGAATGTCACAGTATTTACTCTGATGTTCTCTTCATAAATTGGAGCTTATCAGTGTCTCTATGCAATATACAACTTCTCAGGCTGCCTTCCAAATTAAAGAAAAACTAAATAGAACAATATGAGGAGAGTCAGCTGTCCTGGCTCCAGCAGCCCGTTCAGGTATTTCACAAATAGGAAGAAACAGAAGATTGCACAGCGTATAACAGCTTTATCCTCACTGGGAGAAAGTCAGCTCCTGACCACTAATGCTACAGGGGAGCTACCCAAATGCTAAGAGAGCAGGAGGCTGTATACACTGTTCATAATGCCCCAACACACTTAACCAAATCCTATGCCATGTGTACACGGCTAGAGGACAGCCTGATGGTATGTGTTACATGTGCATTATGTTCCTTGGCTGCCCTCCAGCTGCTGCTTTCACATCAGGTAACTTTTCCCCTGAAAATTACATACTCAGAATTCATAGCTACACCCTTCTCATTCACAGAAGGTCTCACAATCACTCTGTATTACATGATAACCTGAGAACTGACTGTTCTCAGCGGGTCTGGTATATCACAAGACTCATACGCTTTTTCTGGATCAGGTCATTAATCATTTGCTCTGCAATCAATTCTTCTAAAATCAAAACAATCAATGTAAGGAACACATTAAAGGAAAGCCATCTCTCTCCCCAGATGTTTCGCTAATGCACGGCCTAGTATAGTATAGTTACAGTATGACTAAGAAGTAGGAAAAAGCTTCTTTTTTCTGCTCTTGTCTTCAAAATGGTCCAATCAGTAGAGCTAAACCAAAAGAAAATACTAAAGAAAAGCAAGAAATTAACTGAAAAGGACGTCTTGCATTTTATAGTAACAAACCAAAGAAACGTTGCACTGCTTGCTTTGTAAATCTTACAGAAAAGCTCCTCCTTAGCTCAGGCTGCCTATTTCTTGAAAAACAAAGACAAGCAGAAGTAGCTGCAGGCAATGAAGTATATTAGCATTTGAATTCAGGCTTGTACATCCTCTGAGGGAAAAACTCTCTTGAAAGCAACCCAAGGAGCTGCCTCAAATGTATTTTAGCAACAGTATTTGAGACTTGAAGATTTCTGATGTCTTTACAGTTCCTTAAAAACAAACTGGGAAATGTTAAAAAAAACATAGAATGCTGCCAATTTCAAAACAGGATGTTTTTGTTGTTGATGACTGTAATTAGGACCAGTGACCTTGAAAATGTAAACAACCCATTACCTCTTCTCTTCTAATTATTGTCACAAATACTTTTTTCTCTTTATAAACTTGGCTGCTCGAGTACTTTAGTGCTCATACAAGGGCAATGACCAGAACTTCCACAGGACTGAAAATACTAGCTCTCAATGTCACCAACTAGTTGAAGGGAAAAAGAAGGGAGGAGGAGGACAGTATTTAGTATATGGCTAGTGATTTAAAATCAAAGTTGCTGTTATCAGCACACAGAAAATCAAGACAGACAAGGCACCCCTACAGGAAATGCATTACAAGCATTTCTGAAAAAAGACCAATTGTCAGGAGCTAACATTGGAAAGTGCCAGAGATCCTGAGACACCAAGGAGGAAGTTCTGCAGCTTTCCCAACACCTAATCCTGCAGTCAGAAACCTGACACCAGAGTCCTTACCTTCTGATGTCCAAATTCATTCAATATTGTGCCCAGCTTCTTCGTGTTGCTGTGAAGTTTATGAGGAGCAATGGCTGGATTGGGATCCCTCCAGTCAATGGACAGGCGATGATACCAGAGGTGCTGACCCTCATGAATGTGTGCTGACTTGATGCTGGGGTCAAAGCGATGCACCTCACACCCACTGTTGGCCATGCTGATCTCAAACTGGTTGTCATCGTTGCCTAGCCTACAAAACAAAAAAGATGTAACCACTAACGCTAAAAAAAGAACTTTTAGTGTGTAGGACATTCTGAGGATTCAGAGTAAAAGAAGGTAAAGTCCAACCTATTTGCTTCCGAAGCAAAGTGGTAGAGCTGTTGTGCTTCTTCTTGGTATATATCCACAGCGCTGAGCACAGTCTAACCCTAATTCTGATGAGATAACCAGAAATAAAGCTAAGGGTCCACAATAATACCTGCTGAAGATTTGGAATAAGTAGTTAGATAAATTTAAAGGAACACGTGTTTGTTCCCAATGTCACATTCATAATTGACCTTCATAAACTTTTAATGAAATTTTTCATTTATAGAATGAGACTACTGGAGTTCACCAGAAAATTCAAGCTTAATGCAATACACCGCATACAATTAGAATGAAGGGCTCCTTTCAGGGCAAGAACTAAACTTTTACCCAGGCTGATAACCTTCCCAAAGGACTTCTCCTTAATTCAGAAGTCAACATCATTTATAAGAAAGTAAATAAAACATTAGAGCCTTTGTGCTGCCGTTATTCCTCTATCTATATTTTGTGTTTATATATATTCCTCTATTTTCAATTTGATTTTTCTTTACAAGATTATAGTACATTCCTTAGTCCCCACTGCACAAACTTCCAATAATTGAGCCATAAGAAGAAGAGCAAATACATTTGAAATGTATTTGCATACAGCATACAATACTGTTTTATAAAAGTCAGGCGTATTTCCCACCGTGTCTATAATCTGGTGTTACAGAGATGAGCCATAATGGCCACCAACAAGGACAAGACACAAGAACCAAATGTCTCTCTTCCTCAGTGCACAGGAAGACACAGGTAAAAAAGCAAATTTAAAAATAACCCCTTCACAACAGTAGCAGAGTTTTTACACGACTTAAGGGAAAGATTGCTGCTAATTTGGCAAAGACCCCAAAGTAGTAAAGTTAACAGCCCCAATAGCAGTGTTGTCTCAGTCCCTATCTCTGCAAGAAGAAGATGTACTTTACAAGGCTGTGCCATATTCCCACCTCCTACAGCCCATTGGTTCACACAGGGTGCATTAAAACTAAAAAATTCTGGTATTTACCATTGCAATCACGTCTGGACCGCTGGCCTTCCCTACTGCATAAAACAGGATATCCTCTTCATTCCTGCTTCTCCAAGCTTATTTCAAATATGGTTCAAATCAAGCACTAAACATTAAGCTTAATCAAAATTATACTGTTGGATATACACACACGTAGCACTGGGAAAAGAATCAAGTTTTTTAAATCAGCGCTTCAACCAGTTGCACTAATTGAGAATATTCACTGTGTACTAACACAGCATGGCATTTATCTGTCACACCCAAACCATTACAGGGCAGCACTCCCAGCTGTACTGTCAGAGCACCTGCTACACTACGCCACAATTACCCTTAGAAATGGTATGAGTCTGAAATAATTCTGGCTATTTGGATCAATACGCAAAACGCGATACATTTTAAATCATGCTACACTATGGTATGACATTAAGCCAGCACTAAATGTTTTACATAGATGACATACTGGTAAACTAAAATTAATCCAGCTCGAGAAACACTGTTTGGCAGAGCATATGTTTTGGAAGTTACCAATATGGTATGACGCTTGCTGTAATACTGGCTAAGCACAGCGTAACAATGCCCTGTTAGAAGGTCTTCTCCTCAACCTCCTTCCCCTTCCAGCGTCTTGGGAAAGCAGGAGGAGACAGGGTTTGCAAAAAGAGCCCAGCGTGCTTTTAAGAACAACTCTATTTCACAGGATTCCAGCCTGTACAGCCGTGTAGGAGGAAAAGAGAGGAGTTTTCTTTTAATACATTCAACACACATCAGCAAAAAAGTTCAGAAGTTAACCAAGTGAATCGACATATTTGTTTGCATGTGGCTTTCTACAGAAGGGAGGCTGATGAACAAAGACCAGTGTAATCCCTTAGGAATGAGAAGCTGACTAAAACTGAACAACATGTGAATTGTTGGGGACAGTTAGAGCATTAGAGTGATGAGCCTACCAGCGACCCACGGACACATGTGTCCGTGACACGCTTCAAACTGTCCCAGCTGGTACAATCCACAGAGCCAGATGCTTTTGATGTAGACAAACCCCAGGCTACCTCCAAACAGATTGCTACCCACATGGACTGCAAAGGGAGGTTCACAGTGGTGCAAAACAGAAAAAAAATCATAGATGAGGGTGAAGAAGGTGCTGATATATCTTCTGGCACTCCGGCTAACAGCTCAAATTTATGCCTGAAGAGAGATCTAACCGACAACAAATATTTAGGAGAGCAAATAAGGTCATAGAATCATAGAATGATTTGGGTTGGAAGGGACCTTAAAGATCATCTAGTTCCAACCCCCCTGCCATGGTCATCTCCAAATGAATTTGTTTCAAAAATTCCTGGCTCACATGTGATCACGCTAAGGGATAAGGCAGCATGAAAAAGGTAAACAAATGACGCCTCCTAAGAAAGATTTTGTGTTACTTGAAAAGGGACCACGATTTTAAAAGAAAGGTGTGGAGGCCACACAAGACTAGAGAGGCCCTTCCCCACCACCGGGAGGGAGCAGCTGCCACCTCCAGCAACAGCAAAATAAAAAATGCTAAAGAGCCCGACCTATTTTTGCTGCGAAGGAGAAGAGAGTTTGGTCACAGAGTCGGCAGTTGCAGGCAGCCCCCTGCAGTGGGGGCAAAGGTGGGTTTTTCCAAAGCAGCAGGAGCGGGACCCTGCCTCCAGAGGGTCTCTCCTTGCCTGCATGGTGGGAGTGGAAGGGAAGGTCTCACTGGCGCTGCTCCCCACCAGCAACAGGGCAGGGACGCTGACCCAGGACAGAGCGCAGCGCAGCAGGGAGCCATGTCCCTTGGCTGTCCCCTGCTCCTGGGGTTCCCAGAGGGTCATGGTACACAGAGAACAAACACGGGGCAGCAGCTTGCACTGAAGGGAGCATCGCATCGGCCTCAACCTCACGCTGGAGCACAAAAAGCTGCTTTGTCTCCTCCAGTGCAGCTCTATCAGACACCTGTAGCTGATCCAGCCTGGTAACCCCAGGTACATCAGCTTGCACAGGGACCACAGGACAGAGCTGTAAAAACATGCGTGTTAAGGCTCAGCCTTCCCTTTCTGTGTGCCCCTTCCTCCCTTTCTTTCTCAAAGGAAGATAACAGAGCTCTCAAAGGATGCAGCTTGGGGAAAAAAGAAGCATCCCCTGCCTGGATCCTAAAGCTCCTACACTAAGACCCACCTGAAAGGACTTTTATTCAGTATTGCAGTGAGACTCTTTAAACCTCAACTGGTAAATTTCTGAAATCCCATTCACTTATATTATCCCGGCTTGAGTGCCTGCCTGTGGTGTTTGTAACAGATTTAGCTTAATCTAAGCAGATTTAGCACTAATAACTGAAGCTCACTAATGCATATTGCAATTACGTATCATACTGGGAAATCCTGTCCCAGAGGCAACAACATCGCTGCCTCCCAGTAGGGGAAGCAACTAATACTAGTCTAAAAAGATCTCCAGACATTTCAGGCACTGCTCGCTCCCATTTGCAAGTAACCTCATCTACAGAGTTCAAGAAGGCAAAGCCTATGCAGCATGTTTTGTTCCATTTTTAATGATATATGGATTTAATTCAGGATTCCCAGTAACACTCACACTGAACTTTCACATTTGTCGTCCATCCCTCCCCTCCACAGAGAATGTTCTTCATTGGGAGCAGCTGCTCCCCTTTGCTCTTTATGAACTGTATGAGATAACAAAAATGTTTAAAGGGGATTTTTGTCTTACTCGGAACAAAATTACTTTTTTGCCTGTCATAAGCTAAAGGAAGTGGGTCCGCGAGAAGGGTTATGCGGTAATGAGCTCCAAAGGCTGCAGAAGTAAACTGGAAGAGTGAAGACTGCTCCTCCTTAACCTCAAATATTTCCCCTTTACTTTTTAGCTGGTTCATGTGATGGTTGGGTATTTACTGCACATGTGTATCTGATGACTGATGGGTGAACCAACATCAATTTCAACCTCTGCTAAGCCCTACTGTTCCATGAGTACAGAATATCTGGCATTCAGGCTCCCTGTACCCTACCCAAAACAGCACCACACATAAAGCACTGGTATACATGCACTAGCTCAGATTCGTTTGAAACCATTAGCAAGTTATCTTTGTGCTGGTCAGCTTTCTGCCAAATCTGCATTTCCTAGCACAGATGAAATCAACTCTGCATTGTGTCTACTGACCAATTCAACAAAAACACCGTTCTCAACCCACACTTGGCCCATAGCAAAAGGGAAGGGGGACATTAATACGGGAGATCAGGCCTAATATTAATGATCATGTAACTTGAAGGACAAGGTCTAGATTAATTCCGCTGAACTTTGAGTGCTTTGCCAAGACATGTACAGTCAGCAGCCGCGTTATCCCAGACTTCCGCTATAATCAAAGGAAAGCAATACCTGCCCCTCCAGAATGTTATTTAGCTTAGCTGATTTTCCACCTGAATGTGCCTGCCTCTCCTTACTGACTACTAGAAGGAGCCTCAGGCAATGAGCCAGAACCACAGTCAAGCAGGTGAAGTCTGGACCTGAACATGGCATAACACAGCATCACTCCTAACTTACACAGGAACATGAAAAACTGAGGAAAAAAACCCACGTAAATCGATATTTTGCATTAAAACAATGTAAGTATAATTTGAAATAGAGTGTAAAGAGCATTAAGAAAATAAGAAGCAACAGTAGTCGAGAGGAGTTTGCTGTCTGTGTATGTGATTTGCCTCTAAGGGGCACATTACTGTTCTGCCACAGAGCAATACAACTGAACAAAACTTAAGAGCCCCTCACCCCCTGAGGAGTTTGGTCTTTACAGCTCAATATAAACTCGATCCAAATATAAGCCCACCCAAATTAACAGAAAACACTCCCTTTGACTGCAGTACGTTCTGCATCCACTTAACGTTAATTGCTGTTATTAACTGCCATGGGTTAATCACTGAGAAATGCCACCCAGACACAGTTCCTTGCTGTCCACCATTTTTAAGCCCACCACAGCAAAATCACAGAAATAAAACATGCTGGTTCAAAGGAGATGTAACCTTTCAGTACACCTCTAACCTAAAGCTGGCTCCCAGGACAGCAAAGACAGTTTTATTAGTCTGCAACCATGTGGCGATCCGTGTGAAATGAGCTCCGCATCCCAGCCATCATTCTCCTAATCCACCTGTGCGGAGATGGGTAATGGAAAAGGCCAGGGGCCTGACCAACTCTGAGGACTGACCTCCCTTGTCCCCCTGGGAAGCAGAGTGTTTTATTAGCAGGGAAACATGCTGCATTTGCGGGTTTACTACCTGTGAAAGCACTTGTTCTGTGGAGAGTGAAAATTTCAATCTCAAGCACTGTAAACATCATAAACACTACAAACATTTTCAAATAAAGCCACAACTGTCTTTATTATTATCACTTTGCCACATGTCACCCCTGAAGTGCTTAGCAAACACACTCTCACACGGAAATGTACTATTTTGTCCCAGGGGTAGCTAATGAAGTTTTGTAAGTAATGCTGCTGGAGTAGCTGGCAATTACGCACGTCATTTCTGCTCAGGGAAGATGCTGTAGGCCTCTCAGTTTATCTCATTAATTTCCATCTTCCTCTATGTGAACTACTACTCACCATTAAGCAATTTGTTTTCATAGTGATACTAGCAAAGCAAAGGAAAACAAAGACCCTTATTGTGAAAGGTTTTTCCCTAAAAACATCGAGTTTACAGAAGCACATCACCACGTAACAAAAACACCCGAACAAAGTCTGTATTTTAAAAGACAACCTTGTTGCAGCCTGTGTTGCATTTATACGGCTTTTTGAAGATAGCTGTGGTGAAACAATTTGCTGTCTTTTAAAGAGCGCTTACCCAAGGGAATAGAGACGGCATTGCTTGCTTCTGATTCGATGAATGAGGCTAAACCTCTCGTCAAGACAGATCGACCAGGGCTTCTTTGTGGTTTCAGAGTACCCTTTCAGGCTGCTCAGGTTCATGTGTTCACACGAAATCTGTTGAAATCAAAGGATGTTTCATTTGAAGACATAACTTAATCTGTTTTTAGTTTGCCTTCTGGGGAAAGAGTGGAAAGAAGAAAAATGTTAATTGGTTTCATTTAAATCTGATTGTCAATCTGATACACAGCTATGGAGATTTGATGATTTTTTTTCTTTGTCTGTTCTACTTGGCGAAGTTTAAGGCTTACATAATCCCCCAGAGAACAACGCAGTTTGAAAAGCAAATAATTAAGCATTAGTACTATACCCCAAAATCAATTTTCCTGAGAACAAGTCATTTCAGCATTAAAATGTTTATCTTTTTTCCTTTTCAAACCTTGGAGTGGATTCTGCATCCTGAATAATGTTAAAATCATGTCATCATTCAAGACTGTAAGCACAAGTTGCAGTGTCACTGCAATGTACACTGTATACCTTGCCTAGGGTGTCCTGATCTCGGTTCCAGAAGGGATTTAATCATTACCCCAACACATCCCCTTTCCAACAACAAAGGGATTTAAGCAAGTGCTTAACTAAACAGAGGAATCATAGCACATTTGTCTATGCTGTGCTGGCTTAGACATCCAGAGTCTAAAGCCAGGATAAAAACACTGCAAAAGGAGAAGAGATAAAGACCCTGCAGGGAGGAACACTGCAAGTCAAAGTCCTCATAAAGACCAAGAAAGCAAGGACTAAAACGTGCTGGATTCATCAGAAACCTGGAAGTGCCAAAAAATCGCTTAACTGAGAGGTGAAGTTAGCTTTGCCAGCAGCTGAGCAGCAGCCTACAACAGCTGAAGCACAACGGTGACGGAGCCAACGGAGCTATGTCCCTGTGAGCATCACCCTATGGAGGAGCCCCTGCCCGCAGCACCCGCTCTGCCTGTCCCCCTGTCAGCTCGGGCCAGTGCTTTGTCCCCAGGCTCTGCCACATCATTCAGCACCATCCTCTTCCTCCAGATCCGCTCTGGAAAAGGCAGGCATGGAGCTGGGGGGTGCTCCAGCCCTTCCAGCAGCTGGGAGCCAGGGCACAGCAGGCGATGGAAAGCCAGTACAATTTGTATGGCTGTTGCCGTAGCGGTGGTAAGGAGGTAGTGGGAAGCAGAAATAAGCATAGAATCATAGAATGGTTCAGGTTGGAAGGGACCCTAAAGATCATCTAGTTCCAACCCCCTTGCCATGGCCAGGGACACCTCCCACTAGACCAGGCTGCTCAAAGCCTCATCCAGCCTGGCCTTGAACACTTCCAGGGATGGGGCATTCACAGCTTCTCTGGGCAACCTGTTCCAGTATCTCACCACCTTCACAGTAAAGAATTTCTTCCTAATATCCAACCTAAATCTACCCTCCTTCAGTTTGAAACCGTTACCCCGTGTCCTATCATTACACTCCCTGATAAAGAGTCCCTCCCCATCCTTCCTGTAGGCCCCCTTTAGGTACTGGAAGGCTGCTATAAGGTCTCCCCGGAGCCTTCTCTTCTCCAGGCTGAACAATCCCAACTCTCTCAGCCTGTCCTCATAGCAGAGGTGCTCCAGCCCTCTGATCATCTTCATGGCCCTCCGCTGGACCCATTCCAACAGGTCCATGTTCATGTCCATGTCCAAGCACCAAAGCTGCAGCTACTTCTGCCCAAGAGAGGCTGTGCCACGCTGCACCAGCATCAGCTTGCAGTTGATTGTGGAAGGGCTTTTCAATCCACATGCAGCCCAGCCATCAAATTCAGGGGTTGCAGGGCACAGGCTGCTAACAAGCAGATAGGAAAGCAAAGACTGAGAAGAGTTGCAGAAACCCAGCTGAGCCGTCATGACAAAAAGTTGTTCTTTGGGCCCAGTACCAGCCCTGGCTGCAGGGACGGGAGCTGGCACTGCCAGAAAGCCAACAATAAAAAAGGTGGAAAGAACAGCAGTAGAGACAAAGCCAGTTTAAACATGAGTCCTGAACTGACTGTTCTCATTTTGTTCCTTCCTTCCTCCACAGCAGAGTGCCCAGCCTCAGCTCTCGGTTTTAGCCAAACTAAAAAGCACAGGTTTGGCCCCACCTAGAACCATGGAAATTGAACAATTTTACACAGGTGTGAGAGTAAAAACAAGAACCCAGCCTTTGCTGTAGCAGGCACTCTCCACCATGTGCCTTATAATAAGTAAATAAAATTCTCATTCTTTAAGAACCTTAAGCTCTGAAAGATTATTAACTGGAGCATTACATCCAAAGAGCTGCACGCTGCATTGCCACCTCCTTGCTCCTGCTCAGCTCATAATCCCCACGGAAAATTCATAAAAGCTAATATAGCATCTCTTCATGCTGCTCTCAAGATTCACTAAGTTTTAAGCAATGATTTGCACTGCACCCCACTACCCATTTCCCTTCAGTCACATAACAATCAAGGAATAAATGGCATTGCAATAACAAGTACTAATTTTAAGACACAGAAGAATAATGTGCTCTCTACAGAAAACTAAGATTCTGCAATGCTCACACTTAATCGACTCATGGCATTATGAGCAATTACAACACTCAGAATTTGGAGCAATTTTAATAGCTCTTGCAACTTAATAGCTCTTCTATCAAAAATAAAAAATAACCCTGAACCCTGCCTTTAGCACCACCACCAATCTGTTGTGTGATTTACAGACCCTGATGCACTGAGTTCACTTCCTGTTCTGGGCTTCTTCTCACTAGTGTCACATAAACAACAGCACGTGTTAAGATGGTTCATCTGATGAATTAGAAACCAGCATTGAAACGGCTTTTTCAGGCCACTCCTCGACCCTGCTAACATGGCATCTTCCCCCTCCAGCAGTCTGAGCCATTCTACGCTAATGGTAAGGAGCTGAACTCAGGCACAGTAATTAGTAGACACTTGCTCAGCAACCAAGGAAAATGAGATCCCATGCTCATCTACGTAAGCAGGATTGCATTTCCAGAAGTGCTCATACCAGTCCATGGTGTTACTCTGTTAGTTATTAATCTTATAACATCTACCCGGTCAGGAGCAGGGATTTCTCTCATTTTTTTTGTTTTCACTTACGCTTGTCCCCCCCACCAGGGTCAGTTACTCTGGGAACGAAACTTCTCGATTAGTATGTCAGAAGCAATAAACTCCCTGCTAATTGATGTCCTTGTAGGCTTTGACCCAGCTAGTGGAGTTTAGCAGCATCTGCCACTGTTTATTAAGTCACGGAGACGAAGGATGTTTTCAGCTTAATATGCCTGCCGCAGCTTAAACTTCTGTACAACAAAACAAGCAGCTCTACACACATCTCTTGCTATCTCCACATGCATCATCTTGCCTCCTGCCCTCTCGGTGCTGGCATGAGTGGTGGCAGAGATGTCATTTTCTTGAGCATTTAGCCAGGGGGACCCACAAACTGGAGGATAAGTTAACACTCTGCTACCCTCCCAGTTACCACACCATCAGCACAGCAATGTATTTTTAAACGGGTTTCAAATGAATCTCATCTGAGCCTTGAAAGCATTGCATTAAAAAAGAATTTTCTATGAGAATGACGTCTCAGTGACATTAGCACCTGAGGCTTTATGTTGTTCTCCAATGTAAGCGATGGTGCAGTTAAATATGTATTCAAGGGTCAACTGATGATAGATCTGGGTACCATAAGCAGCCATCCTGTTGGAACTGTGGGCATCCGACACCTTTTCCATTTTTTATTAGAGGAAATGCATGCGTAAATGCTGTTGTGCAGAAGTGATGCCTCCGTTAGGTCATGATGGCCCCATTTCCATATATGCTGAACCCTGGAAGCATCTGTCAACGCAATCTGGATTTGGAAATGTCACCTTTGAAAACACACATAAAAACATTAATTTTCCAGGTCATCGTTTTTGTCCTTAAAATATCAGGATTCTATTGGTACCGTTGGGACAACTTGTCCAAGTTAGGGACTGATGCTTTGTTGTCATTTTACCCAGGACCTCAAATGCATGCTTTTTGGCTAAAATAAGCCTGGTTATCCCACTGTTATTGAGAGGTGGAGTGGCTGAATACACAGTTCTCTCCCTACAGTGTGTTCTGTATTTTTCTGTATCTGAGAGAGAGTGAGAAAGAGAGAGCGAGCGAGCAGGAGAGGAACCATGTCTGGAATTTCAGTCATATCGTACTCCTGTCAGGACACGAACCCATCTGGAAACAAAAAGCTAGGAAATAATGCATTCCTTCTACCCCGTGTTTCAACCTTACATTCATGTTCACCACCACTGCTAGGTTAAGTAACTTTAGAAATAAAGCTGTTTCAAAAATAGTTTGGTGTGAGGTTAATTCCTTAACTGAGAGGGAACAGCCTGTGCCAGGCAAACTGTCTGCTCAATGGAGACTGAAATGAAAAAACCTACCTGAGAAGTGCTAATGTACTTCAGGAACCTCAAGGCCTCGTAGTTGAGGGAAGGAGTTGGACTTGCCCATGGCTGTAGTTCAATGTGCCATCTTACAGTCTGCAAAGCAAAGCAAAACAAAAAACACCTTAAAGGAACAGGATTTATTTCTCAGAACAAGCATAAAATGCAAGGGCTAAAAAATTAAGGAGATTTAATTTCAAACAAAAAATGTTTCCTAAGGGCTTGTCTACACACGAAAGTCATTTCAGAATAAAGTAGGATTTGAACTACGGTGAAAGAGCATCTAGCTCTGATTTATCGTGATCAGCTTTGAAAGCAGATGTAGGTAATTCAGAAAGAAAGGGCTATTCATCTAGGATACATGTGTCAACACGGTTATTCTAGGACACCCAAGTAAGCCCTAGCTTATAGAAACGCATAAAGAAAACCAAGATCTGAATAACTAAATCCTCTAGCAAAACATCTGAAAACAGTGAAATAACTTTCATTTTTTATCTATCGCGTATCTCCGCTTGATTGCTGCTGAAACAATAACGTGGACTGCAAACACTAATCACCAAAGGAAACCTCTGCAAACAACCTCTTTCCCTTTTAAAAATCTAGATTAGATAGAAAAGCTAACTGCTTGCAGTCTTTGAGAAAAATCCTCTTCCTCTCCCACACTTGCCTGATGAGATACACCACAATTCTTTGTTTTCCTGAAAAAAACACCAGTGTGGCTGCCCATAGCCCAACCGCTCCTCATTTTCATAGCCCCAGGGAAGCAGCTTTGGTGGATGCTTTCTGCTCTTCCTGCTCCTCAGCTTCAAACCTCCGGGATCCTGTCAGCTTTTCCAGCAACACTTCCCACATAGACAGAGAGGGACAGAAGAGGTCTTTCAGACACGTGCTTGCAGAGCAACGGGGCTCTGCGCTCCCATCTGTGCCACCTTCTCCAAATTCTGCCTGCTTTTGTCATGCTGGGAAGTTTAGACGTGTTATCTCTTGCCCCCAAGTAGATAAAAATACAAGCACAGTGTTAAGTTGTACTAAATTAAGATTGATTCCTCATGGCTTTTCATCTTCAGGCACCACAGCTCACTTCTATGGCTGGGCAGGTAGTATCAAGCTTCCCTTTAATCATCCCCAATTAACTGAGCTTCCATAATGAACAGGATGAGGGGTTTTTTTCCCTACAGGTTCATGTTGACATTCAATAAAATACCAAACAAAAACCCCATCTGGGATTCCCAAAGGACCTTAATTCAAATGAAGCCCCAGAAAACATATAGGAAATAGCAATTAACCGCAGAGGACGGAGGCAGATGAGAGAGGCGAGGTGCTGAGCCCCCAGAGACGACTGGTCTGTGGTGCCAGGAGAAGAGCCAGCACGGTGACAGCAGGGACCCTCTGACGCCAGAGAGGAACGCAGGAAAGAAAAAGAGTAGGCGAAACTAGGAAAGAAAGATGATTAAAGGGGATCGATCACCAGACCAGATGGAGTTTGCCTTGAGCTGATACCATGAACTGATATTTTTGCAGCTTAAGTAAACATAGTCTGGAGTGAACATGAGCCAGGAGGTCTGTATGAGGTTTATTGTTCTTTTAAGGTTTGCTCTTTGGTTTTGTTTTTTTTTTTTTTTTACTGTAAATAGATGCTGAAAAGCACGTTTGAGATTTTTTTCCCCCCAGAAGCAGACAAAAGTAGCATTTCCCACCCTGAAACTTGCTGCCTGCAGCAGATGTGGGCTCCTATACCCTGCATAGCACAGGGCTGGAAGCAAGTGAGCTCCGCAGCACCACATCCCCCTGACCCTCTGAGCACAGAAGGCAACCTGCAAACATCTCACAGCGGGAGGATAGGTGCACGCCGGGGAGGGAAATGCCTATAATCTTTCAGAATGAGTCACAGTTCACATGGCTGAATAACGTTTGCAATACAGGAATGCTGCAGTTTCAACAGGCTTTGAAAGCTGAAATGAAAATGAAGACTGACAATCATTTTCAGGCAAAAAAAACCCACAACCCACCACCAGACACCTAAACATCTGTGCCCAGTTATTCTGAAATCTATTTGTGTGAGAAGTAGCTCATTAAGTAGGGGAATTGCAGGGTGGCCATTGTGGCACTATTCAGCAAGAATTCCCTCTGCACATAGTTGACGGGGAAGAAAAAGAAAAAAAATCCCTATAATTAGCCATGTGAATGAGGTTCTTTTTCAGCAGAGTGCAATATCCAAGAGCCACCGCAGCTTACTCTTAGGTTCTTAAAATCTTGAAGATGACAAACTGCCTTCCCACTGACTACAAAATGTATCAGTAAATACCTGAAAATGAAGATAAAAACTCCAGTGACTTAATAATGCAGTTTCACTAAAAAAAAAAAAACAAACAAAAAAAAACAAACAAAAAAAACCCCAACCCACCAAACCAAAAAACTACAAAACAAAACACAAAGAGATCAACCTTTTATATAGTTTTTTAAATTTAGGAGCACTACATAAATGCTACTTTTGTGACAGAGATCAGACCTGAGCTCCTGTTTGACGGCAATGCTTTTGAATAGCTTCTCAAACATCACACTTGGTTCCTGGCTCCTTACTAAGCAGCAGCCCATTTCCATTCACTAATGAATACATGAGAGAAGTCGGTGCCTAACCCCTACTGAACACCCCTATGGGGCACTTCAATAGCTCCATTACAACAGAGTCACAGAGGATGAACAGGGGTGAAAATCCAGTACATCTCTTGGACCAGGTACACCCTCCCAGCGGGTAACTGATGCCAGTGATGCAGTATGGGTATGTTCAGGACTCACAAAATATCCTCCTGAAGGAGCCATTCCCTAGGTACCTCGGTAGCCTTCATTTATAGTTTTCCAGGTAATTTTCAGCCTGTTTCATAGTGTTTCCATGTAAGCCTTCTCAAACAAACTCTGCAGATAAAATGCATCCAGTCCCTGTACACAAAATGCTTTGTGAAAATCAGGTTCACTCCTGATAAACACATGTTCCTTATTTGGAGGAGTTTTTCCCCTCTAGACTTTGGAATTTTATTTACTCAAAGCAAACCTAGCTGTGGCATCATGATTTGGATTTTCTTGCTTGTACCACAGAAACCTCCAGAGTAAAGAACTGAGAGCAGGTCCCTGTGGCTGCTGTACAAAACAGGCTGAGGAGCAGCTCCTTTCACAGGGGGCTTCTACAGCAAGTACACAAGAGGAGCAGAGGAGGTATTATGGTCCATATTATGCAACTTTGGATATGAAATTCCGACAGACCTCCCCAAGGTCGCCCAGGAGAAGCCAGAAAACCAGTTCAGACTTTCTGCATCTCTGGCTATTGACATCGCTGTGCCACCTCCCTGTGGTAAGGACTCATCCAATGAGACACCATGACTCTGTTTCCCAAACACCAATATATCCTGATTCCACATATAAAGAGATGATGGTACCTGGAAAGTTGCCACTTAAAAAATATCATACTGAATATCTTGAAGTATCCCTCTATTTACATTGTTTCACTTACAGACATGTTACCTGAAACTAGCACTGTAAGAAAAATCAGTCTTCAGCAAGACTTTATCACAGGCACTGGTCAAACACTGACGTCAGCTACCCCAGGAGGGTAATGGATATCTAGATCGACGTCTAAATTTTCCCCACATGAGACAAGCACAGAGCAAAGCAAATCTTAAGGTAATGCCATTGCTTTGTTAGGAAAACTAGGAGGCATTTGAAGGTCTGATTTATTTTTTTTTCCCAGGTACTTCACACTTAAGGATAAGGACTGATGTTTCCTTCAAACCAATCTGACAGTAATCTGCAGTGACTTTTCTCTGGAGGCCACTTCTTTCTAGATTTTTCTCCCTCATCAGCCATCTATGACAAGCATCTGATAATCTCTTAATAATTTGTAATATATATATGGTATCATTTGTCCTAAAAACCTGAAATAATAGTATAAAGTTTAAATCAACGTGTGCAAAGGGCTCACAAATCAGCAGGTGTAAAGTTGTAGGTTTGCAAAATTTCTGGCTTTCCTAGCATAAACTTGAACACAGAAATGATTACAATCTTTCCAGATCAATCCTAATTTCACTGCAGTAATTCAAACAGCCCAATCCCCCCTTCCCTTCTGCTTACATTTGAAAGGGAATCGGTATGTTTTCCATACTTCCATCTTTTTTAATTCAGTAACTGTTTTTTCCTCTCCTTTCATTCTCCTTCCTTTTTAGCAGCCTATTAAAATACAGAAACGCATTACCCATGTTTATAAATAAAAATTTGGGAATCTCATTGCCCTGCCAAGCAGTCTATTGCTTCCAATGAAGAAATAAAAGACTTGTCAATACATACACAGATGTCTTAATTGAGGGAAAAATATAAAATCCTCTGATTAAACTGTGCAACAACAATTTTTTACGTTTGAGGCAGGACCAAATGTGAGTGGAAAGTACTTGTGGCAATAAACTCCATCAATAAAACCATAAATATTCGCTAGCCATAGAAACAAATGACATGCACATCTTCACCTCCAACCCTTCTGGCTGTACTCTGTGTATCACCACGCTCACTCCTTTTGGAAAGGTACAGCAGAACAGAGCTTTCTCATGGTGAAATTTTGCAGGGGTTTTATCAGTTTAAAATGCAATGGGTGGGATTCCAATTGCAAAATTTCAGACAAGGCAAACGTATATTTACTGGACCGTATTCCTGAAGGCTCAAGAGTAGATTGTCCCTAGATATGATTTATAAGGCCTGGGCATCATTTTATTTGGGCTCCCTCTGGAACACCTGTGGCCTTAAGCAAATGATTTTGTAGTGGTCTTGTTTCGTTTTTTCCCCTTAAATAATGAAAGCAGGGTGCTGCAGCCCACTCAAGTACTGGCTTTACGGGACAAGCCATCAGGCCTCATGAGGGACACGCAACAAGTGCAAAGCCTGCTGAGATGAGTGGGAGGGCTGCTGAGCGTGGAGGCGGCCAAACCTGGCACGCTGCTCCTCTTGCTGATGACATGGAGTGACTCCAGCGGTGAATGATCCCTCGTGAACACCCACGTTTAGTTTCAGAGGCAATTAGCTCGTTGACTCCAAGGGAGAGCTGTGAATGAAGAAAACATTCCTGCAGTGCGGAAAACCAGGACCAAGCTCCTGCAGGGGGCTGGGGAGCCAAGTTATTTGACAGGACAGACGAGGCAGACAGAGTCTTTAAGGGAATGATTCATCTCTAGAGTAGACATCTAAAATAAGTAAAATGAGTCATGCACTGGAAACATCCATGTCTCTCCATGACCTTCAAAAAAAACCTGGAGGACGGGCTCAGCAACACCTAAACCATAGACATTCAACATCCCAGAAGAGGAACCCCAGACCAGAATATCATCCATGCCATGCTGCAGACAAACTTGTATTTTAGGGGGCTGAGCCTATTCTTTAGTTCTGAGCCTCAAGCAACACCTAATTGCACTTCATTCTTCAGCAGGGCTGAGTAACTCCAAACGTTTTATGTTTGGAGCAGCAATACATGGCACAAGGAAAACAAACTCCACCTCAACAGGAAAGAACGAGTATGCCTCAGCCTCAGCAAAGACCTCCTTGAGAAAGGCCAGTTCATAAGCTCCCCTTTACCTAAATGTAATCAGCATCATACAGAGGGCTCACAAAAGGTATGCCCATAAAAACATGCTACATTACAACGTTAATTTAGAAGTAGCAGGGCCACGCACAGGCTCAGTAAGCTGTAATTTAAAATACAGGCTTACAAAGTGACTATGACTCATATTTAAAGCTCTGAGTGAATTAATTTCTATGGTGGTTGGCTTTACAGGTATTCCATCCCCTACATGTCTGAACTGCTTCTTTCCTTTTTCTTCTTTATTATTATTATTATTTTCTATTTTTCTTTGCAGTTCAGCTTTCTTAAACATATGATTTTTTTGCTAAGAAACCATCTTGCAGAAATTGTTACATACACTCCTGCTCTGTATATGTACACGTATTGAGAGATAAGCACTGGGTTCCCACTGAGGTGTCAGGCATTGGGAGCATCACAGGGAAACGCAGCTGACATCTAGACCTGTAGCCACCTAAACCAAGAACTTCCAATCCAGCAGCAAAACTTTCAAGCGCTGCATAAAGTCCATAATGAACTGAAAAAAAAAAAAATAAATACAGGAAATCTTTCTATTTCCCCATTTTATACTTTTCCAAGTTCATCTAAAGCAGAGGCATCTCTGACAACACTGCATGCAAGCACACAGCCTTCTCTATACCCAGCCACCACCAGATTGCTCCATCCTCTGTATGCATTGGGTTGGTGCAGTGGGACAAGCAGGCCACGTAGGCAGTCCCTCCCACAGACGAACTCCAGTGCTGTAAAACTGTAGTGTGTTTGTTATAGAATCACAGAATGGTTTGGGTTGGAAGGGACCTTTAAAGACCACCTAGTCCAACCCCCCTGCCAAGGGATACCTTCTGCTGGATCAGGTTGCTCGAAGTAAATAGCGTTGGTCCCAGTACGGACCCTTGCGGGACACCACTCATTACTGTTTTCCACTTGGACATTGAGTCATTGACTGTAACTCTTTGAATGCAGCCATCCAGCCAATTCCTCACCCATCTAACAGTCCATCCATCAAATCCATATCTCTCCAATCTAGAGGTAAGAATGTTGTGGGGGACCATGTCAAAGGCCCTACAGAAGTCAAAGCAGATGACATCTGTAGCTCTTCCCTTGTCCACTGATGCAGTCGCTCCACTGTACAAGACCACTGGATTAGTCAGGGATGACATGCCCCTGGTGAAGCCATGTTGGCTGTCCCTATCCACCTCCCTGTCTTCAGTATATTTTGACCTATCTTTCAGGAGGATCTGCTCCATGACCTTATCCAAAGATCTGGTGGTGGAACATCAGGCTGAGGAACAAAAGCTTTGTGCCAAGATGAGCAGGCAACGTAACACATACAGTCAGGCACTCCTGTGCAGAATGGCTACTTACCAGAGTAAACCCTGCCTAAGGAAACCAGTCCTGTGATAAGAGCGTTTTCTGCATTAAGTGGGTGTCTTCAATTTAAGTGAGTTTTCAACATGACTTGCGTACGAAGAATTTTAATGACTAGGGGTGTTTTTACATCTGGATGTGCGTGTTTTATTTTCTTGAAAAGGGAACTTCTGGGATGCACTTAACTCTCCCCTAGCTCCTCGCTCTCTGTGCATCACCTCCTCCAAGCCTCTGCAGTGCAGCACACAATTGTCTGCCTGGGAGCAAGATGTGATTGCTGCGAGAGCCAACTTTGGCAGCTCTGAGCATCACCCAGAGGGCTTCGCTTGAGAGCATTTTATCAGCACTTGCTTCCCAAGGCTGCGGTTTGCACCATAAGTAACACTCTTATGCTTAGCAGGGAAAAGGAAAAAAGCAATACGTCTTGAATGCAAAGTTTTACACTGAAACCAAGAAAACAATTTTCTGACTTCAATTCTCATTAGGAAAGCTTTGAGCCACTGCATGGTAATTGAAACTGAAAGAGTCTTTACCCTTGTAGAGCAAATCAGCCTGAACATGCATACATAACCACCCCTGGAAAGGCAGCAATCACCGAGCCTTTCACCTCTGCTCTCCTTTTGTTAATATTCATGTTTATTTTCTGCTCCTTTTGCTTCTGATTTCCCATCTGACGGTATGAAATGGAGCCACACACACACAAATCACAGCTCTCGGCCTCACGAGGCAACTGCTGGCCTAATCCACAGGCAAGCCGTGCTGGCAACCTCCATGCAGAACACCAACAGCTTCGATGCCTTGGGAGGTTCCACGTTTCACACGCAAAGCCCACACTCAAGCTCTCTCCAACTCCACTTTCAGTTGTGTGTCTTTTCCCCCAAACAAGTGTCTCATAAGAAAAGCATACGCAGAAAAAAAAAAAGGATGCTTGGCACCGACTTTAAGTGACAGAATTTATATCCCTTTAAGAATTAAGAAATGGCTTTGGAAAAATAAAGAGTAGCTTCCAAAACTAACATGACACGGCCAGATTTGTAGAGGAATTTAGAGGACTAACGCTCCATTGAATTCAAATCGAAACCCTGACTTCCATAAGAAATGGGTATTGGGAAATGGTTTACCAGGTTTAAATTAACTGTTGTGGACACCCCCCCGTAAATTCACCGGTAGACCTGGGCTTCAGCCTGAGTGCAGGTTTGTGACTTACAGGAAGCTCATCTTTCAGAACACTTGCCAAAATACTAATTTGTAGGCACTTATGAATGCGGAAAGCACTGCATCTACTTTATTATTTATGTAGCATAACTACCACCCCTCACTACCTCTGAGGAATAAATCCACTGTGACCAAAGGAGCTAGGAGCTGCAGAGGTAGAAAAGGGCAGCTTGCACCGGGGAACTCCTCCTCGGACCTTCAAAGGTCACCAAAGCTCTGCCATTGGAAATCCCAGCAACATCAGGGAGAAATACACGTTCATTAAAAGAGAGATTGATTTTACTCTGTGAAGAGACACACGGCCTTAAAAACAGTCAAGTGGTATTTCTTTGCTATGGTAATAAAATAAAATAAATAAATCATGCAGCAGCATTCCAGTGCTATCCAGAGGCTGACAGCGTGATAATTTATATCTGATGGAGATAAAACCAGGAGCCAGAACAGATTGAAATTTATAGAAGCAAATTCTTCAAACTGCTTAAGCAGCATGATACTCAATCAGCTGAATTATTTCCAGTGCCTGCATGCCTTTGCCCACACTTAAGGATAACAGCAAGAAACAGATACAGTAACTACTGGTCACTGCTTGTCAAATTCAGACTTTAGCTAAGCAGAGGCAAGGTCACGGTTTCAACCTGTATTCGTAACTGCTTTAAATGAAGTGCTTTGGTTGAGAAAATATGGGAGGGATAATGGTGGGGGGTGGAGGGGGAAGCTATTTATTTTGCTCTAGGTTGACTTCATTGCAATATTCAAACCACAGTGTACAACAAACAGAATTCATCAGTAAATACTCAGCTAGCTAGATAAGCCGAGTTTATTTTGCAAAAATTCCAGCACTCTAATTGTGATTTACAGATAAGGATGCCTCTGGCAGCCTATCCACTGACTTCAGCAGGCTCTGCCTGAGGCTAAAAACTGGGGAAAAAGAAGGTGCTTTACAGTAAAACTTAGTGCTTTCACACAAATAAGAGCATTTCACACTTGTGCAGTTTTCTCTCTCATCCAAGTGGAGTGCAAATGTCTAAACAGAAACGGTCCACCACACCTTCCAGCCTAAAGGGAGATCTGAAGCATCAGAAAACCCCTTCCCCTTCATCCGCCCCTCCTGGGCAAGGACCAGCTGGACCTTCTGTGCCAGGGGAGCAGGAGAGGGCAGTATTTGTCACTAGGCATCTGCAATAGCACAAAGCAAGTAATCATTAATTCTCATCCATGGGTAAACCGAAAGGCTGAGTAAATTCTACAGGTATTTAGATTTCACAGTGTAAAACCTAAGGTAAAATGGAAAACATTCACAATAAGTACCTAAGGGCTTCCATCAGTCTTATGAGGAGTGGCTGAAGGAGCTGGGGATGTTTAGCCTGGAGAAGAGGAGGCTGAGGGGAGACCTTATCACTCTCTACAACTACCTGAAAGGAGGGTGTAGAGAGGTGGGGGGCGGTCTCTTCTCCCAAGGAACAGGTGAGGAAACAGCCTCAAGTTGCACCAGGGGAGGTTTAGATTGGATATTAGGAAAAATTTTTACACTGAAAGGGTTCTCAAGCATTGGAACAGGCTGCCTAGGGAAGTGGTTGAGGCACCATCCCTGAAGGTATTTAAAAGATGGGTAGACGTAGTGCTTAGAGATTCTATGCTCCCTCCAATCCAACATTCACTTGATTACTTGATCATACTGAGTTTTACTGGATAGCTAGGGAAGACTTAAAAAGCCAAACTTCACTTTTTTCTTCTTCAACTCCTTATTTCATACAAGCTTTAGTTAATAAAGCAAGGTAACGGAGCTCCACAGAATAAAATGCATACTAGCTTTAAATGTCTACACACATACTCCCTTTCTTGTTTTTAAAACAACTACGTATTACTGCCCTCAGTCTAGAGCTACGTAAAAGTCTTCCAAGCAAAATAAAACAGTGTTTTGGGCAATCAGTTCCCCATGTCCAGAAAGGGAACAAGAGCTGGCTTACAAGTTGTTAGGATTTTAAGCACAAGACAATATGTTTATTTTCCAATTTATAAAGAAAAAAATAAAGTTTGTTTCAAAGCACACAATTTTGAAATAGTTTTTGTCCAAGACAAGTATAGACCCAAGTATCATAAGCCCACGGAGGATGGGCTTGGGTAAATATGCACCATGCTCTTTAGTTAAGGACATTTTCCAATGTTTTATTGCTAATTCTGAGCATTATACAGAATATAGCACTGAACAGCTACGTGGTTTGACCCTGAGCTCCTGATGTACCCAGAATTCCCAGATTTCATAATGAATAATAATTGCAAGATCAAACCATTAATCAAGACATCTAACTAAGAAGAAACACATCAGCTCAGCAGCAGCCAATTGACACATAATTGCTTCTTGTCTAATTTTCTCAAAAGAGCGAGAGAAAAGGAACAAGATGCCATCAGTTGCTTTGCTCTATTCAGGATGAAACAAAGTTCACTTATTTGAAAGTTTCAGAACAAAGTTTCAGAACAACCATGAGGAAAGCCCAAGAAGAGACACGACATCAGTATTAACAAATTTTATTGTTCCTTTGGGGTTTTTTCAGGCAGCTCCTACCCTGCAGCATTCATCACTGGGATAATCTCGATCCTCCACTACTGCCGTCAACTCTGCAGGGAGCAGGAAGAACTTCAAACTGGTTCTTATCGTTTTTAGGCTTCTAAGTGGCAACTATTATTTAACATTACATGCCATACCAATAGACATTACCATCTCTTCCCCCTAGCATTTCAAACACTGTCTCTTTGTAAAATATGAAAGAGGATGCTAAATAAAGGGCACTGACTTTGAAGCTCCCAGTTAATTATTTGACTTAGCTAGCTGTTAGGAGAGGAATGAGGAAGAGGGCTGGGGATGGATGGAGCAAAGCTGGGGAGGTTAAAGTAGCAACGGCAACTCTCCCATGCCAACCTTCGCTGGTTCTAACACCATTTTCAATGGCACACATTTCCCAACCAGGTCCAGCTCCTGGCACATCACCAATATTTGCTTCTTTGCTTACTTTTCATCTAGGTTAATTTTCCGCAGCAGACCACCCTGTCCCACATACCCAAAAAAATAGTGACTTATTACCTCATCAAAACCAGTAGCAAGAGCACAGAGCATCCACTATTTTAGCAATATCACTAAGAGAGATGAGTTGCCTAACTGGCTCTTTGCAGGCCTTTCCCTGCTACGCTCTCAAGGCCCATGAAGTTTGTGTCTTCCACAACCAAAGAAGAGCAGAAGGTTCAACTCCTTCAGTCTGCGGGAGCCACAAGGTCAGTCCTGGAAATGACCCAGAATTTTGTCACTTCCAGAAAAACCTACAGCAATGCACCTGAAATCTATCAGAAAGTGGAACCCGAAGTAAAGCAAGTCACTTGTTAAATAAACTGTTGGTTAGCTCCTTCTGCAACAAGCATGTGAGCCCAGAGGTTTTCCATGCAAAATCAGAGCAGTTGGCTTGACCTGAAAATCCTAAGAGACTTCAGAAGCCAACGGCTCACTGAAAAGTCCTCCTGGTTCTATATTCCCAGAGACAAGGGAAGACCCCACTGCATGACGGGGAGAGGTGGCAGCAGGAAGGACGTTCCTCACAAGGGATTTGCAAAGCCAAAATAGTTCTGTGGTACTGACGTTCGAAGAACACTGCAAAGCCATTTTGTTCCCACCTGCAGAGCATGCAGACTTTGGTGAGACACAAGATTTCTGTGTATGCGGCAACAGCTGCTGGAACTATTACATTTATCATTACACAAAGACATAAGGAAAGGTCTATTTATCATATTTACACATGTGTGTCAGGGAGGACATAAATTACAGGGCTAGTTTTTAAATGTTGCAAAACATGAAAAAGCAAGCAAAACAACCACCAATGGGTTCCCCCAGAGCCAGAACCAGGACTTGTGCTCTTCAAAGGGTCAGCCGTCACCCGAGGACACCCTGTGCACCCATTCCCTGACAGTGCGGTCCATGAGCACCTCACAAACAGCACTTTTCTTGATGGCACGTGAGCCTGATGGCACATTTAAAAGCAAGACTGCTGAAGATGGGACAGAAGATCAGGCAGGGGAAAAATGTGTCATTGAAGATCCAAACTCTTCCACTTAGTACTGCACAAACAGCTGGGAACATTTCAGCCATTTCCTGCTTAAAGTGAACAAGCTGTTGCCATAAGAGCAAGTTCAAAATCATGGCTTTCATCTCTCCGTTACCCAAGGCATCAGTCCATTTGCGCACATGGTTTCTATTACCCTTAGACTCAAAATAGGACAGCGTGTCACCCTGTCACTCTTGTACACAGAAACACTAACATAAACAACAACAGGGGGAGTAATGTTTGTTAGGACATACATGCAATACAATTAAAAGAAAAATTAAATCAAATNACTTATTCCAGTGAACATTTGATCTTAGACTTCAACAGCACAGAAGGGCTCTGGACAACGTTTCATCGCACACAAAAGCATCTTGGTGCTTATCTGCTAGCTACGACGCCACTTGAGTTGATTAAATGACTTCCATCCACTGCACACACAGCTTGGAGCGCTGAACGGCCGTCCAAGATAAACACAGCTCCAAGTTAATATTAGAACAAGTGATAAGAGGGGGCTGCTGCGGATGCCATCAAAGATTAGCTGTGCTTCACACAGACTTTCTCACCTACGCGTTAAGTCTTTTATCTAAGCTGCGCTGTGAGTGACAGCCGTCACTAACAGTCTGCAGGAGGAGGACAGCATGGTCCACCACAACCAAACCAAACTGCTTGTGTGAAGACTGGAGGACCCTCATTAACTCTATCTAAGCCTCCAAATTCTACATCTGGCATGGCAGCAACTACCGTGCAGCTTTGAAGCAGATGCACATCTCTGTTAACTGCCTGGCTGGATGGGTAAATGTTGATGCAAATTGACTGAACAAACTGGGATGAAAAATCTTACTGGCGACAAAGTTAAATATTTGTCTCAAAAGAAAGCAGCTAAAGGTCAGAGATGCAGAGGAAAAACCCTAAGGCTTCCTGGGAGAATTTTACTTGTCCCAGATCTCTCTTTCTGGCCTCTTCTCTCTCCAAAGAGGGAAGTTTTGGAAAAGATTGTCCACCTTGAGAACAGCTGGAATAAGGAAAGCCACATGTTCAAAACTGTCCTCACTTCTATTATTTCTCATATAAAACACGAAACGTGACAAAAGATGATTTTTGGTACTAACTCTGATCATTCTCTTCAAGGCTGTCAAAATTTCTGACTTTCAGGGACTCTTGCTCTTTTCCCATGACAAGACTGACTTGCTGTGCAACTGACTTTCGTACCAGCACTCACCTCCTCCCACCTCCTGCTTGACAGCTGCTCTCCTGCAGGAGACATCCTCCCTCCTCCGAGCACCTACACAGAACGTGAAGGCAAGTCCTGCTTGTTCATTCACTGCTAATAAGGTCTGATAACCAGCAGTACACCAGGCAACCCAATCCAGCACCCAAAACACAGTGAACCGTGGACGGGTGAAGAAAGAGGTGAGAGCAGAGGACCTGTTTAGTGAATTGCTGCCCTTTAGTGGTACACAGAGGCCATGTCCAGAGCTGCTCAGCCACTCTCTGAGCATCACCGTGTGGGCAGGAGGGCAGTGTGGGTTGCTTATCCACACAGCGGTCCCCTTCAACAGTTTGAGCTGAAGACAGCAAACGGTGCTGCATCAAAAAAAGCAGGGTTTTTGTGCACCCGCTACCACAGGTATAAAGGATTCACGTTTTGTAAAAAGGCCCATGGACCATCTAGCCTGGTTCAAGAAAAAGATGGCACAACTGCAGCCGCCATCATGGAGCAAGGTATCTGCAGAAGAAATTACTATCTCGGTCCCTGGGTTATGTCCTTATGCAGGAAAGCTCATATACCCCGAAAAACATTTTTTTCTATGCCACAGTTACCTAGAAAATATTATGCCCCTGCCTTTATATGCTGAAAGAAAGCCTTGACTAGCTATTTGAAAGAAATCTATATTGTTGGATATAATTAAGTCTCATAAAGCTGTAATGACTTTCTGAAGGATAATATTCCCCAGCTGCTACTCAAAAATTCATGAAGGAAGAACTTATTTTAGGTAATAAAAAGTGTGTAAGAATCAAGGTTATTCTGAGTGATCATTTACCTCACAATCTCGCAAGCGACATCACTGTCAGAAACAATATCACCATCTCTTCTTTATGGTCTACCATAAACATATTTCCTTTGCAGTTAAAATACAGGGAAAGGCCAGTATTGCCCTTGTTTGGCTACTTAGAGAAGCATTCTTGTGCTTGGGTACCTTCCGGTGCCTCAGCTGCCCCCGTTTAGAGGCAGAGCTGGCTGCCTCTCCCCAGATTTGGTTGCCGGCTGTTGAAAACTGCTATCAATAGAAGTTTGTTCTTTTCTTCCAAACACAATAACCTCTCTCAGCCTGTGCCATTAGCCCAAATATCTGAACAAAAACCAAGCAAGGCTCTCACAGCTGTTCCCCAGGTACTCATGTCCTGAAGCCAGAAGCTCCTACCTTGTGCTAATCTTACAAGCTAAGCAACTTTGGGTTGGTATATAGTTGGCAAGAGACCTCCAAGTGCTGGAGGGAAAAAGTTGTCAAGTCCTCTGAGGTCCACTAAGTCACCACAGGACAATTATGATGGGGTTAGGTCTCTCTAGTGAGGTATTAAGCCAGGGCAAGGATCACTTACAGTCTTTAAAGATTCCATTACCTCTTTTTATTACATTGATGTTAGATCATTGTTCGGGCTAAATTCCAGTTTGGCTAATCACATTGTACCTGCCAGACTGCTTCTCTAATTGCAGAGCAGGTGAATGTAGATGGAGAGACCTCAGGAGGCTGACTGGACCCTACCTCCCTCCCCTGAAGCACAACTAAGGATAGTTAGACCTTCCCTGTGTGGCTACCCAAAGTCCACATTTCTTCTAGGGAGCCTTTCCACTGCTTACTCAACCACAATGTTAAAAGATTTTCCTAATATCTTGCCTGAAAATTAAGCCAGTTACTTCTTGTCCTACTTGCAGCGGACCTTGGGAACAATCGCTCATTATGTCCTTCAAAAAAAATTTTTTTTTCAGTTTGAAGAGTCTTGGCACATTCCTCTCAAAACCTACTTTTCCCTATTCAAAACAAGTAGCAGTTCTGCCAGGCTTTCCCTGCAGGCCTGCCTTCCTGCACTTCTTAATGCCTTTTTCCTCCCAGTGAGACTCTCTCCAGTCTACCTATGGCTAAAGGAGGTGCCCGAAAGTAGGAACACTCAAAAGGATAACCAATATTCAGCTCTTCAGCATCACACTCTTCTGTAACAGAATCACAGCTGCAACTCAAGTTCGTCAAAGCTGGGATGCTATTCACTTCTCAATGCGGCATTTAGAGAACGCTGTAAAGCTTGTCATGTCTGGTACACAGGTGAGGTGCCTGGAACAAGCTCTGGGTTTAAATTCACCAAGAAATCCAAAACTCTGCCTCCTCCCATGCTGCTGCCCCTTCTTCTGGCTCAGCCTGGGCAAATCTTCTCCTTTAAACACAGCCCGATGTGACTCGCTGCACAGCTTCCAAACCGCTGTCATGTTCAACTTTGCTGTAACATTAAAACATTGCTCCAGGCATACATAATGAATAAACGGCTATAAAAGTTAAGTCCCAATCCAAAATGGGCCAGCTATTACACCGTGGGATACGGAAAAACAGACGGATACATTTGACTTCAGAACAACCAAGTTTTCTCCAAGAATTTTGGCTCCTGCTCATCAGAGTAACTTCCTATTCAAGCACTGCCCAAAGTTTACCAGATTTTTAAATACGTGAAGTCAGCTTGAAAACACTATACATATAGATATGACAATGAGAACACCTGAGGTATTTTTTTAACAGATTTGTAGAAGAGTTAACAAGGACTCTTTGCCACTGACATAAATACAAGTAGCACTGTCATTTTAAAATTAAAAACCAAATGTATAGTTTAAGTAAAATCTGAGCAATAACGTAATGCTAAATTGCATGAGGTTATTCTGAACCTGACGTATTATTAGCTGCCAAACAGTTATTCCACATAACTCTGAAGATATCACTCCAAAATAATTCGTAGATTTCAATTTCATTAAAGATGAGACTGTTATCAATCATTACTGCAGAGAAACAGTAACCTCTCATAAATAGTTCCTATTTAAAGAAAAACAAAATGTGCAATCCAACAAGAAACAGCAAAAGACAATTGGTCTGTATTTACAAAGAAGCAAAACACTAATGTATACAATTGTAAGTAATGCCTATAAAAATATAATGTCACAAGATTGTTCTGGTTTAGGCAATGATACTTGACGTTTCAAAATATGTTACAATCCCAGACATAATATAAATGGGCCCAGCAGCAAATCTAACTCTTAGCTTTTAATCACTGAAGGCAAACATTTTTATATCCCTGGATATGAGATGAAAGAGTCCCCAAAATAACACCAGGTTAACTTTGGCAGCCCACTGCATTTCCCACCTTCGGACAGCCACAACAACAGATGAAGTGATTTCCAGATGATATTACAATTCTCAAACTAAATTTATTCCAGCAAGCACGCTTTCCGAAGATGCACCTGTGGCTGCCACCTTGCAGCCTCAGGCGTTTCTCCAAGCCTGCCTTACAGGAGCTGCCCCCCACCGCCCCGCTGCACCCATGCAGAAAGCAAGACCCTGAACCTCACTTTTTAGGAGAGGCAGTCACAGCACTTGCTACATGATCAAGCAGTACTGCAGGAACTTAAAACACCTCCCTGGACTAACATCAGCCTTTTTTCTTTCACACATAACCATATAAAACTTTTTTTTTTCTCCTCCTCCTCCATGGAAATAAATCTGCCCAGAAGGCAAAGGACTCCAGCTTTGCTTAACCAGACTCTGGGAGAGTTCTCCTCCCCATTTCAGAGCACGGGAGCCAACATAACCTTCTTATTGCAGTCACTGTGATAAGAATTTGCTGTTATTTCAAATTCCAAATGCAACAAAATTATTATTTTTTTTTTACCATCACATCCTACAATAAAATTTAAAACTCACCTCACGTGTCTCTAGCGCTGTGTGGGTGCAGACCTCACTAACAACTATTGCAAGAGCAGGTACACGTAGCAAAAATTCTGTGTTTCCATGTAGCTGGAGGTTTTAGCTGTTCTATACATTACCACACCAGTGCTTAACACAACCGGGGCTTAGAATCACAGTTTATAAACATAGTTGGGCATTTTATTATCAACAAGGCAGTTTTAAGCACTCCCACCAAAATACAAATGGCATTACAAACTTCCATTTGCTTCACATTTGCAGCATAACATATCACTCATCTGAAGACGACCATCATATGCTCCCAGTGCTGAATTTTGTTTATTATTTGTCAGCAAGAGCAACAGCATCTGCTCTTTGGTAAGCTCCACCGGGAGCAAAACAGCTGGGAGCAACACAGCTCCCAAAGGCACCAGAACAGGCAGCTCCAGCAGCTCCCAGAGCCGTCACACAGCTAAATTACTTTATTCCCTGCTGCTTTCCATCAGCAATTTTTATGCGTGCATCTTAAGGCACGAACCGACACTTGTAACCATGGTGGTCAAACCCTCCCATCCGCCGCAGAGTCACTCTCTCCGCTGACACGGAGATTTACCAACGGCTGGGAAAAGCGCAGGACGGCACAGGCAGTTCCCAGCAGACGCAAGGGCCATTTATGGAGGAGCCCTTCCCGTCATATCTGGGTCTTTTTTTTTTACTGTTTTATTTTTCCTCTTTTGGTGCTCTTAGTTGTTTGACTGAAGTTGTGCTTGGGAAATAACACAACTCTGCTTCAGGAAGCTTTGTAGTGATTCAAAGTAAGCATGAGATAATTTCCCTGCATGTTTTTTGCAATTTTTTCACGCGGCCACAAAGCAAGATATTCAACCAGACCTATGGAAACACTCTGTTCATCAGTCTTCTGCATTAATTCAGTGATGTAAGTGTGAGCAGAGTTATAACCAAGTGGCACCAGGAAAACAGAGTAAAGTCTGGCCACGCTGATTTTTCATTACTGCCATCCTGCTGGCTCACTTATCACAACATATTCCAACACCACCACCACAATCAGCAGCAGGGGGGGAAAAAAAAAAATACCTGAAAGCCTCTGCAGGCTTCAAAAACGGACTGACAGTGGCTTACGGACAGATATAAGACACAAAAGCAGATAAAACCCACAGCAAGAGGCAATCCCAGCCTGGAACAGCAGGGAGCCCGTCCCTCTCCCCCAGGCAGCATTTCCACACGCCAGGACGCTGCCCTGGCAGTGGCTCCACGCTGCCGCCTTTCTCCAGAGCTGCTGCTAGAAGCCACAGACCACCAATTTAAGCAGCTTTTTCTGATAAGAGCCCCCGTCTTGTCTTAAAACAGTCTGAAGTGAAATACAATGTTTCCTGATGACAAAAATCAAATGTAAAACCAAAATAATTCACCTGCTATTTTTGTTTTAGCCGTGATGCACGATCTCCACTTCCACAAGAAAAAATGGCAGTGCTCAGACCACTTCACTTTATTTTCTCATCACTTCTTTCCTGCTCCCCATTTCTATTTAGCAACTCTATTTCAAAACCAGTAATTCCCAGAATTTCACTCCCACTGCCTCCAAAGCCTTATCTTCACTTTGAGTACGTTTTCTTAGCCTGAAGTAACAATACTCAAGTCAAATAGCTGAACGTGGAAGACACCTGATGGTCTCAAACTTAACCTGGCAACTCCACCCTATATTATATTTAGTAATATTTGCATTTTACTTAATTAGTGGGATTCAAATGAGACCTCGGCAGCAATGTGCCAAACACCACAAACCGCAGCAGCGATGTTTCACACACTTCACCTAGAGACACACCAAAGTGCGCTGTGGGCTTTCCAGAGCTCTCCAACACCGCAAGGCACGGCCAGTTCTCCGGTACGACAAGCGGCCTCCCCTGATGCTACTTCTCCACTAGGATTTCCTCAAAAATCATTAAATAAATGAGGATATGCTTTACTTTTGCCTCCTGTTTTTTGATGCTTAGCACACGTTTTCAAGAAACCATCTGAATCCACATGATTACAATTTTTACCCCCCGTGAATGCTGAACTTATTCCATAATTACAATCACTTACAAGTTGGGCTTTAAGAGAACACCAAGCAACATGGCATTGACAACAAAAATCACAAAAACTGACACTGCAAGAACTAGATGCATCAACATGGTATCAATACCACCACACATCAGGATGCCACATAGTCATTACGCTGAAGAAATATGTGACAATGATTTTGTCCTCATCATTGCTACAGTGGTGAAGGAAGTAAGGGAGTATCTCATTGCTCCTTCTAAACCTTTCAGAAAACCAGGGACAGAAAACAGCAGTTCTATTTTTCCATCACAACTCCCCATGGAAGAGGAGGTGAATTTCAAATTCAAACTATACACGAGTTCATTGTCCACCTCCTCTTTAAATAAAAAAAATAAATTACTGGGGGCACACAGGCAAAGAAAAGAAAGCAGATTTGCAAATGAGACCCTGTGATCACAGGACATCTGCTCAGATGGTGGGCTGGATGTTAGCAAGAGGTCTCTTCATCAAGGGAGTCGGAGCAAACCCAAATAAAACTTCAGTTTAAGAACACTAGAAAGTTTAGCCATTCAATGATAGCTCTGGCTTTATTCTTGTCAAGGCAAACATCAGAAATAGTTATTTACTTTGACCAGGAAGCTGATCCCATCTCTAGCAAAATCCCGTTTGCTCCTCTTCACGGTCATTCTAGCTTCTTTAAGTATCTACACAGACCATTACTACTGCACCCCAACAGCAGGGCCTCAAAAGAAGTGACAAACTACTCTTTCCCAGCCTGTGAAAGCTGGCTTGTCCCCCATGAAAGACCGCAAAGAAACCACAGCAGAATAAACACCTGGATCTATAAGTGATTCCTGAAAGACTGGCACCTGCCAAAACCAAAGAGGGGGTGGAGCTGGGTGAAGAAGGCAGCATCCCGCTGCTGGTCGCACATGCGGCGAACTGGGGGAAGAGGTTGGTACTGGCGCTCCTCACTTGTCCGGAACTCCAGATGCTAATGACGGTCCTCACATCTCCAAAAAGCTTTACAGTCATTACCACTGTCTGAACCTAATTGCAGATCCATTTACCAACTTGTTAACTAATTCATTAGTTGTCATGCAGACCACATCTTAGACACACTTCTTGATGGCCTTCAGCGAATTAAATGGGGTTTGGATGCCAAGAATGCCAAGGGCCAAGAGCTTTCCCAAGCTTGCTCCTGTCGGGAGCGTTTCGGCCTGCGGAGCAAGCCTGGTGGACTCTGGGCCAAGGTTACCTTTATGACCAAGGTCTGACCTTCTTCAGCCCCCACACCAGCTGGCTCCACCTTGACTGCAGCCGAGCAGCACCCCTCAGAACATTTCTTGACCACAAGATGAGTTTCCGAGGAAGCCACCATCCCACCACCTCACCTCACCTCACTTCACCTCACGACACCAGCCAGTCACCTTTTCTCAGGTACCGGCAACATCTCAGTGATGGGATGAGGCCACACCTGCGAGCCGGGGCTCCTCTCGGCTGTCCCCCAGCGGCCACACGCCCCAGGAGCCCGCTCACTCTCACCTCCGCCTCAGGGGGGAGAGGGGGCGCCCTGGCCCCGCTCCTGTCGCGACGTAGCGACGCTCCTACAGCGACGCGGCGGGCGCTTCCCACCCCCCTCAGCCGTCCCTACCTCCCCGCGGCGGCCGCCCGGGGGCTGCAGGGGGCAGCAGGCGGGCCCGGCGCTGCCCCGCCGCCCGCTCCGCACGTAGGTGACCCGCCGCCTGCCCGCCGCCGCCGCCGCTGCCTGCCGCTCCGTGCCGCGGGACGTGGGGGGCGACCGCCCCGCCGCTGCCGCCCGGGGCTTCTCCTCCGGGCACCATGATCGCCTCATGCCCAGCTGGAGGCAGAGGAAGAGGGCGGCCGAGAGCAGGCAGAGGCGGAAGGCCGGGCCCCGCCAGAGCGGCCGTTCCTTGGGCATGGCGGC